>JBBIGA010000146.1:14601665-14631450 GCA_037576975.1 Alestes dentex
ACAATAATAGAAACGCAAACGGTCAGATTCGGTCAAAAAATACATTCAAAAATAGCATAAATCCGAGCCACATGTGAATAAAAAATAAAAAGATCAAAGATGGGCCACTGTCGTGTGAACGTTAATTAAAAATGTGCACTAAACTACACGTCGATTCAGATTTTTGCACCCTGCACAAAAAGGGCTGTGGGTGTCTCTACAACGCCCCCTCATATATTAGTCTAATATATCTTAGCCCTATATGCCTATCTGACGTAACAGGTCCCGACATTTCTGAGCGTGTTGTTCGCCCTGCAGAAGGAGAGAGAGAGAGAGAGAGAGAGGGAGAGAGAGAGAGAGAGAGAGAGCAAGCTAATGGAGGCGTGTGGCGAGGAGGTGTAAATGCGAGTGACAGGGCATTGCATGCTTAAAGGCGTCGTGCATGCTTAAAAAAGAAAAAAAACAGTAATCACAAGCAGATATAAACGAACAGTGGTGCTGTCTCCCGCGACAGAAATGTGAAAATAAACGTAAGGGACGCACGGACCCGCCTCCCCTCCAGCTAAAGCTGCAGAGACGACGTGGGCGACATGGAAAAGACGGGCAGGAAAAAGGCCTCGCCCGTTCACTCCGTCGCTTTTTTCTGTTATTTTCTGCTTTTAGGTCCAATTCAGGCCCTACGCTTCGCTTTAAAGCCCCCCGGCGGTGCTATAGCTGCAATAGCCCCCATTTTGCTCTCCTACAGCCTGATCCGAGCCGAGCCGAGCTGGGGGCATGGAGGAGAGCAGAGAGGGAAAAAACCGTTTACACCCTTTGCTGTATTTTTTCTTTGCATCAATTTTACCTGTTGTGTCCTACTAACGCCACATATACGATGCAAGTATTTCTGCTGTCGACGACTCGGTGGGATTTCTTGCTCTTATTTGTATCCGTATTCAATGTCCTTATGTCGAGCCTCTTCTTCCTTTAAAAAAAAAAAAGAAAAAAAAAAAAAGAAAAAACTACAGCCAGTACCGCCGTGCAGTCGATGGAGGCAGGCTCATGCTACTGATGCTGCTGAGGGGAAAAATTCAGAACAGAGCGAAACGCCCCCCTCCTCTTCTTCTTGACAAACTAGAAAATATAGCAAATATAGTGTTTGCAGCCTAAATGAAAGTCAGACCCCTTTTTGCTTCGAACACCTACAGATCCGATGGCAGGGACGTTGAAACCCCATGAATCCTGGAATGATCTGCACACACAGTAGGAGAGACCCTTTCTAGATCTCACACACACTGCAGATCTTCCTCTGAGCAAATCAAAATAAGTGCAAAACAAACGCGCTGTTTAAAAAAGCAGAGATTCTGACAGCATATCAACATTCCTCTCTTTATTACTATACAGTCTGTTGATTTTTGCTCTTTTTGGTTTTCTGTGTGTCCTGAATGTTAGTGAACGCTTTTTTTATCATCCCCATTATCAATATTATAATCATCATTATCATCAATAATGTTATTAATGTTGCTTCCAGTCCTACACTTTGCTCATTTAAGTCTTTATTTGTGTCTTCTGTATCCAATGTCTGAGATTTCTACAAGATCAGAATGTCAATTTGCTGATTAACTGAAGCACAGTTGCCTACGTGTGTTTTCATTGGGCCCCAATGGTTCTTTGGTGCAAAGTTGGAGACATTTCTACAGAGGGCAGTAGAAGACCATACCAGTCTTATCTGAGATCAGAAAGCCTGTTTTCAGTTGCAGTAACTAGCTGATTACTACCACAGAAGTAAAGAATCTAGTGGACCAGTTAAATAGGAGCATATGAAATAGTCCTATAAGCCTATAACACTATGAATTATGAAATGTTCCTCACACTTTACTGCACAATAATGGACAAAAGAAAATGCATCATTTTGTCTAAATGTAAATTTGTCATTTGTTTTAAAACAGTAGGTAAACAAGTATTTCTATTAATGCTAAATAACTGGTGCATATGTTTTTATTCTGCAACCTACAGATTAGCCGTGTGATTGACGGTGAGTTATTAACCTGCCTTTTGCAAATGATACTCAGAAACCTTGCAGTCCCAGGTCAAGGTCATCATACAGCTTACACAGAGCAGCTTACACTGCTGGAAAGCACTGCTAAAAGTGGTGTATGTTTTAGTGGTACAATATTGAGTACACTATTGTAAAACATTGGCAAATATAGATCCGAGGCCCTCATTTGGTGTGGGGTGGGGTGGGTTGGCCTAGTGAGTAGGATACTTGCCTCTGGATCAAGAGGTCATGAGTTTAGATCCCACCTTCAGCAAACCGCCCCTGTGCTCCTGAGCAAGACCCTTAACCCCAAGTTGCTCCAGAGAGACTGTCCCCTGTAGTTAGGGAATGGAAGTCGCCTAAGCGTCTGCTAAATGTTGTAAATGTATGCAGGGAGTACTGAATATGTAAAGAAAACATGCAGGAAAATATATCTTGTATCTCCAGTCTTTGTCCACCCTATCAGCTTTTCTGAATAGGTGCACTTTGTGATTTACAATTACAGATTATAGTCCATCTGTTTCACTGCATCATTTGTTAGTCCCATTTACCCCATTCATCAGAGGTCAGGACCACCAGCGAGCAAGTATTATTAGGGTGGTAGATCATTCTCAGCAAAGCGATGACACTGACATGGTAGTGGCGTGCGTGTGTGTGCTGCACAGAGTGGATCAGACACAGCGGTGCTTTTGCAGTTTTTAAAACCATGTTCACTTACCGTCCACTTCATTAGACATGTGACACTCCTGCAGCATTTTGTAAAAATGGCCAATGTATAGTCACCGTTATCTCCAGAAAGTGTCTGATGAATAGCAATTATGTGAGAATCGGGTCAAAAGACACTGTACTTCATCAGACACAGAAAAGTAGAGGTGACTGTGAGAATGTTTTTAAAGGATTGGAAAGTAAAGGAACATGTCATCAGTCAGACCAGATGGCTACCACAGGATAGAGGGTTCTGGGCCTAAAATTAGCCTTAGTCATAGAGGAAGACTCTGGAACTTGTTTAGTAATTGAATGTCAGACAACATCCAAGCACAGTGGATAGTAAAATCTGTAATACGCATTGTGTGGCAGTTGCTTAATGCTACCACAGAGAATGACTGGAAATGACTTCCACAGCCCTCCGGTGCTCTTTTGGGGCTGTTTTCAGGGGTAATGTGCATCTTGTCTTAGAAAGGGCCCGGGGGGATGTTGGGAAGAGGGGCATGCACACTCTTAGTCAGCAGCCACAGACTGAATTATCTAAACACCTGGTTTGAGCAGTCTAAACAAAGAAGACTGGTGATGATTGGACCTGGTCCACAGGGGCCCCTGGCACCAGGTTTCATTTAGTGGAGAGAAAATATACGTATGTAGATTCTCATCTCCTATACAGAGTTTTTTGATGAAGTATTTCACATAAATTTTACTTTCTTATGTGCAGTAATGGCAGTAATGTGGTTCCACTAATTGCTTTTGGAAGATGATTAAAGCAGAATTTTAATTTGCATCCTCCACACAATTCAGTGTGATCAATACAGCAATAAACCATATAGGGTAATTACACTAGACACCTAATCTGCATATGCCAGCATCTGTTGACCTATAATACTTGTTGGGTATGGTTTTATCAAAGGCGTTTAAACATATATGACCACAGTTTTGATGACTAAAGAAAAATGACATTTTTAAAGGAACTGTACAACTTTATTTTTAGTGGTTGTTCAAAAACTCAATATTATCGGGGGGGGGGACTCTAGTGGCAGATGCCATGTTTTGAGCTAACATGTAAATATTGACAACTGAACGCTGTGTGCAGAGACTTTGGGTTAGTGCTGGGCGGTATACCGGTTCTTAACGAAAACCGGTCGGTTTTTGTTTTGATATAAATTTTTCTTATACCACAATACCGCCTAATGAACATTTGGAAAGTGACAGGGGGACCTTTTTGACTGCTGCACCACTAGGGGAACAGAACAGTTCATCATTTTAGGGTGTAAAATGTCACTTTCTTATTTTTAGCTTTTATGTGCATGTAATTTCTCAAAAATACTTTCATACACAGTAATATTAATATAGCTGCCGTTTAGTTCGAGGTTGTCTAATTCTGATGGTACATGTATGATTCTGTACATCAGCGGGATCAAGAGTGACAAAGATAGTCCAAACTAAGGGCTAAATAATCCCAAAAGTACATTTTTATCTCAGCATTACAAAGAAAAATGCTTGTGTTTAGCCTTTAGTGATTAGCTCGTCATGTCACTGTACGGACATATATAGCATTTAGTCCGACAGAGTGGATTTATTAGCAAAAAATATTTTAGCCAAGTCATAATAATAACTTTATTCATACAGCAGATACTATGGATCAGAGTGCAGCTCAGAGTACTTCACATGGATCCCATTCCAATATATAAGACAACAAACCATACAAAGAAACTAAAAAAAAAAAAGAGTGTAAACATTCTAACACACACTCCCTGGTTCACTCCCTGTGGGAAAAAGAGCTCCAGCGCCTGGCAGACACTCATTCTGGCTTTTAGACTAATTTTTGCTGAGTTATATTTGGTTTTAGGAGTAAAAACAGTGCTAAACCAGCTTGTGCACTCTGCTGCACTCATGTGCGCTCGCTTCTCTGCTTCTCTACGTCTCTCCCACTCCTTCTGCACAGGAACTGTTTTATTTATATCACCTAAAATAAAAGAAAAAATTTGTTGTTTACTTGCGCATGTGTGCTATGTCATCGTTGAATCGCCACTAGCAGTATTTTTACATGTTTTTGAAGTTTATATAACTTTACTTCTGCAGGACACAGGAACTCCAGACAAGGCTCTGGATGACGCCTTGTGATTCACAAAAAAACAGCGGAACTTCCATGAAAAGAGTTGTTTTGCTGTGCAACGACCATTTATGAAAAATCCATGTCGCTGGAGTTCTAATACTGTCCTATACCGCGAAACTGGTATAATTATGAAAAAAATAAAAATGTTTGGTCATTCTGCCCAGCTCTACTTTGGGCCAGCTATTGGCCTAGTGATTAGCAAGCTGCCCCTGTAGTCAGCAGGTTGTGGGTTCAAATCCCAGGACGGCTAGTGGTACCTCTGGAGTACTGTCCTCACACACTGCTCCCCGGGTGGTTCCCGTTGGTGGCTGCCCACTGCTTCACTTAGTGAATGGTTTAAATGTAGAGAAAGAATTTCACAGTGTTCACCCTGTGCTGTGGTGTGACTGTAAGTGGCCACTTTAATGATACTCTTGGATGCCAATATTTATTAATATTTTATTGATAATACTGTCCATAATTTGATGCCAAGAATAACATGAAAGGTTTTTAATATTACTTGTTTCCTTAGGTTCCTGTACAGATTATGAGGGAGGAGCAATTGCTACAAATGTCTGGTGTCCCGTTCCTCTCACTAATCCAATATAACATCAACCATAAATGAGACTTCTAGAGATTCAGATTATGCCGAGGAGGAGTTGTGCAGGTAAGCAGTGCTACCATTTCCTATTTCACCATTGTTCACTAGCTACAGGTTAAAGTAGGTTAATTACATTAATATTACTGTACAAACTTTTATCTTGTAGTTTTCTTTTTTCATTTTCTGTTCCTGTTTTCTCTGTCTGACTAATGCACTTTCAGACAGGATAATTTGTCAGTCTTTTTTAGTAATGTCAAAATAAAGTGCGTAATTTGGTTTTAACTCACATTTTTTCATGTTTCCACATTTATCTGTAATGAAAGTCTGAAACTTGCTCATTGACACACATATTCATGTTGTCTACAATATTATCTTGAATAAACGAATGAAATATTGGCTATTTAAACCTACTTACTTGCCCGCTTATATTAGCTATTCTCAAGTGCTAACAGCTAGATAATATTTTTTGGAAATCAGGTATGGTCTTCATCACTGGTCCTCAATGACCAGACGGTCCACATTTTGCTCAATCCCTAGGTGTTGAGAGTTGAGCTGGAGCAAAATTAGAACCATCTGGGGGTCCCTGAGAGTCAGTTTGTGAACCACTGATAGTCAGGTACGTCATATACACACTAGGAGACGACTAGAATCTGCTTAATAATTCACAGTGATGTGTATGTCTAGCCATCACAAAACCTTAATGTGTTCTCTAAATCAGACCAGGCTACGTATCTCCCCTTCACAGCAACTGTTAAAGCAAAAGATAAACTAAGCAAGCTTTCTGACCTTTCAGAAGCATTGTGTGTGGGTCACTCTAGATCGAATATCTGATATGCCGGGGAAAGTGAAATTATTTACAAGTAAAATTATGTGGATGGCAGTCTTATTTTTATGCCCCCATTTATGCCAGCCGCCCCTGCTAAGAAGAAAATTAAACTGGCCATTGGAACTGTGATAACTTAATTGCTGGTTACTTGCTTGGAAAGTCAACACTGGAAGTTTTTACTAAGCCTCAATGTGCCTTATAATCATACACAATATGGAAAAAGTGTTGGGACACACTTTTTCAGGGTTTAGCCAAGTCCCCTAAAGGGCAATCTCAATGCTTTAGCATACTGAGGCATTTTGGACAACGTCTTGCTTCCAACTTTGTTTGTGGAAAAACCTTTTCTGTTCCAGCATGACTGTGCCCCAGTGCACAAAGCAAGCTCCAGAAAGACATGTTGGATGTTTTGGGCGTGGAAGAACTTGACTTGCCGACACGGAGCCCTGACCCCACCTTTGGAATGAACTGGAACGTAGATTGTGAGCCAGGCATTCTCGTCCAGCATCAGTGCCTGAACTCATAAACGCTCTACAGAATGAATGAGCACAAATTCCCACAAAAACACTCCAAAATCTTGTGGAAAGCCTTCCAAGAAGAGTGGGAACTGTTATAGGTGCAACCAGCGAGACCAATTCCATATGAAAGTCTATGTATCTCAATGCAGTGTCATTAAAGTCCATGTTGGTGTAATGGTCAGGCATCCTAATACTGTTGTCCATATTGTGCAACACCAAGTTATATATTCTTGTCAGTGGTAGCAACAGTGATTGAGGGGGCAGGACTGAGTTAAGGGTGTTATAAAGAAAACTGTTGCTGTTTCTGACATGGTTAGTAGTGTGGACAAGGCAAACAGTGTTGGATATTCTCATGTTTGTGCTGTTAAAGCCATGTATATCTGTGATACAGCATGTCCGGAGGGATAATTAACCTCTGGTCCTCTGGGTGGGATTTCCCTCCCTGTGAGAGTAACTGAGCTAAAGGAAGCATAGTGTTTCCTCCGCTGTATGTTTACACACATCTATCACACACAGCTAAGCATAGATCCTGTTCACTCACACTGCTTTAACCTTTATATGATCAAATATGGTGCTGGAAGAGAGTGTAGGGGACTTTTCAGGGCTTATTTACAGCTCTTTCTGAGTGAAAAATGCACAACATACAGTTTAAGAGCAGAAATAAGAGTGTTATTCCTTAAGATTCACTTCAGTATTATTCTTGCACACTCAGTCCTGTCACCTTTTTGTTTAGTGAATACAGCTTTCCAGTTGTGAAGATTTGATGGAGGCGTGGGTTATGTGTCCCATTTTAATATTTTGGAGCAGGATGAATTGTCCCTCCAGTACTTCACATTCAACATATTCAAACTTTCCTTTTTAACAGTGTGTTGTGATTGCTTTTGTTTGATAAAGTTTGATATATTTTAAAAACTATGGCTTAAGCAGAGAAGACTTTGGTTTAAATCAATATTTTCTGTCATGTCCTGCATATAGACTTATAGAAAATATGTGATGCATAAAGCCAGCATCTTCCATGTTCCTTTGCTTTATTACTTTAATCTTATTTTTCTTGATTTTCTATGCATTCTTTTATTTTATGCTTCTTGATTTATTAATATTTCATTCTATTTCTGTAAAGCACATTGATACAAAGTAGCTAAAGAATCATTTTAGCTGTGCATTAATTATGTTTGTGTGGTTATAGTGCTATGGTTGAGCTTTGTTATTCTCTCCTTTTGGATTACATTTTACTCTCCAGTATCAGGTGATTCAGCCTCACAACACAAGGACTGGGATCATTGTTTACTAGAAGTACTTCCAAAAGCCCCAAAAGCACACTTAGGTGGCACAGCTGAAAGGCATCTGGAGATGTCATTACTGTTTGTTTGTGTGATGATCTCCTTACTCTGCTTTCTTTCTGCACAGTATTTAGAGAATTTTATCCTTTGATTACTGTTTTACATTTTTATTTTGTCACACATGCATAAAAAAAAAAAAAACTGGGCCTGCAGTGACAATTTACACTGTGGGTCTTGGACAGTACTTGGCCCAAGTCAAATACAGAAGCAACTGGTGAACCTAAGTTTTGCATTCCCTGAAAAAATACAGTGTCAGAGGAGACATACTGTTTTCTTATACTTAAATACTCTCACCATAAGTTAGATCATGTGATTTACACCTACATGCTCATTCATGTTTTAACATTGTTTATTTATTCACACTCTGACACTTCTACATACCTTATATAGTGTACAAAATATACTGCTGGAAAGGAATATACATTTTTAGTCCTAAATATTTAAGTATAAGTGATCTCATTCAACATGAATGTTGCTTAAGAGGTGTCTTTTTTCAGGGAACACACTGTTCTGCCAGAGTCATGATAAAAACCCCACTTGCAAAACCAGGCCCCGTCATGCAGCCTCAGCGTGGTCACCTTGGCCAGGTATTTTTAGGCTTCAGGCAGCAGACAGGAGGGCCGGATTCTCTTGTTCTCCGAGACTGAAAGGCCCCAGAAGAGACCGTCCCAGAGGACTGCGCTCAGAGAGCCCCCCTCTGTTCAGTACCTCCCCCCGTATGCTTTGGCCGAGCATGAGGCAACTCAAGAGAGTTAAAGAGAAGCAGAGGGGATTATATTGAAGTAGCAAAAGAGGGAGCGAGAGACGTGGGGTTGGATTACGCTCAGACGGGGCTGTCGTGTCAAAATAGGCCCTCAAAGTGGCGACAAGGCCCAGGCCACCGACCTTGCCCTTTTGCCAAGCACGAAATTCCTGGCGGGTATTTTTAGAGATGGCATTTAAAGTTGGCAGTGCATCAACTTCTAGACTTCTACAGTATTTCCTGTTCCTGTTGAAGATGGAGGTCTGCAACACAAACACCCACAGAGAACATGGCATGGCTAAAAATAAAGATATCTCAACTGCTTTTTATTTCACTCCATGTTCTCTTTCTAAATCCCAAATTGAGGCTAAGATCCCCAGATTTTGGATGTTGTTGCATGCAGTCAAGGTTTTAGAGGTCAGCATGAACCGGCTCTCAAAACATAGCAGAACAAGTGATATTACAATAGAGCACTCGCACACATCCGCACACTATACTCATGTACCCATATTTAAACACATACATTCACGTACACGTGATGATTAAAGAGGATCATAATCCATAAATCAATTATTAAGATCCATTCAGAGTGGTCCACTTATTTATATTTTACATGTAATGTAAAACATTTAAATAACATCCATAATTAACAAAATGTTTTTTCACCCCTATAACATCCTGAACATCTCCACCCGGTGTGGATTTTTAAGACACATTTAATGCCAAAACTATTATGAAATAGTGTCTCTGACATCAGGCACTGTTTTCTGTGAGGTAGCTTTGGTTCCTATCACTACCACTGTGAATAATTTAAACTTGGCAAGTTCTTCTAAAATGTTGCACTTCTCATCAGTTTTGCGTACGTCTTGCTTGCACTAGCAGATTTACAGAAAGAAATTAGCATAGGATAAATAGTGAACACACAAATTCATTTTCTGTAACCAATAAATTACACATTTAATTTATTCTCAGCCAGAATAAGGTCTGGATGAAGAATGTAGCACTCATTGCACTATATTTTAATATGCCCATACTGAAAGTTCTGTATGAGGATACAAAGTCTTCATTTATGAAACTTATGACACACATATTAAACCTTGGTGTTTAATTTATATCCACATTTTAACAGAGATGAGTCAATACTTCCTTATTTCATGTCATATTTGAAGTCTATAATCAAAGCTGTCCACTTCGACACTGACATGTGTCTGACCAGCTCGTTATTCTCCATCGTGGGAGACTGGATATGATCCATTTCCATTCCATATCTATCCACCAGTAGCTTGTCACTTATCATCTAATGACTGTACGGCATTAGAAGAATACCCCTGCTTCTTTCCAAGCTATCTATACTACGGGGGATAAATCACTGGGAGTGTGTGAAGTGCACAAAACAGTTTCCCTGTTAACAAGGCACACTGAAACGGTTCCTCAGACTGTGCTGACAGAGCAGTTCTGAAATATATAGTCTTATGTGACAGTCTAATTAGCAATGAAAGGGTGAACATGGAAAAGGGTTTCCGATTTTATAACCTTGGGACAAAGTCATGGAATGTTCCTCTTCAATAAAAACAGCATGCTCAATGAAATCTTGACTTCTTGGACGTAAACACGTTATTCACATTTCAATTTGTAGTGAGGTCTTTTCCATGACCTCATGTTTACGAGTTTAAACCTAGTCTTACTATTAAACCTTGGTGTGAAATGTGTTACAATTCATATATCAGGGGTTTATGTTTATAAATTAAGAAAACGCAAATACAGCTGGTCTATGATCAACAGAGTGAATTGTTTTCGAACAGAATTCTTGCAGACCCACAACAGATCTTTCGTTCTGTTCCACCTGTGTTTATGTTTGCAGACACATCTGCCTTTGACATGGAAACATGCTTTAACACTCATAATCCATCTAAATTATCACAGAGTGCAGCCTGCAAACTATCTGCCAGTGCTCATTTAGGACCTCTGTGGCAGGACATGAAAAGTTGGCCTCCTCGGCCTAGAGCTCGCTCCATGCCTGGAGGAGCGTGTGTCACTCTGCGTGTGTCGGAGCAGGATTTGGGGCTTTGGAACTGGCCCACTTCCTGCGGCGGCGCTGCATGCATCTGGAAAAGGAGTCCAGCACATAAATCAGAGGATCCAGTGAGATACACTACCATGGACTGGCAAAGGAACTTTTGTCGCAGAAACGGGGGTCCATTGTAAAAAAAGAAAGTGAAAAGTTATCGAGCAGCAGCATATAGAATTGCCCTCACAAATGCAGATGTTTCTGGAAGCGAAGCTCCTTACCCAACAATGCCATCTGTTTTAATGCTTAGTATACCTTTTCTACCTACCCCAGCATTATGACTTTGAGCGCACTGCAGGAACGAAACAGATCAGCAGATAAAAGCTGATCAAAGTCAATGAAACTAATGAAGATTCTAACACTAGAAATGAGGCACCAGACTCGCAATTTCTGTGGAAAGCAAACATTTAATTAGTTGCATATCTTTAAGAACATACGCCTTGAAATGAATGGGCCCCAGTGCTGTGCTAATAACTGTTTACTGCAAGCATAATCAGCTGCCATTTTATTCTTTTTCTCTTTGTCAGTCTGTGCGAGATAAATAACATCAGGTTTACTAACAAGTCTCTCGACAAGTTTGTATGCTGGTATTTAGGCTTTTTATTTATTGGCTGAGCACTACTGATGGACAGTCACCCCAACAACATCACATAACAGTGTTAGATTTCAAAGGCATGGCGACATGCTGGCCTCTCATGTGTGCATCCCTTTGAAGCCCATGTCTAGTATCCGATCCAAACAATACTCAGTAAATATAGAGGCTTTAGCGTCAGGTATTACCCGCAACCTCAGAGCAGGTTTTATGTCTCTCCACATTAAAGGGCGAGAACTGTTCAGCAGTTAATCCTGAAAAAAAGGGAGGTCATACAGAAAAAATCTACACAGCAGTCACAAATTAAAACATTTGCTCATTTTAAGTAATTTATTATCACTTGTCATCTACCACTTATACACATCTGGCCCCTGTTATCTCAACACTTCTTAACATTCTGGGTTTTTTATATATATAATTTGAATTTCCCATTATACTGGGTATTGAATATTTCATTATGAAATATAACATTTAATTATTTCATGCAATATTGTTTTATTGACTTACGTTAAAAATCAGGGATTTTTTTTTCTTTTGTAAAGTTCCTGTAGATTAAAGCTTTTTACTTCCCAAAGTGACAATATGTAGTTAATATACCATATGTTCATTTACTGCTGCCTAGATTCAGTGTAGATTCTGGCCTTTCTTTTAGTGTGGATGGTTCAAGCTGAGCACTAGGTTAGCCACTTCGGCTTATATCACTATAAACACTGATGTCATTGTTCCTGACCCAGTAGGGGACATTCTAATATGAGAGTGCTGGCCCTGCACACTGCCCACACACACAAAAAGACAGGGACATAAGCTCCGCTTACTGGTTCTACCCTCTTTTTTTAGCCATGACCACCCCCACAGCACATTGAAACCAGTCTCAACAACCTCGGGAGCCACACTGGGAATGAAGGGGGTGACTCGTAGGCTGTGTAATCTAAGAGAAGTCCTTGACCCCTAGGGGGGGAAGTGTTTATATATGCACTGACCTGGGCTCCAGGAAGATGGTTCCAGCAGACCCCACTGTGGCCATCAGGTATGCATCACCCCTATTCCTTTAAAGGCTCTAAACGAGTGCAAAGCAGGCCTGCTGTGGCATTTTAATTCAGCCTGAGGGCAAGAAAAAATAGGAAATGATGCACCTGTCGCTCAGCTACCCCAAAAAGGGTTTGTTACATAAACATTTCTCCAATGTTGGGTGCACTGCATTCTCTGATGACATTTTCAGTGAAGCTACTCTCACCACAGCTTTGTTGTGCTTTCCAGGTAAAGACAAGCCTTACTCAAACTAGGACACACTGATGTGTCATTACCATCAGCACTATTTTTTCAGAGAATAAACACTTTCACTAGGATGGTGCGCTCAAATGTCTATACTCAGTCCCTTCAGCCATGGACCATAGCTGTACCACATGCTGTTGCGGCTGTATTTTTATGCTGTCTTCACATACACTTTCTAAAAAATTTTTCTACCTAAAAAAGTTATGAGAAGGTACAAATACACCCCTATCGCATGAGGACATGGATGTGGTGCACCTTGGGACCTTCAGAACCATGTGATACCTTTGAGGATGCATTCATATCTGTATCTTGGATTTGCAAAATTTACATATTTTTTCTAACAATGTGCCATAGGCGTTCTTTAATTTGTTATTAAAATAGTGTATTTGTGCTTCAGCTTCTTATGATGTATATTTTTCATTTGATCCTTTAGTACAATACGTAGCATTTTCCTTAAAACGTCACTTTCCCCTTCTCTTATAAGTTACCATTGCGGTAACTTATAGGAGAAGGGGAAAGTGATGCTAAGTATATGTTTAAGATAAAGTATCACAGTATTACTAAAGACTGCACACTGTTTTATCTGCTGATGAAGGTAACTTAAGCTAGAGGGAGACAGAGAGAAAAAAAGCTGTTTTTGCATATCATTGTGTAACACTAGATCAGATAATCCATGCAGCTGAATGTCCTGTGTGTACTGAGGTGAAGCAGTGAAGCGTCTGGGCGCTATAAAGGCTCACAGGCATTGATTTATGAATACAGCTGTGGATTTGTGGCAGAGACACCTGTGCTGTCCTCTATCAGCGGCTATTCCCACACTGTGAGACCCCATGCTAACCTGGGCAGGAATTTCACCTCACAGGCCCCGTTGAGGTCAAAAGGTGTGTGTCTCACAGACTGGCCTCGTCAGGTCTTCAGTCTGGTCTATTCTGAACCTCGGAGCTGTACATTATCCAAGAGGTAGAATGATACACACTAACAGTATGAGTTTTACCAGCAGTCTTCAGAGTGGTCGTAACAGTGCTCTCTTTCATAGAACAGTTTGGCATCAGTTTTCTAATGCATCGCTTTTTGTAGTATTTCATTTCTTTGGCTAAGAGAAATACTAGATAAATTCTCACATCCTCATGCAGCGGTGTGATTTGTAGTTCAAGTCGAGAGGTGTTTGGCCCCTGTTGCCCTGCAGGAGTCCCAAAGTATCTCTGCACTTTTCACACACCGACATGTCTAACAGAAAAAAGCATAATTTCCTCATATCATGCCTATAAAGGAGTTCCGTAATGTATTCCAGGCCTAAACAGCACTGTTTATATCTAAAAATTTGCACTTTTGAACTGATGCATGGAAAGCATGATAACGGTTTATATACAGATATGAAACTGTGCTATAATCAGACATCAGTGAGGCAATATAGAATGCCAAATGTAGAAGTAATTAATTGTGTAATTAACTCAGTTAATTACACAGTTAATTACACAATTACAGTTACAGTTTGTAAATAACTTAAACTATTGGTCGACCTTATAATTACACTCATAGTGTATAGAATAGCATAGTAAAGCAAACGTAATAACTCTTCACATGTAAGGGTTAAACCTCCAGCATTCATTTGCTATGTTTATGAAGGTCTCGGAACCTGTCTAATTCTGTTTAGCTCCTCTAAGCCCCAGCCATAACCACAGCAAAAGCATTCTGTGTATAGTAAGATCAGTCAGGTCCACTGTTCCAGTCTCAGCACATTTATTAAATGTTGTGAAGATATATAGGAGTCAGCCAGTTAGATTTCTTTGCCAGGATCCTTGTTTTTATTATATACATAATCCTCGGCCTACCCATCTGGAGCACATCCTGTGGTTTTATTTACCATAAAGTGGAAACGAATGCTCCGTAGTTCAATGTCAGATACAACAGCGGCTGTAGGTAACTGTAGGTTACTGCAAAATGGAAAATGATTGAATTGTAGTGCACACTCAAAAAGTTGATCTGAGTAAATTCCAATTAACTGGACTGATGACTTTTATGCATAAGTTCAACATTCAACTTGATATGGTTTTGTTCAATCAACAAAAAGAGAAGACTCAACACAAATCAATAAGCTTGAGTTGATGTAATCCAGCTGTTAGCTTGAGTTAGATTGATGTAACTGTACCATCCAGCTGTTTCAGAATCACACTCTGCTACAGGGTGCATTGTACCTCATTCTTATATCCAGCAACACAAAGGGTAGGTAAATAACCAAGGAGTATAAAATAGGTGCACACAAAGGAAAGTAGGGTGAGGATAGGACATGAAGAAGGTGAATTAAGTAAGTAAAACAATATGCAAGTAGATGATGCCAAGAGCCAACAAGAAAAAAAGTTAAGTTTTACTGAGTAAGGTTGCACTCACCAAACAAAATGAAATAAACCTGACAAGCTGCTGCATTTTACTGAAACAATACATCCAACATAGTTCCTTCAAGTTGCATGCATTTGTTCAATGACCAAAAATGGAGTGATAAAATGTATTTATTTTTTTTTAGAAATTCCCAGTTTTCTTCTCAGCATTATTTCAAAAAGTTCTTTGATGTCAAATAATGGAGAAGAACGAGTCAGTAGTTATGGGTTTAAGATCTGACCTGATTGCCCAGTCCCTCTGTCTGTCTGGTCTACATCACATTTATTTATTTCACATTGTGTGTTCCTCCTCCTCCAAAATGACTAAGACAGACACGTGGAATCTGGAAGAGGTATATCCTCTGAAAAACAGTATGGTGGCCACACACAGATGTTAAAACGGTTTTTGGATGGAAGTTGTGCATGACTAATTTAACCCACTGCTCCCAAATAAGAGAGGAATCTTCGAACCGTCTTTAGACTCCTGCACAGGTCTGAAACCAGTGAATCCTTGTTTATATTTATTATTATAGTTATACGTTTCTAAGCAACTACAAATAACACTTTTACAACCATATTTCATCATTATGACTGTGATGAATTTTGGAACACATTGTGCCCCTCTTCTCCCTGCCACCTACGACACCAAGCATTCAAGCGACAGTGATTTTGACCCAAACTGCACATTTTCATTTCATTCACAGATGACATGTGCTCTGTCTGTTATAGTCACATGCATTGTGTATGGTTTTCACAGCAGGGTGACGATGTCAGTGCCTTTTCCTTATGTTCTTGTGTGCTTTTCCCCATCTCTTCATTCGGTCTCCAGAGCACCCGGCCACCGCAGCGTTCTGCAGCAAAGCTCAAAGCCTCCCAGCTTCCCTGTGCTATAATTACGGCCTGGGTAACGTTTCAAGGGACATGCTCACTTGAAAGCTTTTCTGTTTCTTTTTGAAATGATATACTGCCTGTCCTGTGGCCCTCAGAACTAAGAGGGAGATGAAAGGTCCGTGCCAAGAAAGGCTCTCTGTCAGAGATGCTACTGGCCACAGAGAGCGTGTGACGTCACTAGAACTTGACCAACGGGCGAGATAACGCGGCTCTACCTACATAAATCAGATGACTTTGGGTACAGAGAGTGCAGCACAGTGTTTACTTGGATGCCATGGTGCTAACACTGTAGGAAATGCTAACATTTATACAAAGGCTTTAATGTCATGAGAAAAATTGCACTGATGCTAATCTTTTAGCAGGTGCACGATGCTTACCATCCTCCTATTGAAGATGTTTTAAAACTTAAAAAGTTTCAAACAACACCAGGCTGAACGTGAGCTAAATAAAGAAATGAGAATCCCAGACATAATTTTAAGGTGTGTTGTAGAAAGCTATGCAAAACAGCCAAACATTAACAAATCGGAGGATGTTAGTCAGCATTAAATAAGAAGCGTCCTATTTGAATGACTGTGTAACATAAAACCTGAGTGGTCTATCCAATGGCATGGAGGGCTTGTGCGGCCGATGGCTCTCTGTTGGACACCGGTGGAACATATAGCCCTGGCCTCCAGACTCTGAAGACTCCTCGGATCTTACATGCCAGACATGACATTGCAGAAGGTGTGAATAGCTCTACCGATGAAGAGATGGGAAATACATGCTTGACTCATCAAGCTCACCAATTCCCATGCAAAATCACAATCACAGTATGCTCCAAACACTCCTTTGGGGGGTTGCAGTGTCTCACTTCCTGTTTATGTAAGTGTTCTGAGACCTACATGCACCATAATCCCTTGCCACATATTTGAAATGGATCTTGTGGAGTAGTATGATGTGTTGGCACCTTTCGTTTGTTTGATATAAGGGAGACAGAATGTAAAGAATATAGACCTGTTCTATTTCTATAGTATAGAATTATGATGACTTATGTTTACAGAATAAAAACATGTTTTTTAATTTTCAGATCACAATTTTTACAGCACATACTGACTACAGAATCATTTGTTGGGTTGATTCCATAGAGGCTGTTAATTTACAACAGCCTGAAAGTGAGTTTTAGCTTGTTAGATACAATCAGAATCAGAATGAGAAAACTTGGTTGATCCCAGAGGAAATTGCTTAAACTGTCTGAAGTGTCACATGGCACAAAAAATGAAAATGAAAAAAGATTTTTTATATGGAAGGCAAACTGGTTCACTGACACAATTTACATTTGATCTATTACACTGGTCTCAATAGAATATTACTATACAAGACATGCTTTTAGGAGTGCCTTTTTACGCTGATCTTGATGTAGAGGCAAATATTAAACCTTCATTCCAACATATTATCGCCAGTTCTGGGCTGTGCCTGTGATTGCCTGCTTGTGGCTGATCTAAGAGAACATTTCTGCAGGAATAGTCCCACTGCAAGGTTTCCAGCTACAAACTTATGAAAGTGAAGACCAGGCCCCCAGAATCAGATTCCACAGCCTTGATCTAAAAATATTTATAGCCTTTAAAGCACATTCTCATGATTAAGTTCTGTTTGTGTCAAATTAACCCCACTGAGAATTCTGCGGCTTTTGAAAAAAGGTTAAGGCCTCTCTTGATGTTTTTTGTTCAGTGAGCAATGAAAGGTCATTAGCTGAATTTGGCTCATTCATTTGAAGGTGAGTAACTGAAGGGAAATAGTGGAAAATATGTATCATAAGTACTGTGGCAGATGTGTTGTAGTGGTTTCTCGGCAGGTAAGCCAAAGTCACGGTCTGTGAGTTTGAGCTGTGAGTTTGTCGGCAAAAACCAGAAGAAGTCTTTTAAAAAATGGGATATTTGTATTTTTATCAGAATTTTCTGTCATTCGCTGTGAAACTGCATTCTTGCAGTGGAATATGCTTTTTTTTCTGTTTATATAGATATAAACTCACTGTTTTGTATAGATATAAATTAATAAATAATACATTAATAAAGGCTTTATCAGTTATTATCGTTCATTACAGTAGTATTGGTTATTTGGAATGCATTGTAGTAATCAAAGGAACTAAGTAAAATTAGATATATTTAGATTTAAATATATTTTGTTAGAAATCTATTGCTTAAGTACAAACAAAAATGTTCAAGGACAGTGTAAGATTATGTAGGATCCTCGGATAATACAGAAAACAGATAAAGAACAACATGAATTATAAGGACATTTCAGGCAGGATGGACAGTGTTAACTTGGTAGATTAGCTGTACTTGAAACTGGCAGTGAGGATTCCAACTTTCTCTTAAATCTAAACAAATTACAAGTTTGATCAAAGAGCAAACCACATAAAAAGGACACATATTTGTGCATGAAACCCATTGCCTTAGCCAGGCTTAATAATGAGTTCACCAGAGGGGAGTTTTTCCCGACACTGTGGCTGCAAGTAAATGTGAATGGCATAAAAGTGGGCCCATGTCTATCTTTAGGGCATGGTTCAGCTATAGGCATAATACTCCTAGGTGCTTGGGAACTATCAATTACAAGGCTTTAGCACTCCAAAGGGCTAGTTGTTCACTCCCCTTGGAAAAGGATGTTTGTGTTGTCTGTCTACATTCTGGACAAGTGTTTCCTGATTTGCGCTGAGAAATTTTGGTGAGCAGAAAAGGTTTTTATGGAATGGTGAGTGAGCTGTTCCCAGTGGACACTAAGCTACATATTCTGCAGAACCAGATTTTCAAAGCAAGATTTTACTGACCTGTAGGAAAAGCTTCTTCAATTTTGCAAAATAAACTAGCAAACGTTGAAAGTATCCGTCATGCAGCCTTTTATTTCATGTTGCCATTTAACTGAGCAAATATTGGAAAGGAATAGTGTGGACCACGTTTATTTAAGAGATCTAACGTTAACCACGGGCCATATGGTCGTAACAGTTAGGAGTTCTCGTCCAGTTGACTCACTCCACCACCACTGCTGCAGAGTTCTTAATGAGTTCCTGTGTCCCACCCAATCTCCATCCTTGATCTCCACCCTTTTGTGTTTCTTCCCACAGTAGCCGACGTCATACTGGGCTTCAGCACCAAGGTGGCTGCTAAAGCCATCAGGCTCTGCTAGTTAGGGGACAATAAATCATATTGTAATAACATACGTCAGCAGGTAAGAGGGGGGTAGGTGGGCTTTTAGCTACCTGCCATAAATCACCTACAGGCTGGTTGCTGAATGTCCATGTTGGTGTGGAAGTCAAGTGGTAATCCACGCTGCCCTAGGGTCTGCCTTAGCACTGTGTGATTTAGTACTGTGAGAAATTTTGAGGGCATTCACCCTCCTTGCCCTTCACTTCAGTACAAGACTTTTTACTCATCTATATTGCCTTAGAGCTCTGGTGAGTAACGGCTGGGGGCTGTTGTACTTTAGATGCTGACACAAAATCATCACAGTCAATTCAAAAGCCTATTAAGGATGAAAACCTTAATTTTCTCAAAATGCATTTTCAAGTGGATGCTTATGAGAAATCACAACTTTTCAGCACGACTGATTTCAAATTAAAATGACAAATGGATAGCACATGCAATATTTCTCTTTGTTACAGTGGAGGAGTGATAAAATTTCCTTTTGAAATTCAATCATATTTCCAGCATCTTCTGGTTTTCTTCCAACCTGTTTTAGGGCTGTGCGTGTCTTGAAGGTAATAGAGTTTCTCTATGAACTCACTTTTGGGGTATCCTTTCAGGTATCACTGGCTTTCTTTTCAAGAGAAATATCACCTGCCAAATTGTAGCACTAGTGTTCTAAAAGAGATGCATGCGACAAACTACTGCACTATGCAGTTTTATGTGCTTATTAAGAGGCATTCAGTTCTTCTGTACATTATCCTTCACAACTGTGTTATTCATCCCAGAAAACATGTTTTGTGGTTAAAAGTCCAATTTCACACTAAAAGAACCAGTCCAACCTTTAACTGAGCAATTTAAAGAAAACAAAATCCTTTGCAGTAAAATATGTTTTTCATATACACTAAACCCCATATTGGCTATCCTGCTTTAGTGCAAACTCCCTTGCCTAAAATTATTCTCCTACAATGTTGATTTATGGGATTAGAGAATACAGAACAAGCACTCTAAAACCTTTCATCAATACAGAATATGTCTAGAGGCCCGGGTCCACCCTTTAGGACTGTCCTCTTCAGCTCACTCCACAGGTTCTAAATGAGTTTTGGGGCAAAGGACTGTGACCGCCTTACTGTACTGAGGGAATAAACCTCTTCTGTATTACTTTCTTTGTATACCAAACCAAATCTTAAGCGATTGATACCAAAATATTCCATGTCTCTTCTTTTGCAAAAGTTCCAGTTGTTTTAACCTTCTTTATATTTGCCCTAACAATGGATATGGACATTATCTTTCATGTAGCCATTTTTAAAACAATTTCCCATTGTCACATGCATTGGTCACCCATAAATGGTCACCCATTTAATTTGTATATTCTCTAATGTTCCCCATGTTGATGCCTATGTGGCAACTCATATTTATACCCCAGTGAAACAGTCATAAATGAGAAAGTCCTGAGCATTCAGGTGGATTTTGTTTATAAGAATTTATAGGGCTACCAGTAATTGTGGCATACATGGTCTTGTTAAAAATATATTTTTGATGAGTTTTTTGTTTTCCTAGATTATATTTTCTTTAGTAACATTTCACTCATGTTTTTAGTATGAGATTGAACTGATTCACATAATGTTTATACCCATTTTTCCACAAGCGTTATTATTTATGGTGCTGACTGCATTTTTTTTTTTTTTGAAAAAAGAAAGTGTTCATTGCTTCAGTCATTTTTAAACCATAAAAATTGAGAAAAAACTCTCATCGCTGCTCCAATGGCTACTGCCCCAGAGCACACAGTCTGGCTTTGAAGTCTCACCTGCAATCACTTCCTCCTTCTACAGGTGCCTGTGAGAGCAGAGGACAGCTTTATATGAGGACGGGCCAGAGACCCAGCGGTCTGTCTCATAAAACCATGCTTTAATCCAAACATTCTATATCACCTATAAAACCATTATTCCAGTTCACATCTGCCCTGCATGTGAGATAGACTGCTGAGTTCTGTGGGAGGCAGATGTGTTTGCGCATAAATGCTGCAACATTAGAGCTTAAAGCAGGTGTCAGACTGGCAGGCCGCAGGAGTAATGATGTTACTAAGCCAGGATATTTTTCTTGCTATGATTTGTTACTGTGGGCTTACACATTCCTTCACAGGTGAGTGCTATATGCACGCACGCTTTTAAGAAATAAATTTAACATAAATGTATAAGTCACAATTAAACATGTAATATCTTAGTTCATTTAAAAGATTCAAAGGGACCTTTGTACAGTCAAAGAAAAAAAAAAGTGCCATCAGCAGGAAATCCTAGGTCACTAAAAGGAAAAAAATAAACATGTAAAATTGCTCTCATGCATACACAGGAGAACATATTTTAGTTTTGGGCTAAACATATTGGGTAACAAAACATGCCCACATTGCTTTTCACATGATTTTAGACCCCTCAACACTATTATTAATAGCTGGAGAATGACCCACAGCCACAATGTCTCTGCTGCTTTCAAACCCTGTCATAACAGTGTTCCTTCCTGGTCTGCTGTGACTGACATATTTTGGGCAGCAAAGAAATAATACAGACCTCACATGCAGCACCAGCTTTCACTGGAACCAGGCGCAGTGAGAAAGAAACAAGAATGATTTAAAAGTTAAGAGCAAACACCTGCTCTAAAGGGTGGTCTTATGTTCAAGAGCTGTGTTTAAAGTGTTCTGGTGAAGAAAGTGGGCAAAAGACCAAAAACAGTTTACTCAAACAGATTGCTCATTATCTAATTCCAACTGTTAATACTTAACATCACTGAATGTAGAGTGTGAAAATGGACACTGAGTGGACATAGTGTAATCTTTCTGGATGTTTGACAGACCAGACCAAACCTGTTACAGGAGTGATGGATGTTAAGTATAGAAGCACACGCCTAATGACAATCCCTTAGTAGATTTAAGATCTCAAAGTGCATCTTATCTTTGGAATATAGAATAGGATGAAGATCTGATATGTGGAAGAAGTGAAATGACCAGCTCTCTACCTATGAGAAACTTATTCTCCTTGAATAAAAGGCAGCGCCTCAGGCAGATCAACAATACCTTTGTTGACATCCACACTTGCCAGCTGTTTTCACTTTTGCTTTTAAAGTAGACTATTTAATGCTTTAGCATGCTGCTCTCAAGCTGTGATCTCTCAAATAATTGATGGATTGCATCCAGGTTGTCCACCGCTCCGAGTCTTAGAAGATCCCCGCTCCACAGCTGAGACCAATCACAGCAACACAAACTCATTCAGCATTTACCTCATGGAGTACATAGAGCACTTCACTGGCCTCTTCAGACTCTACACGCACCAGGCTCTGGGCAAGCACACAATTAGCCAAAGATATTGCCCACATAAGGAATGCATTTGAGAAGGACTGACTTTTGAAACAGGTGCATGATCTGATACAGGTTTGACCCTTAATTCTGGTCCTGTCCACAATATTCCAACATCCCATAGTCTCTTGAGCAAAACCGTAACTTCTGGCAAAACATAAACAGAACTGGCAGAGCTATTCTCATTGCAGGGCAGAGGTACTATATCCTACAGTTGCCAATAACAAAAAATGTGGGAATATGCTAAAATTATGTTAAAACTAGGTGATAATCTCTTACTTCATCCTTGCACCACATAAGAATGGGAGGACGATGTGAAAAAGTGGCCAAAAGTCACATATGGGAGTATTTTGTTGGTTTTCTTTGTGGTTTCTTTAGCAAGCAACAGAGAGGCTATGAATAACCTAAAATGCTCGGAAGCAGAACAGTACCTTCACAGAAATAAGGCTGGACATGAGGTTGGATGAGTTTTAGAGAGGACGATAGACAAATATATTACTTTAAAAGCAGAAACCTGAAACAGTTCATACTATGTTGCTTGATTGGGCACAGCAGAGACAGGAGTGATTAGAAAAACAATAACGGGCTGATTCACCTCTAGCCCAAGCTGCAGATTCACTCAGCCTATCTCTGATTCTGCCAAACGTGTTGTGACTTATTACATGTAATGAAAAGCCCCTCTAAATTAAATTCCCCTTTGGGAAATTTTGTGACATCTATCTCCACATTCCCACAGTCAGTAAATAGGGTGGGTGAGCCTGATTTTAAAATATGATTGGTTAAGATACCCTCTTTGTAAATGAATGTGAACCGTTTCATTTTTTTACACTATCAAATACCGTCCAACTGAGCTAGACATTACATGGTTTAATGCAGAAGCCTTTTGGTTTGTTTCAGAAGAAGCCCATATTTTCATTCCTTATTTCCATTAGCACCCTTATTGGATTTGCCGTATTAGCTATTGGTAGTTATATAGAAGCTTTACATGGACATGAGGAAATTGTAGCACTAATATTTGAAGCCTAATTGCCTGTAACAGATATTCAGGCAAAATATTGCCGTTACACAAAGCCCTCCAGTAAATAATTGAGCTTAAATGGCAGAAAGAGTGACATCAGCCACAAGTAGCTATTTTGCATGTCGCAAGCTAGAAAAAATACTATTCTGATTGAGGGTCAGGACCAAATCAGAATGTATCCCATTGGGTTATATTCATCTGACTCATGTGAAACCATACATATCTCACAGAGATACAGAACACATGCAAGAAAATTTAGAGCAACCACGTAATTCATTTACAACCAGCAGTAAGCTGGAAGTGTTTGGAGTATCTGATTGGCTGTTTCAGAACAGTAAGCCTCATCAAAATCGCTGACCCCTCTCTTAACAGAATCTTGAGAGTGGAGCAAATGACAGTGTTAAACTAATCTTTTTCTAAACTTTCGTTTTGTTAACATGTTATGGATTACACCCTTAAATGGCCAGGACCTGCTATCTGGTCCAAAAGAAGTGCCTTTAATGATCTAAAAATAACTGCCAACTTTCATTGTAAAGGGTTGGCTAAAAACAATTAACAGATGTTAGTGCCTGTTTTTGGTCATATTTTTTATCATGATTAAAATTAGTCTGTTCTATCTTTTTGGATAACACACTATATTTTTACATTTCTTTACTGTTCCACAGAGAAGGCTGAGCTGAGTTGACGTAATGGAGAGGAGGAGGTTAAGGGGTGTTAGAGGTCACAGACATTTCTGGGCCATAAGTAACCTTTAAATTAGTTGCCAGCCGTGACCCCAAGTGTTGGAACAACTGACATGATTGAATTGTCCACTTAAGGAGCTGCAGGAGTCAAGAGAAAGAGCTAAGCTTTAACTACTCTGATAGAGGTACAGAACCAAATCAGAATGTTTCCCAGTGGAATATGTTCATCTGCCTCATATGAAACCATACATATTTCATAGAGCTCGTGCACAGGACACATGCATGAAAATGTAGAATAGCAATATAAAAGGGCAACACATGCTCTTTTATGTACAATGAATCATGAAATAATTTCTTGATAATTCATATAATGTGTTAAAATAGTCTGTCTAATACTGTTCATTAGTACTGACAATAACACAGATCCCAGTACACAATGGGCCTGAAATACAGTGTTTGTTGCAATCTTATTATATAATCTTATTAGGCGAGATTGGCAGTGTTAGTTTTCTGACCAAACAGCAGTGACTGAGCACAGAGCTGATAAGCCAGGCTGCAGAATTCACAATCCACAAAAATGTTTCTCAGGTCTGTGCCTGAAAAAGGCATCAGTGGCAGGGCCTTTAGGCCAAATTCAGCTATAACCTCCTCAGTATACTGGACTTTACACAGGGTGCCCTTTCTCACATATCAGGCTGAAAGACAGGCCAGCATTTTTGTGATGTTTTCACAACAAAGTGGAAAACCAGATCACCGGAGACCTGGTGGGAAAATAGCATTCTGGCTATTGACAGTGTCTGTTTATGTTGGGTTACATCAGCAGGAGGTGAGTGAGGTTACAGGCCTGTCTTCAAGTGATGTGGCAGAACCACAGGTTATTCACAAATAATCTCCAAGCAAAATCTCCATGAGTGGCAATGGAATACATAACCAAACACTAGAAGAATCGATTCAGAGCAGGACTCTTCTTCAAATCATTTATTTTATTTTATTTTATTTTATTGAGAGTAAAAGCTTTGGGTGAGGTATGAGAGAGGGATGTGGGTAGGCAAGACTAAGAGAGAAAGAATGAGCAAAAGATAGAGAGAGGCGTGAAGACTGTGAATGTGATCCAAAAAATGACAGGGAATATATTTGGATGTATCTTCTTTTTTAATGACCCACTCCCTCTGTCTCTGTCTTTCACTTTCATGTCTGTGGTGGATTTTTGGTTTTAACATGGATGTTTTATCTCCTATTGATTATTGAACACAAAGTCAGAGTCTCTCTGGCCTAGTAACAAGAAGCAATTCTTACTGTAAAACATAGTTTCCTTATAAACATGGTTTCCCTTGCATACCTACAGCAATTGAGAGTATCAGTTCCTCATAATACTGGTGCGGGCAGGAAAATTCAGATGAACCCAGACCTCAGAACAGGCATTTATGCCTAGGCAAAGACCGTTCAAGAACTTCCACCGATCTATATTAGTCTGGCACTTCGGCAAAAATATATCAAACCATAAAAGATGTAAACCATAAAAGATGTAAACATTGTAAACACTGACATAGACTTGTTTCTTCAGACATCAGACATCCTTAAAGGAAAAGCACCTCTATGATTCTGCTATTGGGCTTCTATAAGAAGTTCTAGGAAAACCCTTAATTAGTACAGAAGCTTTAGTTAAAGACTTATCTGCTTTAAAATGATTTAGCGTTTACATTTATGGCATTTGGAAGACTTCCTTACCCAGAACAACTTTCAGTCATTAGTTACAGTCCCCAAGGAGCAAGTGAGGGTTAAGTGTCCTGAACACGAGCACCTTGGTAGTACGTTGGATTTGAACCTGCAATTTCATTGGAAATATATGTTACCCACTAGGCTACCAACACTACTTTAGGAAACCAAACATAATTAATTACTTCAAAGAACGTCACCTTTATTTTTAAAAGTACCCTTGAAATTCCTGGGAAGCTAAATGAAACTTATGCTGCAAATTTGACATCTTTCTCACCCTGTTTTATTCTTTCAATAGCTCTTTCTTGCCCCTCTACCACCCTCATGCCACCGTGTTTCTCTGTGTTATTCCTGCCTCTTTTTGCTTATCATTTGTCAACATATTGCATACATGATATAATGGGCTGCATTATTCATGTTGAAAATTAAAGTCAGTGAAGGTGCTTTTTGATTATTTCATGGTCTCCCAGAAAACTTGTTTATTAGGAGAAGGTATGGGTTTCATAGGGAAAAACAAATGTACTTCCTTGACTTTACAGAGAGGTGTTCTCATTACCCAGCCCTGTTTATTAGGAGGCCCAGTCTAAGCTTGAGCTCCTTGACTAAGAGCAGCTGTCAATCTTCTACTGGGCCTGAAGTGCTTTACACAGCAGGGAGTTTGGGGTCATGGAATTTGGGATGCTCCCACCACTCTTGCCGTGATGGGCTTTGCAGGTTTGGGAATGAGAAGAGAGATGTTGGTGGGTGAGGCTGCGTGACATTTAGACCACAGATAGGAAGACTGAGGCTGTGACTGGGAAAGTGATCATGAAATTTGATAGGAGATGTAATTGAGGTGTCTTCCTTTTCCAGTGCATCACTCTGTCCCTGATCCTCTGATGTTCGTCTATTGTGCCTCACCCTGTTTTAATCTTTACTTGGCCTTCCTGCTCACATCTCTCTCTCTCTGTTTCTCCACAAAGAGATGTCCCACCACCTGTTTAGCAGAGTCCTTACTTCTTTCTCCATCAGCCTCTGTCTATTCCCTATACTGTCTTCATATCCAACCATTCCTTCTTTCTGGTTCTCCTAAAGGCTCTGGTTACACAGAGGATGTGGGTGTGAGATCAGGAGATGTGGGTGGACGGCTGCTATTGATAGCTGGATCTACTTACCCCAGGAAGGGGATCAGTATGGCTGATCCCACAGTGCGTAAAACTGTCACCCACTGGACGATGGTGATTAAGAGCTACTGTTCATAATTGAGTCATTATGTCTGGCTGCCTTCTCTTGAAAGTGTTATTTGAAAGGTGTCCTGTAAAAATTCTGTTTTTTATCTCTTTAGTTAACCTATATGGATCTGTTGATGGATTTCTCAGAATCATAACTACATACCGAACAGATCAGCACATGGTCAGTGTAGCTGCAGTAATTTATTCAAATACACAGAAACTCACCTGATTCCATTCTTTCAATCAGTTTATGTCAGTCTTTAAACAAGAGTCCATGTGAGCTCCTGCTTTGTTGGAATGAAAACCTGCAGCCACAAAGGCCTTTTGCAGAAGAGAGGTTACTTCTGACATACTATGTCAAGTGAATATATTTTATAGTAATGACTGTGCAATTTGCCATAAGCTTGAAAAAACAATTAATAGGTCTATAGTTTAACTCTATGAAGTTATTATTGCTGGTTAAAGGTAATTATATAATCAGTTATGGAGTCACGTGATGCGCACGAGGTCCCGGAAGTGACGTCGTCACGGGGTATATAAACAGGAAGAAGATAACACACAGCACTCAGACATTAAGTCCCAATGCCAGCTCGTGTCCAGCCAGAATCTGCTGGTACCGTGAGTACTCCAGTCTCTTCTCCTCTCTTTATATACTTGCTGTGTGTGTGTAAGAATGTTTGTATGTGTAAGATTCCCCGTCAGAATCTCTACACTCTTGTGGAGCGTTCTTAGATCAAGGTGCGTGGTTTACCAACTCTCATGTGTATCCGCGATTGGGTTCTACCACTATGGTACACTGGGCTAACTGTGGTTCAGGTACGTTCTTGTCTTGTCTCCGTGACAGAATGTCCAGAACAGTGAACCCAGCTGACTCTCCCTGGTAGACACAGTGAACCAGCAGGCAGAGATTGTGAAACAGGATGCTTCCGCAGCTCACAACTCTGGAGCAGGCACACCTCAACTTGGCTGCCACAAAGCTGGCGTCCCAGGATGCAGTCCAAACCCCCTCATCTTCCCGTAGTACCCCCAAAATGTCTCTCCCTGAGAAGTGGAATAGTGGGTAGACAGGAAGTGTGATGTGTTTTTAACCAACTTGTCTCTTCTCTTCGAGTTCCAGCCTGAGTGCTACCCCTCTAACAGAAGCCGCATTGCACTCTCTCCCTTCTCACCGGGCAGGCAGCAGAGTGGGCTACTGTGGTCGTGTGGTCTGACACGGATGCCGGATACTCCTATCCAGGGTTCACCCACCAGCTCAGAGCCGTGTTTCAACATCCTGACAGTAAGGTTGACTCCCACCTGTACCATCTGTGTCTGTGGCAGGACAACCGTTCGGTGAGTTGCTACACCGCGGAGTTCCGCACCTTGGCTGTCCAGACAACTTGGAGCAGTTCTAAACAGCCTTCTACGAGGGGTTGACTCCCCACCTGATGTATGAACTCACCTGGCGAGAGCTTCCTGACACCCTGGAGGGCATCATCTAGCTGAGCCTGCACGTCGACCTGCACATGAGCTCTCGCCCGAGGCCAGCCCCTCGTACCCTGCTGCCGGCGAGTCCCCAGCCCAAGACCAGCACCACTCCAGAGTCATCTCACCATCTGGCCAGACATCCACCTCTGTCAGAGGTCCACTCGTCAGGAGCCGGGGAACCCATGCAGATAGGGCGCGCCTCCCTGACTACTGCGGAGAGGGAATGACGCTATCGTGAGGGTCTCTGTGCCTATTGCGCCTCCACCGACCACCATCATGCTGTCTGCCGTCTCCGTCCGGGAAATGGTCAGACCAGGTGAATAGGGGGAGGAACTCACCTGGTGAGCTTGCTGCCACCTCCTGCATACCTGCATACCTACGTTTCCCGCCTCACTCTCCAGGTATACATCCAGTTGGGTAACAAACGGATCTTTGTAGCCACTGCCTTCGTTGATTCGGGGTCGGCTGGCAACTTTATCGATCATGCCTATGCTGCCCAGCTGGGTGTGGACCGTGAGGCATTATCTGTTACCATCACCGCTGTTTACGGTTGACCCCTATCATCCAGTCCCATCACCCACCAGACTTGACCCATCACCATCTCCATCGATGACCACACTGAGAACCTAAGCTTCTTCCCTCCTCACCTCACCTCCTCTCATCCTGGGACACCCATGGCTCCTCCAGCACGAAGCCCTCATCTCCTGGACCAGGCACAAAGTCCTCCAGCGGGGTCCGACCTGTCTCAGGGGAGTCCAAGGCCCCCGACGTCGACCTGGAGACCATTCCCGTCCCGTATTGTGACCTGGCGGGGGTTTTCAGTAAATGTAAAGCTATCCAGTTCCCTCCTCATCGACCCTATGATCTTGCCATTGACCTCCAGCCCAGCACGGGAATACCCCGCGGCCATCTGTTCTCTCTCTCTGTGGGGGAGCAGAGGGCCATGGAGGAGTACATCACTGAGGGGCTTCACCATGGGACCATCCAGCCCTCATCCTCTCCCACGGTCGCGGGGTTCTTCTTTGTTAAGTCGCCTGTGTCGCCTGTCGGGGGCTCAACAAAATTATACTCAAGAACCATCATCCACTCCCACTTACCAACACCACCCTGGAAGCCCTCTCTGGTGCAACCATCTTCACAAAGTTGGATCTACATAGCACCTACAATA
>JBBIGA010000146.1:14631550-14657604 GCA_037576975.1 Alestes dentex
ACACTTTGTGTTAACAGGTTCAAGTGTCCACTGAAAAAAAAGAATGAAATGTAAAGGATAGTTTTTCTTTCCCCTAAAGGGAGATGCTCAGTAATAAGACTTCACATTTAAATTATAATAAAATATTTCTACTTACAAAAACAAATACAATATTGACTGAAAATTGAAAGTATCAACTTTCAGTAGAATTTATCTTGTTTTTTATTGAGCTTTGACTAAGAAAAAATATTAGGTATTGCTAATAAAAAGAGTTCTACAAGTAAAAAAAATAGATGTTAAGCCTTATTTCTCTACCCTGTGTTAATGCAATGTTTGGAATTTATTTTCAGTAGAAACTTTCAGTAGAATTTGTCTTCTTTTTTACTGAGCTTTGATTAAGAAATAATATCAAATTTCCATAGGTATTGCTAATAAAAAGAGTAGATTTTCAAGCCTTATTTCTCTACCCTGTGTTAATGCAATACTTGGAATTTATTAGGTCTGCTGTAATAGCATTAAAGCCATGTAGTATCACTATTGTGATAATATTTGTCTGTGAGATCCCACTCTGGTCAGGATTCTGAGCTCAGGCACTTTTGTCAGTTAGACAGACTTTTCTCCTGTGTAAAGCCATGTGGCTCGCTAGACCCATATGCTTAGTAAACACTGAAGGCAAGATCATCTTTCTTTTGTTTGCTTTTCCTCGCATTGCACCTATTATCTGTGGCCTTCTTCATTTCCTCCTGGTGTGGATGTTGTGTTTCTCATGCTTGCAATAGGGCCAAAGGGTATGGAGGTGTATGAGGCAATCCCAGCTATGAATGAAAGCTCCTTCTCCATTCTTGCTGCCCTCTTCTGTCCCCCCCAGGGGGAAACCACAGTACTCCCAATGGCCCTAAATCCCGCAGCCCCCTTTAAGTGCTACTAGAGCTTCCTGCCCTGGCCTCACTTTGTTCTGCACTTGTGAGAACAGAGGCTGCACACAGAGCGCACTCACTACGAGCATGTGTTCTTCTAATTTGCCTTGATAACTGCCAGATGATGAGGCCGGGGCCAAACGGCAAGCAGGAGGCCCCCTCCTGACAGCATGTTGTTAAGGACAGGATAAGCTCAGTCTGGAGAGCGAGACGGTGGGGAGTCTAGAGATGTGTTCTTGGAACCAAGGCCCACTTCCACTTCCTGTTTCATGGAAACTGTTTCAGTCACCTGTCTCTCTGTGAACCTGCGTCTGCTGAGATAGAGCGAGTAGATAACGGTGATGAAAAGTTGAAGTTTGAAAAACTGAATGCCACCACTCAACACATGCTTCAAAGTATTTTAAATACACCTGTGCTATTAACTGTATTAACCTGTGCATAATTGCTTAAATGATAAAAACGGTTTGTATAATACTACATTTGAGTGTTATGAAGTTGGAATGAAAAAGCATGAAATATAATACAACAGGCCTTCAAAATCACTTACCAGATCTGGGACCTGGATAGGCATAGTCTGATGAGCATCTGTGATTGATTACGCTCAGTCCAACACTCCCACCTTGCAATGCCACTGAAACAGAACACAACAACGCAACCTAAATCCAAACCCAACTCTTAACTCCCAACTACGAGACCCAACCCAATCTGGCCTGACTGGTACTGCTAAATCTAAAATTTTACCTTTACAGAGTTTTCTTTAATTGACTGGCTGAAAATGACCTGTGATAATCTGGGATTTTATACATTTGTGTAAGTGTTCATTTGTTACATGCACCACAACGTGGCGCAAAGTTATTCGCTGCATTTAACCCATTCACCCATGTGAAGCATCAGGCAGCAAGCTATGCAGCGTTGTGTGTGGGGTATCTTCCTCAAGGGTACCTCAGGGGTGCCACTAGCATTTACATTTACATTTATGGCATTTAGCAGATGCTCTTATCTAGAGCGACGTACACTAGTGCTCAAGTAGTCCACATCTGTTCTTCAAACCTGAAAAGCTAAACTTAAATCAACATCTGCTATTCAACCAAGTTACTGCCAGCTAAGTTACACACCTTAACAGATCCTGTCAAAGAAAAGTCAGAGGTTAAAGCATAAGTAAGGAAAACATGTAGTTAAGAGGGTAAGTGGCCAAAGTTTTTTTTTCTTTTAATTAAATATAAGGAAAAGAAATTAGTAGTCAATAACAAGAGGCCTAGTTAGTTACCAAGGTGCTCCTTGAAGACGTGAGTCTTCAGACAACGCTTGAAGACAGCAAGGGACTCCGCACATCTGATCGGGAAAGGGAGTTCATTCCACCACTGGGGGGCCAGGACTGAAAAGAGTCTTGACGCATGTCATCCTCTTCTTTTGAGCAACAGAGGCTCAGGACAGTGGTGCTTGATGCCCTGAGAAGATGAGAAGTGACTCGTGGCTTGATCAGTACAGAGCAGTCTTGGGATTCGAACCCACAACCTTCTGATCACAGGGTCAACTCTCTGACCACCAGGAAACCATCTGCCCCATCTGTGACACAGTCACAGTGATAATTATCAGTACATTTGTGGAGTTACTAAGCAGATCTGCCAGAGGACAACATCCACTCTCAGAGCCCGATGTTGAATGTGAGCAATGTCCCAAATCCAGCTTAAAACATGATCTTTTGTCAGGCCCTACCAGGCCCAGATCAGGTAGCACACATCTAATGTGTGTCTATAAATCACTAAAACCATTATCCATCTTTTATATGGTGTTGTCTTATAGAAACTAAGGTTCTTACTCACGTCACTGCAAATCAGCTATGATTAGTGAGAGGGCTGCTGATGTAAACATAGTCCCTAGTTTACACTGAAAGAGGAGAACTTTGGCAAAGCACTGGCCATTTAGTGGACACTGGAAAATTATTCGCCAGTAATTGTACAGTTAATCACACATAAGTAAGATTAACTTAAAAAGAAACAGGCTCAGTCTACTGGGGATTAAATATCTGATTTATGTTTGTAGATTTTCTATAATCCCACAACAATAAGTAAATTACAAACAAAATTTGCATCTTTAGAATTAAATAAATCTTAAGAATCAAGATATTTTAGGGATGTTTTATTTAATTCAATTCTCCACGAAAATGCTGGCCTGCTAAAACGTTTGATCAGTGTCACACACTTCAAATCACTATAGACTATATTCTGACAATTTATCATATGCATGGACAGTATCAGCTTTAAAAAAAAACATTGCTCTGGATACAAATTGTATCAGTTAGATACAAAAACTGATGCATATACTGTTTTATAATATAGGGCCACCCACTAGTATTTCATTTTGAAGCATATCTTTTATCAATCGAATGTTCACAGAGGTGTTTTTTCAAAATTATATTGTGCAGACAGTGCACATTTTACTCATATCTTCCAGTACAAACAATCTAATGTGGCTTAAGGGACTTCAGGCCTTTAAACAGTTCAGTTATAAAATCAGATACTCTAAGCCTCTAATACCAAGAGTGTATTTCCTGTTATTTTTATGTGCCTTTGACCTTCCCAAACCTGGAAAAAATAATACAGGAAAGAATAAAGTATATAACAGAATACAGAATGATTCAATGATTACAAAATGATATTTTGTTGTGTTTGACCATGAATATTTTTTTCTGAAAGTGAAGATAAGTGAAGGTGTTCAAACCATAATGAAGTAATGTCTTTTTTACAGTTTTAGCAGATCTTTTCCTTTCCGTCTATCATACCGCAGCATGCTATTTTTGCTGAAAACTGTGCCTTTTAATGGTTAAAGCAGTTGTCTGCTGCATATATGTTAATGCATCAATTCAAAATGCAGTTGATAACTGATACACTGACTCAATTTTGTGCGTGATAAAATTGTATAGTCTTATAGATTTTTATAGTCACTAGTGTTTTGTGAGTCAGCAAAAAAGGGCAAAAAAACAGGTTTGCTAGTCTTCTCATGTTTTCTAGTCTTTTATCCTATCCCCAGTTGTATTTGGTACGTTCACATATGGTTGTTGGTTCCTGATGAATTTTCCTGTGCTTAGACACTTGAACAGGATATTCACTTCCTTGACTGAGTCTCGGGTGAATGTCACACAGTGACACACCGCAGCATCTATCTTCCTCTGTTCCTCTGTTCTCCAGACTTCCTCAGCCTCCTGCACTGATCGCTTCAAGACGATGCTCCATCAGAGCTCAGTGCTTCTAACCGTCATCTCTCTGTCTGCTTATTTCTATCTAGTCACTGGTTTAATATCTATTTTAATATTGTGTCGATTTATAATGTGGGTAACCGCTTCTCATTTGTGCTTTACGAATCCAGAGATGCAAAAGTGGTCCTGGGCGGGTCCATAACTCACCCACTTCACCACTCTTCAGTCTCCCAGCTGTCTCTGCAATTAGGCCCTGCATTTCTCTCGGAAAAAGATTACACTGTTTAGCAATCAACATTGTTCCTGTGTTATTTAGTACTGATGTATTTTTCAGTTCAGCAGCTAAATGGCTCAGAGGTCTTTTTAAACTGTCCTTTTTCTGTATTGTAGTTATTACACGTGATCATATAAAAAATTACAGTTGTATATTATATAAAATTATATGAAAACCAATTTGGTATTAATACATTTAAGTCTCCCTCTATTTTTTATTTATTTTTTTATTTTGCAATTGATGCAATTAATGTGTTTTTTTTCCTCACTGCAAAAAAAGGCACGCAATGACAACTTTTCATTGTTGAAATATCTCCTCTTCTGCTTATAGTCATAAATTCTGACTAAAGGTTTAGAACATACATTTATAACCAGATTTTATTGGTTGTGTCTATAAGTAGTGAGAAAAAATAAACTGAATGTAAGAAGGTTCTATAGTACTTCCTGGGGATCTATGGGAGGTTAACGTGTTTAAAGATGAATGGAAAAAAATACAGTATTACAGTCTGTTTCCTGCAGCTTTTATGTCTCAAAGCTGAAATCTTGCTATCACCCAGACATGCAGCTCTGTCCCCGCTGTGATAGATGCTCCTGAGATTTTCCACGAGAATGACCTTGCAGAGGCATCTCCTGTACTCGTGATTATTTGAAACCATGACCAGGAAGCAATTTGTTAAGGTTAGGAAGTCTGGACTTGAGGTCACCTCAGCAGATATTTCCACTTAGCTGGCTCTCAGGAGTGTAGCACAGCGGGTTTCGTGCTATGAGGTTTCCTCAGGGTGGAGCGAGAAACAAAAGACACTATATATATCCAGATGAATGAAACACCCACACATGCCATATAGATATGTTCAACGAAGGAAATCATCTAAATGTGCTTTGTGTCACTGTCATCATCGCTGAGCCCAAGATGCCACGTCCCCTGATATTTATTTGAACTGTCTGTGTCCTTAGCCTTTAGACCTCTTGGTTTAGACCACAGACATGACCTGAACCAGACTTACACTGCACATGCCTGATACAAAATGAGATATTACTAATGATGGTTCCAGTCAGTCTAAAGTAAGCATTGTGGTTACAATTATTTATCTACATCTTACCTGAATGTGTCCTGTTTGTAATTAAACTACAAAGTAGTCTTGACCCTTTACAGGACTAAATACAGTTGTCAACACAGTGATGAAAAAATGTTTAATGTTTCCCTTCTGTTCTGTCTTCACAGGGCTTTTTTAAGGCCTGACACAGTCAGCAGGAAGCTGAGGCATGTTCTGTATCCGAGCAGGCTAAAGCAAAGGCACAGGAACAAACTGCCAGGCCTTTAAATGCTCCATTAAATACATCTAACTGCTATTTTTAAGGGAACTATTGTAATACTACAGGCAGTATGGTGAATGAATGGTGTACTAAACATAGGGACAGGCCGGGGTATTAGAATGTGCAGGTCCAAGAATACCCTGCTCTGTCCACCAGTAGAGAGCTTGAAAACATTTTTACATTTTGTCTTTTCCTTTGAACACACATTCAAATTACTCTATCCATGTGCTCACAAATGCATTGTTTGTAAGCCACTGTTTATTATCAAAGCAGAACTTCAGAAAGTTCCCATTCAAACTAACGAGTTTAGGTTCAGATTCATCACTTCACTCCTTAAACAGTGAGTTTCCAGTTTAAAATGTAGCTCAGGACAATACTTCTATAACTAAAACTAGTCAGGTAAAATTACCCAGCATTTGGCATTCACCGCTGTAAGTTTTTTGCTTCAGTTTCTTATTTTCTCAGAGAGGTTTTGTGCTCTGTAAAGCTTGTCCACCCTCACAACAGTTACCATGAAATAATGCATTTGTGGGTGAAGCATCCATGTTTATCATATAGACAGTGTAATGATTTGTACAGACAACAGTTTAGATGAACTGTTGAAGTCATATATTTATGTTTGCTGGGCCTCTGCCATCACTCTTACTCATTCTCATTGGTTACAGACTCTTTCCACTTGAAAGTGCACAGTCAAATGTGCACAGAGAATCTTTACATTGTGTGCATGTTTACATACCTGTGCTTGGGTTCTCCACTTACAGTTATTTAAGGTTCTTTTTGAAGTTTCTATAGCAATGGTTCAATACCTTTTGTGACAGCCTTAGGGGATATCCAGATAAACGTGGGACTGACTAACATAAAAATTTGAGGCTAAAAGATATTATATTGCAAATAATTATGCAACTGCACATAAACAGTCCTGAATAGACAAAGATCTTGATACCCTGATGTTCTCACTAGAAACACTTCTACATATTCAGTTGAAGCAGAATGAGAAAGTCTGTAAGGATTATGGACTGTTCAGTATCGCTCAAGATTGCGAGGCCAGACAGGGCAGAGAATCTGTGTGACCTTGCTTTGAAGTCTCACCCTACCACCTCAATCCACCAACGATTTCACAGGAAGACAGGAACCGCTGGAGTCTAAACGCAGGAGAATCACTAAAGCAAGAACACAGGCATGGCCTGTCATTAAAGACTGCATTACTTCTAATGTTTCCACCATATGCTTTGGGTTTCAGCCACTGGATAAATGGAAAATAATTAAAATTCAACCCATTAAGGCATTGAAAAAGTATCTCAGTATTAAAAGTTTAATGACAGATTTAAGGTCAGTTTGGTCATTGGAGAGCAGTGACTCAGTCAAGATGTCTGCCATTATGGTCATGGTTTTTTTTTCCCTGTTTAAATAAATGAACTTTTCTTTCATTAGACCACAAAGTTAACAACATACACAAGCTGATGTTTGATATGGCAAAGTTTGTAAGTTCTCTTAGTAGAGATCTATCATCAGACGAATGGGCTACCACTTTTTCTCCTTGTGACATAGCGTACCCTAATATACTCGCAAAGCAAGGGCTGCTTAGGTTACTATAACAACTAACAACTGATCTGATAATGTTCCAGCGCGGTAACAGGATGGATGATCCTTCTGTTGCTGCTGTAGTTTACTACAGCTGGTCAGAGAAACCATGGAAGACCACCGTCCAGCGCTGATATGGGTTAAAGTTTGGAATTAAAGCACATCAGTTAGTTGAAGTACAGTTGCTCCATGGTATGCCTTACAATTGACTGCCAAAAATATGCAAGAAGACATTGGAGCTCCCAGAAATCCTGAAGGACACGAATAACAGAGTGCCACCCAGAATTACTGTTGGCACCCAGCAGTTTAAAGTAGGGAGTTCATGAGGCGGCTGGTGGACTGGTGGCTATCTGCAAATGGAAGGTTGTGGGTTCAAGTCCCAGGACTGCCAGTGGCACCACTGAGATACCCTAAAGCAAGAGACCGTCCCCACACACTGCTGCCCGGGCGCAACTTTGCTTGCTACCCACTGCTTCACTTGGTGAATGGGTTAAATGCAGAGAAAGAAATTCACATTGTCCACGTGTGGGACACTTTACTTTAAAGTATATATCATATGCAGCTACTGAGACATGTTAGAGGACCTTTATCATTAAACTCGTTAGAGAAAATTGTAAGAATGGAAAGAAAAATATATGATGCTAATATAGGCTGTTCTAGTCTCAAGGAAGTCAAGTCAGTTGCTAAGATTTCAAAGATCAGAGTTTTTCTTTCCTAAAGGCACACTGGTATCTGCAGGATATCCCTAATATCAACAGGAGTGCCACGGAAACACCATTGTTTGTGCTTTGCCTGTACAAAACTGAAGATTATATTGTTTTAACCTGCGTCATGTCCAGTGTTTTAGATGACTTATTGACCCCATGTTCTTCAGTGCTGACTCTCGGCACACTTGCCCTCTGTAATCAGTATCAATTAGATAACGTCAGCCCTCTCCATGATCAGTTCACTTAGGAGTGGTTACCACATGCTATTTTAGAACAGCGCTGACATTAGCTGCATGAACAATTTATAGTCTTGATAGAGATCAGTTCCTTTCAAAGGCCCACTGTTTGTGTATATCCACTGCTTGTGTATTATTGTTGGATTAGGAAGGATTCTGAAGTTCATGCTAGTCTTTCTTCTCCTTTATAGTACAAGCTTATTGCCCGTGTGCTTACTATGTTTACTTGTTCAGTAAAAGAAAGCAATGAATTTTTTGTTAATTAAAAGAAATGCAACTGCAATAACAACATTGATCTCTGAAACACTTTCCACTCCACTTTTTACCTTAGTACATGCATGTGTGTGTATGTGTGTGTCTGTGTGCGTGTGTGTGAGTGTGTGTGTGTTTCATACCTTTTCAAGATACAAATATCCTGGCTGGGCTAATTGATGGGCTAATTGATGTTACTGATTTTGAGTGGAAAAAATCAAATACAGTAGACCCCTGAAATTTGAGAGGGTTACGTTCTAAGAGCAAATTTGTGATGTGGTAAAAAAGGCCTAAAAATGCCTAGTTTTATAGTGTAAACTCTACATTTCCCTCCAGACATGCTCCCAAAACATTTTAATTTCATTTTAAAACTTAATACATTACCCTTCAAAAAATGTAAAGGTAAACCCGAATCCATACTGTACAGTTTATACTGAACTGCTGTCTCCCGGAGTGCTAGAATGTAAAATACCGCTTTTACCCCCATATATACTGTACTGTAATTCATGCAAGCCTGTTTTCTTTGGTATGCGCTGTCATTTTCTTGGGTATAAGCAGGGCGAATACAGTAATAATTAAATTTAATTTACAGTAATAAAAATACAGCACTTTAAGAAGAACAAAATGAAAAACATGAGAACACTCAGCAAAACACCCAAGATAGCTCCACTTGGAAAACCATTCTCATGCAGGAATGCTGGACTGCAGCTGCCGGAGATGCGTCACAGGGCAGCAGCCAGTATATGGTTGCTTTGTGTTCTCTTGCCAGAACTAAAAATTGTAAAGGAAATTTAGTTGAATTAACATTAATATTTTTGTTACAAAATTAGTAAATTATATTTTTCTTAATAATTTAGCACTAAAATTATATATTGCCACAAAAAAAGCAACAAAAAAAAAAAAAAAAAAAGCGGAAATGAGGAAAATATCGACTGAGGCCGCGAACTCTGAACCGCGACTTCGCCGGGGAACACTGTATAGCCGTTTCCCACTTACCCCAGAAGCCATGACTGGTGTGTACATTTTGCTTCATTCATTTAATGCTAGAGTTATGAGGTGCTGACAAAAAGTAGACGTCAGCTTGAGTAGTCACCCTGAAACCAGGTTCTTCATTAAGGTGACAGAAACTTTCTGATACCAAAAAGCCATTATCCAGGTCCAATCCTGGATAAAAATCCTTTATTTTGATGATGGTCATTGGAACAAAACTGATTCCAGATCAGCACCCTTACCTCTGAGGTGGTTTGTGAAAACAGATCTTCTTGTCACCCAGCATGAAGTTTTGCTCATTTTCATAGAATGTCATGCGGTGTCCTTAACCACATCACCAAGTCAGTGATGAGCTATATGCGATTTGAGCAGGTTGAGAGATGTATTGCGGAAAATGTGTAAATAAGATTTTTTTGCCAAACTGTTCCTTTAAAGTAGGAGTTAAGATTAAAAAAGCCTACTGTACAAAAAAGTCCAACCTCCCTTTGAAATTTACAGTCCCAGAAAGAACAATGCAGCCAAAAGTTAGTGTAATTAAATACTACAGGTCTACTCATATCTTGGTGCTTTGATCAGCTATTCAATACTGTCTGTTTAAATATAACAGCTAACCTAATGTACCTGGTTGCCACAAAGATCCCATTAAGAGTGTCTACTCTTGTGTGCACAGGGCCAGTGTGGCAGCAGGTTTTCATTCCAACATGCAGGAGCTCACCTGATTCCACTTGTTTAATCAGTTGGTCTCAATCTTCAAACAAGTGTTCATGGAATGGAATGAAAGCCTGCGACCACACCAGCCTTCTGTGGATAAGGCTGTACACCCCTGGTTTACGTTGTTATGCCAGAACATTGTTTTCCTCTTCATCTCATAGATAACAGATGAAGGGGGTGAAAGGATTGAGGCAGGCTACAGCGGCTCCACTGAGCCACAGCAGGAAGGAATAAGGGTGACAGCGTAGACAGCCAAATAAGCTGGTGGCTTTTGAAAGCTAACATATCTTTACCGTCCTACAAGCCAGACTTACCATCCTACATACCAGATTTCTGGCTGTGTCTAAAGACTCTGGTTTTCAGTGCACGCTTTGACGAGAAGCGTACATGCAAACTAACCAACTCCAGAGTTTTTGTGACATGTAGGGATTGTACCTCAACAAAAATATATGTGTGGAAGAAAAATGATGACTTAGCAGCTGCCAGGAAATGCTTTGTGTTGTCTTCAAATAATAGTCTTGAGTAAATTAAAGCTGAGATCCTGCAAACTGTCTCTGTTTTTATTTAATGATCTCACTACAGCACATTAAATAAACATTTAAAGGAAACTTTGCTAGTGCTGTCTATTTTATTCTATAGGAACTGTTGTTTTTTGTTTTTTTTACAAGGTTAGTAGACCGATCATTATCCCCCAAGATTCACTGATGCTAAACTTAACCATGAAGCTCAGCCTGCACTAGATGTAGTTATGCTTCTTGCCTCAGGCCAAAGTTCTTTGAAGAGTACAAAATGTTCAGCTTAACCCGATGAACTTGATAGCTGCTCATTAGATGTTCTCTTTCATCTTCTTATGGAAAACATGCTATAGGGCAAGATATGTTGAGGCTGGTGGTGATTGTGGACACTGCCTAGCATCTGTAGGGTTACTTCCTATTGGCATTGTGTCATAACTGCTTCATAAGCAAGCACATAGGGGTATAGGTTCCTAATACATTCTAATGTCGGTCGGATCACCTCTATGTCTAATATTAAGACATTTTATTACTGTATCCTTTGCTGCCATTCTTGCCTTGAAAGTGCCCTGCTAACTTACTATAGGCTGAATGGGTTGACATATGTGAACACATGGGTTTTTATGACATCATAAAATAATCTTTCAAAATTGATTTTTTTTGCAGCTTCATGGATTCTGTGAACTGGTGAGTGAATTGTTTCAAAACTTTAAGTGTGTTTACACACTACAGTTATTTCAGTTGTAAACAGGATACAATGACAGTCGCAACATGTTATCAGTTGGGATTAGACCAATGGTATACTGAGCCATAGCCAGGTTTACTGACCCCTGGCCTACGCTGCTAGTAGCAAGTGTTTTCAGGCACTATCTTTTCCAATGAACCTAATTAAAAACTAAAAAGACATTCATGAAGAATTTATTCTTGAGCTGTCAAAGACATCATACTGTTTAAGCACTGATATTTTACAGAAGGCAGATTGAGCAGAACGTTCGTGCACGAAACTTCCAACCCATCTTGTAGAAGCACTTTCTAGTTAGACAGTCCGAGCTGGTTATGTCATTTATTGGGTCAACAGCAGGGTCACAGTTAAGCACTTTTCTCATAAGAATTGACTGTATTTAAATCAACACAATAGGAGTGATCACACTAAGCTCACATGGAAATGAAGCATAGGTGATTTGTTCTGAAGCGTAAGCGTGAAAAGGAAGTTTTTTTTGGACATGATGAATCCCTCTGACCCAACATAGTACAGTTTTCCATATGTTCACCTGGAGAGGAAGAAGCAGCTAACAACACATTTACATAATTCTAATCAGGTTTCTCTAAATCCTTTAGTTCCTGAGGCCTGAAGTTAAAACAGATTTTCTTTCAATGTTAGCTCATGTCCCAACTCATATCAAGCATAACTGATCATACAGCACAATGCTTCAGAAATATGTGACATTATGCAGGGAGGATGCACCATAGTTTCCCATTCACAGTAACTTAAAAACTAAATGAGAGCAGTAAACCCTCTGTCATGTGCTTCAGAATCTAGTTTTGAGTATGTTTTTTACTTCATTCACTCATCACTTAAGAAGAGATGCGTGCAGTCGGTTGGGTGTAACAAGATTAAGAAGAAAAGGACGGCTTTGAACAGAATTACCACCCACAAAGTGCTGCCCTGGTCATTAATGATAAGTTTAGCACCTGTGTCAACAGCTTGTGTGCCTGAGCCTAATGAGAGTCTTTTGTGCAGTTAGGCCCGTCAAGTCAAGTTCACCATGGCTGCAATTACTTGCCAGTGAGGTTCATCTGATGGAACAGTTAACTCCCTGCGGAGCGTTTGTGTTTGTCTCAGAAGAGGCCATTCCTGTGCTTGAAGAAACACAAAGAACATGCCACCTGATTTGCTCTTTTTCAGGTTGTTTCAAAGGGAGCGTCACAGGCCAGGGAAAAAGCTGTTGGGAAAAGGAGCTCCTGAAGGAAAACTGTGGTTTGTGGTTGTTGCAATAGACTGCTTTAAGCAGAGTGTCATTCATTAGCTTGCTCAAATTGTTATTAACGTTTTTTTTAACGAGCAGGGGTCCCAGAGGCAGGGGAACTAATCAGCTGTGTAATCCTTTAACATGTTTTTTTGCACAGGGGCCCAGTTAAGGCATTCTCTTAACATGAGTTGTTTTCCTCTCATCTTCATTTTCTACAAATATCAACCCCTCGAGTGCCATAAAAATTATGTATTTTTGTGAGCACCTTTGAAATTATTTATGATACAGTAAAGTTACTGACAATTTTATGATACATGTGTTTCTTTAGAGATTTTCACAGCTGTCTGTGTTCATCCACGATCAGTTTCTGCCCACAGACAGATTGCTGATATCACTGCTGTGTTGAGAAAGGTCCACCACCTAAATATCTGGTCAGCAGTGGTTCTATGGTGGGCCCCTTTCTGTGGATAGATACATTAAGGTTGGCTGATAAGTTATGATAGGTAAACCTGAAAGTTTTTCTTAATGAAATTCACTCATGACTGTTATGAAATGTTTCTGAGCTCGTCTCTAGGGACTGCAAACAATTCAGTATTACATTATTCAAAGCTATGTCTGATTTCAGATTTTTAAACCACCTGGCTGCCACCTTTTCAGAGTAATGCATCACTCCTGCATGTTATGTGTAGTTTGACTCTGTTTAATTGTGTTTATGTACCTTCTAAAGAGTGTGATTTCTTACAAATTGTTGATAAGGTGAAATCATTGTGCTCCCTTCAAAGCTATCACTGATGGTTCTCAGTTAAAATAATCAGGCCTGTATGTCACAAAAATATGGGTATAGCTGACTTTTCTGAACAAATGTATATGCATATTTTTCATTCTCTATTGTAACTGAAAGCTTGAAAGTGAATAGCTTTTTGCTCATTGCAAGGCCACAGAAGTGACTCCTTAGTTTCAATTTAAAGATCTGTGTAAAATCCCACTCACCCACTAACTGTATGTTGCACATCAGGATATTAATTGCTGAAAAAAGTATGATATTAAGCATGTCTAAAAGTCTTGTTACCCAAAACAAGTTTCATTTACATTCTGCAACACACATTATCTAATATTGGGAATGATCCATTAGATAAATCGGGTGTACTAGGCTTCCTAAGGGTAAACTTTGGAAATGGTTAAGGTAACATGCACATAAAATCACAATGTTCTTCTTCTTCTTTCTCTTTCGGCTTTACCCTTCAGGGGTCGCCACAGCGAATCATCTGTCTCCATTTAGTCCTAATAAAATCACAATGTTGATTTGTATTTATTCTAATGTTAATGCTTTGTGTAACTTCTTACTGTTCACAGTACAGATTTACACATTTTCTGAAATAGCCGAATACTTTGGCACAGTAATTTTTATATTACCAGTGATTCTCTGTTGTGATGTTAAGTTAGCTGGTGTTGCTGTCAGTAATATCTTCAGACTGCACAATGAGGCAGACATGTGGAATTGAAAACTAATTACTGTTATTAAACTCTGAAAAATTTCCAGTCAAAGACTAAACAACTAAACCAGATGGCAAGTGGTACCCACCGAACCCCATACGGGAAGACGCATAATCACTTGACCCTTTTGCTGACCCAGGCAGACCAGAATCACTGTCCCTAAGGGGAGGACTTGCTGACAACGAGGGACCAGCTCTCTTTCACAGCAGCTCAGAGAATGCCTGGCACACCAGCAAGCAAACTATTCCAAGACAATATGCTGTTTGTTCTCACAATAAAACAACAAAATAATCCTTTCAGGACAAAAGACTTTCTCTCTTAGCATCAAACACAATGACTTTGTTTACATCAAGATTATGATATAGCTTTTATGATTATGGTATATATGGATTTTATCATGTCATGTGTACTCAGATGTTTTATACTTCAACGGCCATGTCTGATCTGCATTACAGCTGTCACTAGCCCATCTTATCAACGCCCTTTAACGTCTTCAGCAGCCATCTGGGATTTGGAAAGTCCGGACTTGTTGTTGCGCTGTCGTTCATGCTGTATTTTTTTATACTTTCAACGTTAAGATACTTCTTATGCAATAAAAGCATTAGAAAAAACTGAGCTGTGAGGAAAAAAAATTGAAAAACATGTAGGAAATCCCATATCAACAGCCTTGAGCAATACAATAGACTAACGTAATGATTTATCTAATAGGAAATGAGGAATAAATAGACTATATCACAAGATATAGTCCCCAGAAAAAGGCACATGGATATTAGATATTTCACACAAAGGTTAAGGCTAACATGATTATGTAAAAAAATTGAATAGTGTAGTGTAGTTTGGTTTATTGGATCCTGCAGTTGTCTTTGGAATGCCCTGCTAGAAGTGAGCATGGAGACGGGCTGACAAATGTTATTATGAGTGATTACAGTGCCAGACTTTACAGAAACATTCATGTTTTGAATCGGACCCTGATACTGAGAGACATGTCAAGAACACAAAAGCTAAGCGTGCTTTTTTTTTTTTTTAAATATCAAGCCCTCCTTATGCTGTGATATGGCTTACAGAGCAGGTTGGGTTTCTCTAGCTTTAAAATTTATGCCATTGCTCTCTTTTCCCCCAACACTAAATATAAATATGGACAGCTGAGGTGTGTAAAGACCCAGCGGTTCCTGGAGTTGGTGTGGAACTTGATTTATGCCAACAGAAGGCCAACACAGCTTTTAATTGGGTCTACTGAGGGCAAACAGAATTTATTGAGCAGCTGCCTTTTATATAACATTATATGGGTTGCTTTTCTGAAATGATGGGAGGACTCAAAAACAGATGAGTGATTGATTCTACAATCTTATTCTTATCAGTTGTGGTGATTATATTAATTCTTTGCATTTAGTTGGGTGTGTAATGGCAGTGCTTTCTAACAGAAAAGAAACGGCCCTGTACGGCACAGTGAACGGATAATAGCGAGAAAGTTCACAGGAAACAGGACAATAAATGTGTTTTAGGTGCTGTCCAAAATGAATGTGCTCAGAGTGAGCAGCATTAAGCTGGAATTTCACTGATCCTTGCCAATCTAATTTGTTTCTTGAGGCATCTGATTAGCCTTTCAATTGCTGTGATTACAAGACAACCTCTCATGTTTTCTCAGCTGACATTCAGTGGAATCTAGCTGCAGGCCAGCAATTAGCCATCCTCTGCCCTCTAATAGCAAAAACATGGCCCGGCATCTATGCACAGTGTTTAACGGGAATTAGTGTTCCTCACCAAAAGGGCATGTTTTACTTGCATCCTTAGGATGTTATTTCATATTTGTAGTTATGTGCATGTCAGTAATACTTTGCTAAATTAAGCTGCCATTGCTAGTAAGAAGTCAGTGCTTGACCATTGTGGACAATAATTCGAATTAAAATGAGTAATCTGTAAGCCCCTTTCCCTCTGTAAGCCTCTAGCTCTCATGCTAAAGAATAATAACTTTTATACTGATGTGTCTTCAAAGAGCCTTTTTAAAGTATATAGAACCTTCACAATGTAAGGTTATGCTAATATTAGTTTTTTTTCCATCTTAAGTTAAGCTAAGAGCCATTTAAGAGCCATTTAAAAAAAAAAAGAAACAAGCATAATTCTACCCTCTGCATAAAGTAGAACTGAAGACTTGTATTTTAAAGTTTTTTGTTAATATATTGTCCTGCCCAAGCCCCTTTACTATCCTCAACAACAAAGGCACAGAACGAACCACAGTTTCAAAGGCAGCCATGAACCATGGACAAATGTTCTTTTGGTCTCTTGTACTACAAAAGGAAGGTGAAAGTGGCCATGACAGTTGTTTATTTTCACAGCAGTAAAAAATCCCCTTCTTCTCCTGAAACACAAACATGACTGTTCTCTGCTCATTAAGGGATCAGGCAGGTAAGGTATTTTTGTTTGAACCCTTTCTCTTTTATAGTCCCCGTGCAGTAATTTTCAGTTGAAAAACAACATTTTCCTTGCAGCTGAGTCATCTGGATTCTACCTGTCCTTGTCGCAGGTTACTTTAATATTGGAACTGCAATAACATTATTTCACTCTGTGATTGCCACTTGACATAATTGAGAAATCAACCTTTTCTTATCACTGGATGCATCTTTCTGAGTCTTTCAGCTTAATAATGAGAGCTTTTGCTTCAATAAAAGAACAAAAAGATGGTAAAAACCAAACATTTTGTAAAACTTCAGAGATTGTGAAGCAGAAAAAGTGAAAGATTGACGGACAGTTCACACTGAATAAATTGTGTAATATTCAAGTACTTTTGCAGCCTTCGTAGAGATCAACCATTCTTCCAGACAGTGAGAAAAACAACAGAAAGGTTGGCAACTCCATTGGGGAATATTCATATCTTCCCGTCTGAGCTACTGAGCAACACTTACCGTACATAAGTCTGTCAGCTGCGTGCAAGAGGTAACAAAGAATAGTTGCGTTTTCTTTGGCTTTTACCCCATTCCAGTTCAACAGTCAGCAAGCTTCTGTATTTTTTTGTATCATGCAGTTGCATAACTATAATCTAGTAGAAAGTAGGAGGGAAAAGGATGAACGAGTGTTTTTCTTTCAAAGCTCTAGTGAAGAGTAATTCTTCTGTCTCTTCTGATTTCTGTCTCTGTGGTGGTGTGGCACATCATTAGCTCAGACTTTCAGCAAAGCCCTGTGGACTACCTTAGAAACAGGTGCAGGAAAGCCTCTACTACAGCATCTGTGTTTTAAATCCTTTGGTTTTGTCTCAGGAAGGCATATTGTTTCTCTGCTCTCCTCTTTCTAACTCAATTGATCTCCATCCAGCTCACAGCTGTCAAAGTCTTCAAACACACAGAGATGCAGACAAGTCTGAACATCATCTACATCATTTTGAACAAAGGAAAAAAAGAAAAGTCTTTTGTATCCAGTTCATTTTATTGAAAATTAAAGTGCCCTAAAGGATTATTTGGAGCGACACCAGAATGGAACAACTTTTGGTTCCCCAAAGAACATTTCAACACATTGTTGAGATGTGTGCAGGTGTGAAGAATCTCTTTAAAGTTTAAAGAAATGTCAAATAATGCAACAATTCTACTTCAGTAAGTGTTTTCTCTTCTACACCAGGGCCCAAAACTTCTAAACTGGGTTCCTCAGTAGTGGGATCCATCACTCCTACATTGGGGTGGTCTACACTGAGACCCATCACTCCCACACCGAAGTTTTCTACACTGAGACCCATCACTCCTACACTGAAGTTTACACAGAGACCCATCACTCCTACACTGCAGTTTTCTACATCAAGAGCCATCGCTCCTACACTGGAGTTTTCTACACTGAGACCCATCACTCCTACACTGGGGTTTTCTACGCAGAGACCCAGCACTCCAACACTGGGATCAGACACTTCAACACTAGACTCTTCTTCACCTGCTTTTAATGAAAGCTGGGGCTGGAAGTAGAACCCTGCCTTTGTCATGGATGATGAACTTTAGTGTCTGAAGTCTCGGAAACATCCCATTTCTTTCCTCCCCCTCTCCACACCTGTTCAGTATACTTGCTCTCCACAGGAGCAGGCTGACAAAAAGCAGCACATGCAAACTCACACACAGTACATGACACACTGTGGATTTCCACCTTAGCCATGCTATCTGGAGGCCAAGTAGGACCGTCCAATGTGATGGACAGGCAGGACAGATCCTCAGGCTCTCATTTCTTTTGGCTCTCAGATCCTCTGTTCTCTTCTCTCTCATTGTTTTTGGTCTCCTGATGCATTTTGCATCTGGCTATTAATATGGGTTAGGAGAAAAATTCTTGGCCCACAGTCTGACATTTTACTACCTTATGGAAGAGACCAATATAATGTAATCTATCCACAGAGGAAAAAATACATCATTCAACAACAACAACTAGAGTAGGATCATAACATAAACATAAACATGTACAATAAGAAAAAGTGATTAATGCTACTGTCTAATAAAAAAAATCAGACAGCCAGTTTAATTGTAGAAATTATTTCAACAAGCTTGACTTTTTAGAGAAACACTTATGTTTTAGAGATCATTCATGTGTTGTTACATTCTGTAATCATTCTGTTACACGGTGACAATTAAAGCTTTTTGAAGTTTAGAGGGAAGCAAAACCAGAGGCCTAGAGGCCAAACCAATCTTAGATTTGGTGTGTGGGTAGATGCTGCCTCGGAGCATGACCAAACACAAAACAGACCAAACAGGGCCAGGACCTGGCCAAAAGTTGATGCTGAGACAGCTCTTTTTACTGAGCCAGGCCACTCAAAACAGACCTCGCCCAATGACCTCACCCACCATCAGCCCAGCGCAATTAAACCCTGTGGTCCAGTAATTCAGAGGGCTGACCTTTATTTTTGGAGGACCAGAAATATCACTGAAGTTCTTATTAACGATGGTAATGATACATGATAAGTGAGTTCGCTTTCATCTAGATCTTGAAGCTCGCAGGGGGTCATCTTACCAATGGTGATTAGCACAGATGTTAGATTAGAATATGACTAGCTAGCAAATTACATTTTACTGGATCAGACAGAAAAGGGGTGTTTATTCAGTGCACTGTGTGGTACTTTTGCTATAGTTTAAAAGTGACACTACCCAAATAGACACACACCAGCCCTGTGCACTAAGTCACCTTTAACCTCAAACCTTGACTGTAAAAACACAAAAATCGGTAGTGATGACAGGTCTCTTTTCCTCATCCATTTCTTTCACTTTACCGAAATGTCATCAATCATCAACTGTGGGTAAAAATGTTGTTTTAAATTTTGTATTGGGTAAATTGGCAAATTTGTTCCAAATGAACAGCAAAGAGCCGACGGCCATGGGAGGAATGAACTATAGCTTCAGTTATTGGCCGAGACACTGAAGGAAAACATACAGCTGTGAAAGCGGGTAATATATCAGGTGTCACTAGACAAATAAACACAGCAATTCAATGGACTCACTTTGACTATAGAAGATCCTCAGTGCATGGAACCTAAGCTGCTTTAACCCAACACATTGATCATGTCTAAATGATTTTCACTGAGCTATGGGGTTGTTTTTCTTTCTGCATTGCAGGGACTTCTGCTCTGCATCTGTGCCCCTAAGGGGTACCTGTTTATAATTTATCCTTTCTAACACTTTATTAAAGACACCAAGGCCTCGAATAGACTGGGGTACAGGGGGAGGGAGGGTGAGAAAATCAAGAGAAGGAAAACGATGAGCACTCTAAACTTCAATTAATGAGTGTATTTTATTTGTTTCTATGTGGAGCACCACACTTTACACACCAGTAAAACAACTGTGATGAAGAGGCCAGATGTTTACCGGCAGAACTAATCTACAACACATGATCACAATGGCATGCCGCAAGGTTCTGTAAGTGGAATTTGTTAACAATTAATTAGTGTCAATTACTCAAGCATCCTTTGTCAGAGAGTGGTACATTTGTTTGCATGGTCATCTAGACATAAAACTACTGAGTGATTCCAGAGGAAATAGATCAAAGGAATAGGATACAGTTTTGATGCATTTCACTTTACTTGGTAAAAGAATAGTAATTATAATAATTAAAACAAATGTTGACTCAAGACTTATAATGCAAGCCCATGGGTCACTGCATCAACACCCTGGCTTGCCAATTGGCTTCTAATAGGAATGTATTTCAAGTCAACAGATTTTCTTTACTTTACTAGGTATGGGGAAATGCATCAAGAGTACTGAGTGTGGTAATCAATCACTCATTGCATGTTCAGCAAATCAACATTAGGCTGGACTTGTCCTTTAATAACAGTAATGACTTCCATTCTCAGCACTATTCTCTACATCTAGCCCAGACAAATATGACCACTGCCTGGCCATTGGCTGTTACTTAACTTCAGATAAGCTCCTGAGGCAGACTTATTGCAGGCCTGTAAAAGCATGAGTTTCATTTACACAAATACCTATGTTCCATTACTTGATGAAGTGCAGGTTGTTTGTCATTCCTTCTGTCCTATAGGGACTTTGTGCCACAGGCAGACAGGTGCCTCAACTCAATTAGCGGCAAGCTGAGAAAAATGAACAAGAATCTCCCACTGCTATCCTCTTCCTGAGAAGAAAAAAAAACCTGACCATAAGTGCTGCTAGGCCTGTAATTTATTTGATGTGAATGTCAGCAATACTTTAATATCCAGAAAGAAAAGTTTGAGGGTGGAGTGCAGGACTAATTATAGAAGTGTGAGAGAACCACATGGGCCACATGGGGCCTGAGGCTAGCGCTAACCACCGAAACCCGGGACCGTCCTCTGCACCTCATGTCATTTAAAAGAGAGCAGCTTTTGGCAATCTGGACACTCTTCAATGAGGGAAAGAACGGGGAAAAAAACGAGTGATGCGGAGGGAACATTGCGGTTCAGGAAAGCTTGCTTTGGTTAAAATCTGCACAGGGATTGGACCATCCTTAAGAACATGTGCAATCTATGGCAGTTCCAGTATGTAATAATGCAGCACACACAGCTAGTAATTTTGGGCATTTAAAAGATACAGCTGTTTGATACCTTTGTATATCACCATCAGTTAAAACTTTTAAAAACGTATTTCCATTGGCTAACATTCATAAGTTTGTTTCAGTTTCAGTCAGAGCTCCACTTGCACCTGCAAATGATCTGAAGTATTTAGCCTAAATGATTGGCCTCTGGGGCTGAGAGATAGAGAGACAGAGAGAGAGAGAGAGAGAGAGAGAGAGAGAGAGAAACACAGAGAGAAACAGAGAGAGAGAGAGAGGTTGAATATGAATGACTGCATTTTGTCTGTCCCAGCACAGGGCATAATATTAGTAAAATAATACTATAGTAAATATTTTTTTACGTTTTGAAACTATGATGTAGGCCCGAGCAAGTAGCAGTGCATTAATGCAATAAGAAAGTGAACAGGTGTGGGTGCTACTGTACATATTAAAGATAACTCCTGTTCAATATAGGGCCCCCACGCCTTGAGTTATACTACTAGAAGTATATGTAAATAATTACATGGACTCCTACATTTATTGCACATTATATTAGCTTACCTCTAAAGCTACAGCAATAGAAGGAGCCCTCTCATTAGAAGAAGAGGAGCATGTTTCAGATACAGTAAATTAAATTTCTCATAGTTAATCAAACAACCAGTAAAAACATGGTGAAATAATGTAGAAGTACTTCAGACTTTAAAATCTAACTTAGGTCTTGAAGGGCTGAGATTTTCATCATAGGCAAGTCTGCACAATTTGAGGGTGAAATTGTTGATTCCTTCATTTTTGTTTCATTTTAATTGCTTTTTCCAAGCCTCAGTCCCACTGTCATTTACTTCAGAATTTACTCCTTATCCCAGGATTACCAGGTCACACAGCCATTACTTTGCTCCTAAATTGTATTGTCCAGCTGCAGAGTGTCTGAAGAAGGTTGGCTGAATTCCTCCAAAGAGTCATCAGTGTAGGAAATCATGTAGTACGTTATAAATTGTTGTGTGGAAAGTTACTGTAAAAGAAAGATCCGCTCCTAAGAAGGCAAGATGTGGCTAAGCTCTGACTCAAACCTGCTAATGTGAATGTTTAGCTACTAGCACCCATTCCATTAGCTCACAGAGGAACGAAATGTCAGCTCCAATACTGTTCATCATTAAGGATCTGAGTTGAAAAGATTTTAAAGTTTTATAAACGACCATAAAGGGAGTGGCCATTGTTCTGATTTCTCAATTACTGGGAAATGCTTTGAAGCCGCTTGTTGTCAGAGAGGGATTGGTTTAGCAGACTGATCTGCGTATGGAGACTTAAATCTCAGTTGCTCTCAGACACTAAGTGTTGATGGTGAATGACCAGTCACGAAAACCAGGAAGAGAAAAAAAATGCTCTGGAAATGTAATGTTATAGCAAATAACTGAAAACAGACAAAAGGTATCCAGGGAATATATGCTTCACTTCCACTTCCATTCACCACAGAAGCTCACCGCCCCTGAAGGACCATTTAGTATTACAGCATCAATAGGAAAAGGACTTACTGACTTGATCTTGTTAGTACTTTCTATAGAGCAGCCTTTCTGCAATTTTACAAGATCTGTATTCTTGTCTTGGCTTCAAAGAGTATAAATGTTCTCTCCAAATGTGCATACCTGATTCAGTCTCCTAGCTAGGCAGATATACCGATCCCTCTCAGAGAATGATTATTTTTGTGAATGCATGCATCCGTCAATCAAAACTATTATAATTTTAGATTTTTGTCACTATATAATTTCTCATACTGTCACTATGTAATTTCTCATTTTTGTCATATTTTTGCATTAGATACTGAAAATCCATTGTTAACATTACTAATACGCAAAAACAACTTTTGTTGAACAACGCCATGCACCAGAAACATTCTCTTAAAAACATACTTGATTTAAACTTGTGGCACATTCATCCCGAGCCTCTTTTTTCACTTCAGAGACAGCTGGTCATGTCATAATTACAGAGGTTTTCAGCACTGAGTTCATTAAATGCCTTGGAGAGGGTCCGTCTCACGTGTAAGAAGTCTATAAGAGCCTCAGATGTGGTTGACAGTGGAGGGAACATCTCTGGGTTTAAATAAATCACAGCTGGAGACACAAGTCAGGAAATTCTCTATTAGCTTTTTAAAGCTTTTGCGAGGCTGCAGAAAAGGGACTCTAATCTAAGCCGTCCATGTGGTTTTGTAAATGCAATTAAAGCAGCCGCCGCTTGAGGTTGGCCATCTTGGTTCCCCGCCGCTCATCTGCCCAATGAACCACAGCCTCAGTTGCTACACACAGCAAAACAGCAAGCATGGTATAGTTATTATTTCTGACATGACCATTAATCAAAAGATTAATGGAAATCGGACATAACAGGAATATTCATAGGAGGATGCATGTAATTGAGGGTCTGTCTTTCTGGGCTTAGCAAACTGATGAAAAGAGGATATCCGTTAATACAGCATCTGGGAGCAGACTGCCGTCTGTCAAGAGAAAACTTTTTAATTTAAACTCAATAATGCTGTTTGCACAACCAAACATTGCAAACATTACAGTAAACCATGTAGTAAAACTACATATGCATTGTTCAAAAGGCACTGGATCCTCACTGCTAGTTTGGCAGCTGAACCGCATACACAGACACACACTCATGCACACACACACACACACACACACACACACACACACACACATGCACTTCGGCCTTATTTCAGGGTCAGAATTAAGATGCCGTTCAGTCTGCTCAATCAGCCCTTTCCAAGTCATCAACTGCCAAATGCTTTTCTAAGAGCCAGCTCACATGGACTTTGTGTACCAGGGACAACTGTCCTTTTGTCTTCAAATGTGCAATGCTTCCCTTGATCTCCTGTTTGGGATAATAATAACTGCTCCTAACCAGAGATGTGTAGAGTGGACTAAAGCCGCACTCAAGTCATTACTTCCATGAAATAAGATTTGAGTAGATTCTTTATTTGTCACATACGTAGTTATAGAAGTAGAGCATGTTGTGAAATGAGCCCCTGAATCAACCTGTAGGACTGTGCAAAAAGTTATCAAATAATTTTATTTAAAATAAAGTGAAATTTGGAATGACCAAACTAAGGTAATAAAAATATACAGAAAAGGTATATTTATATTTATTTCCAGATAAACAAACATTACAGACAGAAGCGATATCTGCGCAGGGTGCAAAATGTAACAGGGTGTAACACTGGAAATACTTTTCCAACAAACAGCAAGGACAAATATAGCAGGTCAAAATGCATAGAACTGCATTGCAACTTCTTAGTCCATTTGGCGTTCAAATGGAATATGTAACTAAATGTTAATGACTAGAATGTGACATATAGTCAATTTCACAAATATTCTTGAGTAGGGGATAACATATGACTGGATTTTAACAAATTATATGAAAATACTCAAGAAAGTACACATTAAATTTTACTTTACTCATGTCAGTAAATGTAAGCAATTAACACCCTATCTGTCCATCGCTCAGTTTAGGACACATGTGTTATCACACTGTGTTCTACAAATCTGAAGAAGAGCTAGGCCGCTTCACACTGAACTGACAGCTAAAATGTGTTTATAAAAAAGGAAGTCTTGTCTATTAACTCCAACCCCAGGGTACAATTTGCAGTGAAAAAGAAACGCTCAGAGCAGTTGTGGTAGAAACTGATGGACGGTAGGGGGGTCCTGGTCGGAGGTCACAGCAGTCCTCACTAGCAGAGCAACCTGATTCAGGAATTTATTGCCATCACTAAGGCACCCAGTGCTTGAAGTGGGAAAAAATAAGTGCAGGAACTCGGGCCACTGTCGCTGCGTCAGATCAGTTTCAGTAAGTACCGGAACGCAGAAAAAAGTGGCGGAACCCAAAAGACGAAAATACACAAGTTCCAGAACTGCGTTCCGCTGCGCTCCGGCCCACTTCAAGCACTGAAGGCACCAAAATACATCTCCAGGTCATACCAGGGTGATGTAAATAACACAATTATGTTGATAAAGGCATACATCCGTGTGCCAGTCTCTCTCAGCCCAGCAGGTTGTTTGACTTGGTTTTTGCAGTTTCTGCATGGTCATATGTCAAGAGGAGCTGTTACATGAAATGATCACTTAACCTAATATGAAAAAGTCTCTTCTAACTGCGCTACTAGTGACTGAGCCTGCCTATGTTTGTGTTGATTTATATAATTTAAAATTTTACAACTGCGCAGTGTTTTCAGTGGTTTAAGTATGACCAGGTGAGACAGAAGCAATGCGGTTCAATATAAATTTGATGCCATTTCATTGCGGTTTAATACATTAATCAGTAAATTATTGATTAATTAACTGTGTTACTAAACTAGATCAAGTGCTAATGTCTTTGGTGTAGAGATCCTTGCAGTGTCTCTGGTGGCATGGGAGTGCAGTGGGTAGTACTGTTTGAGGGTTCTCCTTGTGACTGCATGGGTACTTCAGTTTCCTCCCACACTCAAAAGACAAACACGTCATGCATAAATTGGAGATTCCCCTAGGTGTGCATGGATGTGCTTGTCTGAGTGTCTGCCCTGCAATAGACTGGGCATCTGTGCAGGGTTTTAATCACTGTTTGAACACTGGCTTAGGCTCCAGCACATAACTGTCATGCTGTTAATGGAATATTCTACCAATTATTTTCACTGTAATTTGAGTATTCAGAACAGTTTTTAGAAGGTGCCCTCCTAGTGGGCCCTCCAGCTTGCATGGTAAGACCTGTACAGCTGGTTCAGAATGCAACAGCTTAGCCGGTTTTTAACCAACCCAAAATTTTGCATGTAACTCCACTGCTGGTTGACCTACACTGGCTACCCACGGCTGCCCAAATTAAGTTCAAGTCACAAACTCTTGCCTACAGAGTGACATCTGCGTCATCACCCAGCCACCTTAATCCCATCATTCAGGCTACTTTCTCCCTCTGCTCTTTCATAGA
>JBBIGA010000146.1:14673974-14701875 GCA_037576975.1 Alestes dentex
TGGGAGAGAGAGAGGGGGAGAGAGAGAGAGAGAGAGGGGGAGGTGGGAGAGAGAGAGAGAGAGAGAGAGCTGAGGAGAGAGAGAGAGGTGGGGAGAGAGAGAGACAGAGCGAGAGAGAGCTGGGGATAGAGAGAGGGAGGTGGGGGAGAGAGAGAGAGAGAGAGAGCTGGGGAGAGAGAGGGGGAGGTGGGGGAGAGAGAGAGAGAGAGAAAGAGAAAAAACCACCTGCAAAGCATATCCAAATTAAGCCGGCCCAGCAAAGCCAGCTAATCTGGACGTAAAAATACCCACAGATGTAAATGCAGTTAAAAAGCCTGTTTTGCCCTTGTAAATGAGCGGCGTCCTTTAATCTTCATGCCCGGCTCGGGTGAAGGGGTCAGCGGCGCTGGTTATTTAAGTAGGCCCAAGTTCACCTTGACATGTCTGCTGACAGGAAGAGGCACTGGCGGATCTGCTTTCCTGACCAGTCATTACTTTACACCCTGACTGCCAGAGAACGCTCTGACTGAGGGGAAGAGAGAGGTGTCGTCTCCGAGCGCAACCAGCAGACAAGCAGACTCTTCAGATGGGCAGAGAAAGTGTGAGGAAGGAGGGGAGATGAATGTGTGTGTTTGTTTGTGTGTGTGTGTATGTGTGTGTGTGTGTGTGTGTGTGTGTGTGTGTGTGTGTGTGTGTGTGTGCAGAAGTACTGGTAGTGTGAGAGGAAAAGAAAAGTACAGGGAGAGAAGAAGATAGTGAGTTGGAGATGAAGGAGAGAGGGATGGAGTTAGCCATCTGCTTTTTACATTCATCTCATATTGACTAAAGGAGTTGCCGCTACCCCGTGGAAACGTCTGCCCATGTATCTGAAGAATATTCACATTCAGAAATTGTTAGCATCTTGTTGCTAGATGTTTCACAGACAAGTCTAAATGTTCTTTCCAGGACAAAGAGTGGGTCTGCAGTGGGTTTGGCTTGTACATATTTCCATAATAAATTAAGGAGGTATGGGCCTGAGCCAGCTTAAGTGATTTGCATAAGAGATCATGGACCGCAATCTAAAACATGTCTTTTTCCCCAAAATATTTAATACACATCTCTGCTACAAATCGAAAAAAAAGTTGTGGGTGTTTGAAGCACCTTGCATTTGTGAATAGTTCAGTGATATATAATGCTGCAGTTAATCCCATGGATGAGGTTAATTGTAACAGATGGAGGTCTAGATACAAAAATTACTAGAAAAAAATGGTAAAATGATCTGCTGCCTGAACCAAATCCGTCTTTCAACCAATCATGTTTCATGATATCAAGTTTCATTTATCTGACAGATCATATTACTGTGGTGATACAAGAAAGTGACGAACCATTTACCTAAATGTATTTAACTACATAGAAAATCCAGTTGTCTTCCTGACTATATGCAATTCACCATATTTATTTATTATTAGTGTTCAGTGGATACACAGCATATCAGCGCACCACTGTTTATAGCTCAGTTCTATTTCTGTTGTGTTTCTTTGCATTTAGTTCTTCTATCCCAGAGACCTCCATTCATTCTGGTCAGAGTCTAAATCACATCGTCACATCATGCATTAGGCACTAAATCAGGCCCTGAATGCGGGTGTCTGGTTTCATTTTATTTCATTCTGGGCATGTTGCTGGAATAAGTAATCAGAGGAAATGCATGGACGTTCCTCTGTGGGTGGCCAAAAATGTGCGCCTGTTTTTCGTTCTCCAAATAAATGCGTGATAGTGAGTCTGCAGAGGTGAAATGAGGTGTAATATAAGCTCAGCGCCTCTGAGCCCGCTGCAAAAATGACTGTTGGAGAGCCTTTAGTGGAAGATACATCCAAGCTAGGTAGCCTGGATATCTGGAATAGTGGGGTTTAATTTTCAGATAAACAAATGCAACGCTGTGCTGTGCAGTTTTTTATACGCTGTGAGATGTGAGAACTGTTTCCAAGAATTGGATGATGGATTTGGAGGTCAAATTATGAAATCATATATATTGCTCTGGGAGAACATGCTGTGATTGTATGATGAATTAATGTACAAATAATAACTTTCTTCTGTGCTGTTTTCCGAGTTGACCTTTTTTTTTTGATCATCCATCAATAAACCACATCCTGAGGAGCCCTTAAGCTGATATTATTTTTTCAGGCCTACTGTCATCATGTTCTGTCTAAGCCTCGGAGTTTTACACCTAACACACACAGTGAGGGACCTTTAGCTTCTTGCCTGCCACAGATTGATATCGCAGACAAAGCACGAAACTGTGCCATAATTTTAGGTGGTAATTTATTTATTTTTTTTATCAAAGCAATTAACGTGGACACAGACAAGTAAACATATCCTAACAACAACCCAGGGTACGAATAATGGTAAAGTGTTTCTCCAGATGCTGTTAAAAGTAGTGACAACACAATGGCTCTCAAATCTAAATGAAGTGCTGATAATGGATCTGGAGTAATTTGCCCCCTGGCTTGTACTGGATGCTTTAGTCACACGCTGGTTGCATTTCTTCAAAGGAAAAACTGAAGAAACTGAGCTTATTCATTTTTGTGGATCATGTAAACCCTTTGTCCCCACATTGCTTCCAGAAACTAAAAAATAATCGATTTTGGCATGTCCCGTACATTATCATAGTAAGTGCCATTTTGCGGAGGCGAGATAATCTGTTCCATGTTAAGATAGAATAATGAGAATTGCAGTTTAAGGGGACATTTGTAAGTAAATGTAAGCAAAACAAGCTTATCACCTATATCTATGTACTACATCCCATGAGTGTTCCCTGGAAGCATAATTGAATTGCATGCTTGACAAGCTACATAATAGACTCTATAGGCCACCAAGTAAAGTGGCCTACACCGATCTTCTTACTTGCTTGGACTATGCTACGGCAATATAACTGAAAATAATGTGAACGATTAGGGATTTTAGAACCACACGTTGACCCGACTCTGAAAATGCTGAAATAAGATATCGAGGAACAGTAGATTGTCTGAAAATCATAGGACATTGCATAATGCTAGATGCAACCATTGTACTGAAAATTACACTTAGAAGCTCTTAGTGGTTTGTTTTTACATGATTGTCTGTATGGAATGAAATCAAAACTTCTAGCATTCCCACTGGGGTGTTTGGAAAGTGCGGCATTTAAAAGCTATAATCCTCGCAAATCCATGGGAATATACCAGAAACTTAATGTAAATAAAATCACTTTACCCATCCATGATTGTGGCTTTAAACCAGATCCTTCTTTGTGGTACAGTGTGTATGTGCAGAGGAGTATGTGTGTAGGCCCCGGCCCCAGTCCCCTGAGGTGCAGTGTGTGTTGGCATGGTCTGAAGAGGCCCTCTAGCTTGCTGCAGACTTCCTGTGGGCACCGTGGCGCATGCTGCTCTCTCCGCTGCTCAGAGGGAGCCCGTTCTTATGTTAACAGCTCTGGGCTGACTGCCAAAAACAACACTTTTTATTGAATTTGAAAGTAGGAAGGGGAAAAAAATCCCCTTTGGAGTATTTTTTTCACTGGGCACGGCGGCCCACAGTAGTTGCAATTGTAGTAGCTCGTTTCAGAAGGTCATGCATCACTTTTTGGAGTCCTAGACTAATTATGGACTTGAAAGCTCTGGCGGTGGAGGATGCCGCCAGACTCTCACAAAGGCCTATGTCCCCCTCCACAGGTGAACCAAAACCTTTAAATCTCTGGGAAGTTGCCCCAACATTTCCAGGGGCTTTTTTATGCAGTGTAAATGAGGTTAAAGTCTGCAGGTTATTAAGGGCCATTAGATACATGAATTAGTATGTCTTTCTGTGGACAGAGTAGGAGTCTATCTGCTTTGCATCAGCAAGACTAATTTACTATAAGAAAATGCAGCATCTGATGAAAACGTATCCTGGAAGAAAGTGATAGAATTCTTCCAACCATGGAACCACTAGACAAATCTGGTAGTTTCTGTATGACCAAGGCTGAATCAGCTGTTAGCTAAGCATCTTACCAGGCATCATTGTAGCTCAGTTAGACAAAGCTTTTTTTTAACAGTGTGCTCTTGTGATGTGTTTCAATATGATGTGTTTCTACTACCAAGGTGATATTAAAACTGCTTTCCAACACAATTTGGAGCATTTGGCAGTATATACACAGGCATGTTGAAGAAGCAAGCTCTCTGTAATTTTTTAACTGTTACTCTCCAGGGCCTTGTTTCTCGGGATAGTGCAGTGGGGTGATTCTGAAACATGCACCCGACAAAAAGGGCACAACAAAGAGGCAAAAGTCATCACATAAAAGGAGAACCTTTTCTGCTTGGGAGAGTGAGATGTTCTAGCAAGGTCAAAGTAATGAAGAAATCAACCTTCTTCTGACCAAAAACCTTGGCATCAGTGCTGTCTTTATATCAATAAGGACTAAAACAGATGTCTCAGCATGAGAAAGCCTTACTAGATGACTTACCTTCCTCTTTTATGTCCACATCAGGCATTGATTTCGTAAATCGGCCTTGGAGCTTATGCCATTTCCTCTTAAGTTCAATCTCCTTTTCATATGAAACCATAACTCTCAGGATCAATGACGTATGCAGTCATGCTGCTAACAAGGAAGGCTTGAGTTGATTGCATCACTTTGAGATAATGTTTAAAGCGTATTCATTTAAGGTCATGCAAGCGCAGTCTGTGCTTTATTATTTTCAGCATCATGTAAATGTATTTTCCATTTTCTGTCCAATTTGTTGTGTAGTTTACAGCAGAATGACTGATGTTTTGTTTCCCCAGTATGGATCACATTAATGCCCTGCCTATGCTCAAACCCAGTGGCTTGATTTCCTAGCCTATGTATATGCATAAAAATGTTATTAACCCTTGTATGCAAAAGTTTGAGCACCCTCAGCCGAATTACATGCTTTGTGAAAATAAGTACATATCCGTCTACCAATTTTAGTGCATGTTTTCCATTAATTTGCTGAAAGTAAACCATCGAGGACAAAAAATAAAACGCAACAGTGTGGACAGCAGTTCTGCATGTCATACGTACAGTATAACTTATCTCTAGACTGTTATAGACACAGAGGTTAAGAAGTGACCTGTTCTCAAACAATAAAAGTCAATCACAAGAGACGTGCTGGTGCTAGTGGTGGTGGGGTGTCATGTTACAGACTAAAGACGAACCTAGGGGGTCTTACTCTGACCCTCAACCCCTCACCCCCTATCTCTAGAATTACACATCATCACTTAGCAAGGGTGAAGTGGGCTGTTTCTGTCTATGGACACCTGGAGCGATTTGAAACCTGTGGAGTGACAGTTTTACAGCCTAGATAAAGTGGAGCTGATAGCTAAAGCTATTTTAGAAGCTTTCTTTTTTTAAACATTTCCTTGCTTCCATTAAACTAACTGGTCTGTCCTGTGAATGTTTGCTGTCCTGTCATCAGCCTCAGCGTTCCCATCACCCTCCTCCTCTTTAAAACTCTTTAACCCCCCTCCCTGTTTCATGTGAAGCACTTAGGAACTAATTAGTCTCATTAAAAAGACATACAGCATTTCCTCCCCTTTGTTTGTCTTGTCAAACAAGTCAGAGGCCTCTACCTCCTTTACTCTCTCATTACAATTACTTTAAGAGACCCGTGTACTTGTCCAGCTTTTTATATTCTGTTTCTCAAGAGTCATTGTTATTGGTTTTCCTCATCATTCCCATCTTTCTCTGTCTTTCTTAGTTCTCTATTCCAAGGTTGATTTTTTATGAATGCGTTTACCCTTAAGCCAAAATAAAAGAGAACAGAGAACGATGCAGCACGATAAAGGTCTGCATGGCTTCTGTTCATGTGATTTGATACAAAACCAGTGTTTTATTAGAGAGCTTTGATGTTTTATTTTTTCAGCATACCCTAAGGACATAGCAGCTTTATAAGTAAAAGTAAGCAATAAAATTAACTGGACTTCTGTTTTTCGTATTTGTAACATGACCGGGTTGTGATGGCATATGTGACTTTCTGATTAGGTTCAATCAGGAAGCAAAAAAGAAAAGAAGAATACAAAAGGAGCTGAATATTTCGGTACCACTGATTGTTTTGACATGCTCAGTAACATTCGCTTCCATTCCCTTATGCAACAGATCTACAGTTCGTGTCCTTTCCCCGTGTGTTTAAAGGCGGGGTTAAATACCTTAGTCTCCAGCAGGTTTTGATGTCATTTTCGCTTGAGCGTCATTCTGAAGTGCTTTGGATTCTTTACTCATTGAATAATACAGAAACTCCCACGAAGGGGCTACTTTTTTGCTTTTGTCTTGCAAAGTGGTTAGAGATAGAAGTCTCAGAGGCGAGGAGGTCTATGCATTTAACAGGGACATTGGAGCCTGACCTAACTTCCATTCCTACTGACGCCAAGAAGCTAGGGACCTCTGTTTGACTTCCTGATGAGAGAGAGGGAGAGAGAAGAGGAGAGGAAGGGAACAAGTACCAGGGAGAGAAAATAATAGAAAGAGAGAAAGAGCACTGCTTAATCTCAATAAGGGATCAAAGCCTTTTCCCAAATAATTAAAACACATTTGGTTATTTGGGACTGCATTTGACTAAAATAGGGCTAGATTCGTTTGGTTCGAGTGTGTGTGTGTGTGTGTGTGTGTGTGTGTGTTAGTCTTATAATGAATCCACCAGGACTCAGTTACCTGTCATGTAACAGTGTATTAGAGCATTGTGATATTGCAGTTCAAAAAAGGCCAATGTGCATCATGGAGATCATCAATATATTAATTGTATTTAATACAATTTCATTGTTTGAAATCTACATTTGCATAGAACCCACTCCAGCAGGTCCAGCTCTAGTTTCATTAGTAGACTATGCTAGACTATTAGTAGACTATTTCTCTTCATGCAAATTTGAATCAAAATATTGTGAGAATGTCAAATTACGAACCCATCATAGTGAACTGTTTCTCGTGTCTTTCACGTGTCTACCTAAAATAGGGGCTTTACACTTTTATGAATGCACATATCCTTAAAAGCAGTCGTAGCGCTGTCTGTTTAATTTTCATTTTAGTATTCTATTTTGATTTATTTAATTACACATATTATTAACCGTTCTGGGTGAAAATGTGTGTGACATTATACAGTATTACGTGTACAGTGCAGAGAGCTTTGATAGCCACTTATCAGTTTCTGGATCCCGGTGTCCAGAGACAGGGGTCACAGACTACTGCAGCAAGCCGTTCTGCGCTGCTGTCAACACACTGAAGCCTTCCAACAACCCTGCCTGCTTCCTCCCTTCGTATGTTCCAAATGATCCTGTCCCGCCAGCTAAGCAGGACTGAGCCCTCCATGGGACTTTACATAAAATATAAAAGAGGAAAACCAAACAAGGCTTCCAAACGGTAAAGAAGAATGATCCATGACTTAAAATGTCTCTTTAAAAATGACATGGAATTTTGTTTGTTTTTAGTCTAAGAGGCTGCATTGTAGAAAATGTCCAGGAGTTCAGTTGCAACACAATGGAAATTAATATTCATTTGAATTGCCTTTCTTTAGGCCAAATTGTTTTTACTACTACAGTGTGAGTGCCTTATTGGTAGGTAGTAGCCGGACATTTTTGTAAAAATTTGTAGTTAAACAGCCTGATTCCACCCATTGCATTAGTTTTAAATGTGCATAGCATCTGCACCTTCTACACACATGGCATATCTACAAACTTGCACACATCATACTATCGTACCATCATAATGAGAATGCAGACTTACTTGAAAAATCAGTGTATTGGGGTGAGGGCAGGGTTCTGAATTACTAACAGCAATGCATTAAACAGGTAAAGCAGTAGAAAGTACTTGTTTTATGTTTCTGTGATCTTTACCTGTTATTGGATCTGCTGCCCTGTGTCAGAGGTCAGCCGCAGGGCTGTGTCACCCTGGGGTTGTTAGAAGTGCACAATGATGGCACTGCAGGTTCTGGGAAATAACTTTCTCAGCTAGCGAGGGGGAGGTGACAGGAATGACCAAACAGAGAAAAGTAATAGGGTTTGTGGATGTAAACATGTCCTGCTCTCCACTCCTCCCCATCATTAACCCAACCCCAGTTGGTTTGCTCATCTTGCCATGAAGCATCCGTTTGATGTCCTCTAGATAAACAAGGTTATTTACAGTGCTGGAGGGATACTCTGCCCCTCACTGAGAGGCCCCTCTATGGGATGGCAGGCAGAGGTGTCTTCACAGTGTGTGTGTGTGTGTGTGTGTGTGTGTGTATCGGCATGTTTGTGTTCAAGCGTGGGACAGCAGCAGAGCCTCATTCCCGACTGCTGGATCTCAAATCAGAGTGAAAAAGTTGGTAGAGCGAGAATAACACATGGTCCATCAGCATTCATTTCTGCTTCTCTCATTACAGAAAAATGAAAAACAAAATAAAATGTTTTATTTTGTGTCAGTTACTATATTAATATTATTTTGAAAGGTAACCATTGTTGTAAAAAACATAATTCACCAAAACAGCAACCCTTTTAAAACATCTTCATGTTTTCACATAAAGACCATCAACAGGTAAGGAGAATATCATTGATTATCGCATTACACTTGCGCCAGTCAAGGCGTAGGATATATTAGGCAGCAAGTGGACAGACAGTTCTTGAAGTTGATGTGTTGAAAGCAGGAAAAATGGGCAAGTGTAATGGTCTAAGTGACTTGGACCAGGGCCATATTGTGACTCCTAGACAACTGGCTCCAAGCATTTCCAAAATTGCAGGTCTTGTGGGGGGTTGTGGTATGTAGTGGTTAATCCCTACCAAAAGAGATCCAAGGAACGACTACTGGTAAACCGGCAAAAGGATCATGAGCACCCACTGATATGTGTGGGGCTCACCCATCTTTTCCCATCCCATGAAAGTGTTACTGTAGCTGTAAACCTGTAGTATTGCTAAAATGTTCATGCTGGCTAGGATAGAGAGATGTCTTAACACACTGCATTATAGCTTGATGCGTACAAGGCTACATATCTGCAGACCAGCCAGAGTGCCCATACTGACTCCATCCTTCACAGAAAGTGCCTACAGTGGGCAAACGAGCGTCATAACTGGATCATGGAGCAATGGAGGAAGGTGACCTGGTCTGATAATTAACCTCCAAACCTGATAATTTATCATAATTTGCTGTAGGCCCAGCTAAGATGGGGCAGGAGGCAGGATTTGAGCCTTTTTGTGGCAGGTAAAGTCTGCCTGAGGGGGGACTTAGGGTGAAGGGAGAGTTTTGGAATTAGCTTGTCAAAAGGGCATCATGGTAATCCAGGATTACTGAAGCAGGATGTATGTGTGTGTGTGTGTGGGTGGGTGTGTGTGTGTGCTCCTCTGTTATCTTTCAGTCACTTAAATTGCCATCTATCTATGGCAGCTGTTTGCATATCTAGAACCTGACTGATGGTCCTAATCCAGTGAGGTACATAATAAATCCTAACTATAGTAACTCAGTTCTTTGGGGAAGCAGGTATGTTTCGAATAATGACCATGTTTTTTCGAGACCACATGTGAAAATACACTGAATGATAACTTAAAATCTTTTGCTATTAAAGCACCCATGCAATCCAAAACTGTATTTTCCTTACTTTATAACAGTTTGATGTAAACATGGTATTGAAGTTAAAAGTTAAAGGTTAAAACAAAGTTTTAATACCATTTTCACCTCAGTCACTATAGCCAATATATGAAAACTATGCTGGGAAAAACTCAGCCTACAATATTTCCCCTCATCACTTTAAAAATGAAGAATATTTCACTGCTTTTAAAATACTGGACTGCTTTTGGAATATGGCAGAAAACAACCAGTCATAACAGATGTAATTTACACCATTCATAAAGTCTTGGTAATAAAATACAGGATAAATAGAGGTTAGAAAAAGGCCATGCAAAACAAATTATGTGTGTTTTGATATATTAACCCATACAAACATGTGATAAGTGGACATAAGTAGACCTCTGGGAAAAAGGTAGGTTATGACCCCTTTAACGCCCTTTAACACCTGCAAGGGCTGGTGTGTGGACCCACACTGAAAGTAGCACAATGAAATTAGTTGATTTGAATATGTACATCCTCTGCATTTTGGTGAAACACACCAACATAATTATTAGAATTAATATGTCGATGGAGCATATTTTGCTGATGTTGTTTGAATCAAGCACATTCAGTGTGTTGCCTTTCTCAGTGCACAGTTCAGTTCCTCAGTCTTATAATTACAGAACCAACACATTATTTTCATAGTTTCTACTGAATGCTTCACAGAAGTTATTGAATAATATATTTTTTTAATGAATAATAATAATAAGGGTTAATCTTGTCAGTTTTTTTAGTCTGGTATTTTCTTCTTGTTTCCTGTTCACAATGAGTAAATTAGAAACTGAATGAGGCAAAGCAGGCCTGGCTCATCACCTTTGTCCTTCGCCACCCTGGTAATTTGTGGCCTGTTGAAAATGCTTGGCTGTGGTTCATGGGTGTACATGCCACCGGAGTTGAAGGAGCTCCAGAGACATGAAATAAACTAACACATGCACTTTCTCTCTTCCCTACCCAAGCCCCACAGAAACACAGTCATACAAACTCACACGTGTATCATAAACACACATATGCACACACACACACACACACACACACACACACACACACACACATATATATATTTAAGTCAACCATAAAGCAGTGTGACTGCTTCTGGTCTAGCCAACTATATATGAAGTCCTAGTTCAATAGTCTAAACATTTCTTTCTTTGTTTGACTGGGAACTATTTGCCAGCATGGTTGACGCCTCCACCACTGCCTCTTTTCGTGTGATTAGTGGTGTGTGTTAAGCGGGATTTCCCGACACGTGAGGCCTCGAGGATGGACAGCGGAGGACACCACTGAGTGACGCTGGAGGCTCGAACGCATGATGAGATTAGATTGGTGTCCTGCGTCTCCTCTGCATTGTGTGTGTGAGGTAAAGTCTGCAGGGCAGCAGTGCTGGGATTTAGTCGGACGTTCTGCTTGGTCGATCAGAGGGTCCGAGGTGAAGAATAGAGGATGATTGCACGGGAGCCCACATTGTCCTGAGCATAGCCATGTAGCGACAGATGGCTGCTGAGCCAATGTGGTTTGCGGACACACACATTGTCATCATTCTGTCAAAAAGCCCTTGAAATGGACTTAATTGTACTATATTTTGGAAAATTTGCAAAAATAACTGCTTGCTTCTACCCTTTGGCCTGTAATGTGTATCCTTTTTAGGGGTTTTAAATCCAGCATGGAATGTTTTTATCTGGCTGTGGACGAGCCATAGATGAGATGATGAACAGTTGATGACAGGCTGAATTCGGAACCCAAATGTTATTCTCTCGTTTAGAAATCCAGAGCGTGTTCTTTAGTCCAACTGGAGCTTTTACTTCTGCTGATGTATAAGAAAACTCTCTTTCAGCAGAGGTAGCCAGGCCCGAGGCAGTGGAGGCCTAAAGTCTGCTCTCCCAGGCTCTGAGAGGCTTATGAGCACAGACAGTGTTCAGCCGTTTGACGAGGGGTGAAGCGGGTCATTTGTTTTTCTGCAAAGAGCTTGCTGACTTCCTCCAATGCTGAAATGCCTCGAGGGCAGTTGTTTAGGAGTTCCTTCGCACGGCGTGGGCAATTTGTGCTGCTGAATGTGAGAAAGGCCATATGCTCTGGTCTGAAGAATGCAACAACCCAAACAAGGCCTGTTCCTTGTTTAATAATGTTGTATGTTTTTTGAGTGTGTGTGTGAGTGCACATGCAATATGAATAATGTGACAGTTCCTATTTCACACACCTTTAATTCTGTTCAGGTAAATACTAAATGAAAGACATTGCATTGTTTCTCATTTACCTTATTTGTAATGTACTAAACTGATCATTTCTTAATAAATGAGCGTCATAGCAATGTTTTTTCCTCCAATATTGATTCTGTTGTATTTGTATATTGTATATATTGTGTATATTCTCAGACCACTGACTGGATTTTCACAGGACATGCAGGCTCACAGCAGGAGCATGCAGAGCTATGCAGAGCTTGGGTGCTCCAAAATATACCCAACCATTGTCTCATCCATGTTTTAGCTGCTTTATGTACAGTTCTGGATGTAAATATTATGAAGAAGGTGTTTATGCTTTAATTAATGGAAGTCAACAGGAAGATAATAAACATCATATGTCTAAATTGACATATAATGCACTACTATATCTGTGCACACTGTTTTTTTTAAAGCCATCTACTTGAAAAGTTGACAACTAATTTTATAGCACACCAGTTTTATTTTAATTTCATTCTTGATTATTGTAGACATAAAAAAAAAAAAATACTGATGTTTTATTTCACAGCTTTCTGGCGTCTTGTAATTTATTTCAAATCTGTGAATTTGCACAGGATATATCCTCTTATACATTTGTCTGGAATCAGATGGGTTATTGAAAGCAGAAACTTGCTATCACAGTAGTGGCATGGACTCTCATCCCAGATCTTCTGGGTTTTGGAGCTTGAGTCCCTGCAGGCTGGAGTAGAGTGGGTAATTCTTTAGCAGTGGCGGCATGTTTGGATTCCTAGGCTAGAGTGGCACACAAATGTGTAGGGTGACGAGGAGAGGCTGGACTCAGGCTGGACTTCAGCATAGGCACACTCCCCTTTCTACAGCGCTCAGCCAGATCTAAGGAATGAGAAATACATTATACAGAAGGAGAGAGTGGAAAAGTGGGTTTCTGAAGATCTGTGTTTGTGCTGATGGTTTCTGTGGTCAGTGTCTTTGTTTCTGCATGCAGGACACGAACGGAACTGAGCCGAGTCGCTCCAAAACACAGCACGTTTCACAGCTTCCTCTACTTGACATCCCCATGGCAATGTAAATTAAACACAACACACATCCACACAATATTTTATGTTATGTTTTATTCAAACCAGATCTTCAAACCAGATCAAATCCAAAGATATAAACAGAGCTGCCACAGTGAATTCATGTGCTGCATGACCTGTTACGTTTTAATTGGAGCTGAAGTTTTTCCTGCATTTGACCGCACGTGACTGCTGCCTGAAACAGATATTCAGTGGCTAAAATAAGGGAGATCCGTCTCAGACAGTTAACAGTACAGTGAGAAGGAAATGACTGATTTTGACTCTGTGTTTGAAACACAACCCCGGCCTGACACTCCCAGCCTAGGACGCTAGCGTTCGTGTCACTGGGGGATTATTTTGGGCTGCAATGGAGAAGGGTGTTGAAAATGTTCTCGCCGTGCCCCGGCAACAGTCTCCAGCCAAGCAGTAAGGGTCGGCGCACACAGCAGCAACAATTTACAAGCAGCTTACGCTCGGTTTGCGCTTGATTATTTTTGTTGTTGCTTGAGATTTCTCAGACAGATCCCGTAGCTGCAGCTGCGACCGATGTAGACCACGGAGGCACACTCGCTGCCTTTGTGTTCGGGGAGTAGAGGAATGTTAGCGTGTCAGTCATGCCTTGACTTCTCTGGATGCGGCTCAGTGTTCGAGGCCCGGGCCTGTTTCTCTCATCTCGAGGAAACCTGCTACTTTCATGTGCTTTTTTCCCTCTTTTTTACTCCTGTTTGCCTTTTGCATAGACATGTCATCCTTCATCAACCCATGCTTATTTTGATATGCTGTTAGGGGGGCTTATGTAAAGACCTGATTGAGAGCAGGCCGGTCTTCGTCATGCACTAAATGGTGCCCGTGGCCCCAAACCAAGAGATTTAACCGCTCATAAGTGTCTCAAATCTGCTGAAGATTTTATTCTGAGCTGGATTTCTTTACACGTTGGTTTCATTCACTCAATTTCCTTTGCAGTAGACATGAAACTGGATTCTGGAAAAAGGCCACAATCAGTGAAACTGAACCGATCGGAACACATTCCCTCATCCAAAGCAGTAGGTTCACTTTAGATTAAACAAGAGCACAAACTGTTCCGCTAAGTAGTCTGATATTTATTACACTTCTCAACACTCTAAACAAGACACCGCTCTGTTACCATTTAGCAGTGATTAGCCTAGTTTTAGGCTGATTGACTGTTTGACAGTTGTTTGTCCAAGCTGAGGTTGAAGTGACGTTATGAACAGTTGAATGATTTGCTTTTTCTTTAATTATTTAAGCCTGTGTTCTCTGAGACCGTTGCAGTAAAACAACAACCTCCTAAATCTTGACCACACTGCTGTGGGGAAAAAGAGAAAGAAAGGGGAGGATTAATAGAAAGAGAAGCCTGGTGGAGTGAGTGGCTTGCATTATTTCTGTCCTTCTGACACCTGAATGTCGCAGCATTTCAGCTGTCAGGCCAAGCAGCATCTGAGACGCAGCCGCTGGCTCATCTTTCTCTTCTCAGAGCTGAAGGTACACCTCGGCCCGCGTTTCCATCCAAGTGGCACAACACGAGTCACTGAGTGCACCTTCTCTCACAGGAGAGAAGGTTAGACCACTGTAAGCCACCCTAAGCAAATGCAAGCCATGCTAATCATACACTATTTTATAGTTCTGGTTAGGCGTCCATAAACCATGCTGAAAAAAATTCAAGTCATGCTCACTATGCAGTGCTGTACAGTGTGACCAGTTTATAAAACTAAAATCTGAATGGCTGAGCCACACTCAAAGACTTTGTAAAGGTTGGGAGGGCTAACAGCTGATTCATATCATACAGAATGCAGCTCCATATTTTAGAGTCTTTTCTCAATTACAGCCATGAAATGATGAAGTGAGCCGTCTAGCTAAGTCTAATGTTTAAACGTTGAAGTTTAAATGCTATTAAATTGAAAAAGCCATTGCAAACAAATACACTACAGTTTCAGAGCTACTACAGAGCTAAGAACATAACTAGGCTTTAGTTGAAATGACTAAAGGACTGTAAAACAGCAGTGTGCGAAGTAAAAATAGCTTACCTGAATGTCTGTTATTACAAGCTCCAAATATCCATGTACAGCTGCTATATCATCATTTGTGTGGTGTTACCATAATACAGGAAAATGGAATTATCGGAGCTGTGGGCATCAGATGAATACAGGTTTCCTATTAAGCAAATAAGATGCTGCAATTTTAATTGGCAAAAGAGTGAACCTAATCATCCCATCTAGTGCTGAATGCAGAATAAACGATAATCTAGGGAATGTTTCACCAGGCAGCTGGTGGCCTAGTGGTTAGGGAGTTGCCTTTGCAGTTAGAAGGTTGTGTGTTTGAATCCCAACACTGCTAGTGTCATCACTGAAGTACCCTTGAGCAAGGTACCATCCCCACACACTGCTTCCTGGGTGCCCCTCGTTGATGGCAGTGTACTGCTTCACTTGATGAATGGGTTAAATGCAGAGAAAGAATTTCACACTGTGTGGTGTGTTCATGCGTGACTGTAAGGGGATGTTTTACTAAATGCAATTATATTATCACTAGAAATAATTATGCCAGCCACCCATGCTGGTTATGAAATGGATCTTTGAGCATTATGTTGCTTAGCAACCACAGTCTACTGTTAATTGACTACATTTCTTTGAGAAATCATTCGTAGTATTTTTGTCAAATGGTGTATATTGACTAATGGTATATTTTATCATATTGGATTATGTAGCCATTTTATGAAATATTACTATACTATAAAATGTCAGCCACTACTGATTTTACCAAGCTTAAAAGTATAGCTATCCACCCCACATGCGTAAAATCACTGCACTACACACCCTCTCGTGGCTTATTGTTTAATGCAAGCTGTGCTCACCATACACTGTTGTACAGTGGTTGGTTAGACCACTGAAAGTCATCCCAAAAAAGTTCTGTTCTCTACATTCTGTTTTACAGTACTGGCGGAGTGGTTCTTGCCAGAACCCTACTTTGAGCCATTATAAAAACACTTGCAATCATATTATAAATACATTTCACAGGCAATTCTGCCTAGTTACTCTCCATTTGGCCCCCCAGCAGGACCACTGTGCGGCTCTTTTAACACTTTTGTGCCGGTGTGTGATGTTTATTCCAATGGCTCTGTTTTTGCAATCAGCCAGCAGGCAACACTCATTTGATAGGCACTTTTAACACCAGGCACGGTGTGTGTAGAGTGTTCTTGGCCAAATGCCATGGCTGGAATACACATGGTAAAGGCATCAAGGTGCTCCCCGTTTATTTCAGCAATGCCACCGAAGCCTACTCATCAAGCTTCTGTTTTAATAACTCTTGGCATGGCAAGATGCCACCTTTTTCCCTCAGTAACCCTATATCCATAGACGCAAGCTCGCTAAGACCCCATCACACCTCGTTTTTTTGCTCTCAGCCACAATGTTTGAATGTAAATGTTTGGTGGTTAAGTCCTCAGCATGGTGGTCCTCTGGGACGGCCCCGTGTCTGCAGTTTTTCATTTGACCCATGTGGCGAAACTCAATAACAAATTTGTCTGACTTAGGCCTGAGCAAAGACTGATGTCATTTTTGGGGTAAAACCACTTTAGACCTGCTCAAAGCTTGTTTGACTTTCTTCCTGAGAACATTTGGGCAATAACACAAGACCGGATCATAAAGGAGACTAATTGGTATTTCAGGAAAAAGTTTTTTTTTTCTGACTGGAAATTACAGCATTTGTCAGCAGTATGTGTTTTTTTTTCTGTTGATGGATTGTATTGTGTGCTTTCATTCTGTTTAAGTGGGTATTTTTTTACTGGAGTACAAGGAGAGAGCTGTTTCAAAACAAGAGCTAATCTTGTCTTTTATCACCCTCCTAGCACAGCGGTCATAGTCAGAGCTCCCAAAGGTCAATGGAGGCCTTACAAATACGCACACTGCAATTAGTATTGTCATAACAGACGCATAAAACACCCCAAATCTCACTTGTAAGTGTAAAAATTTCTGTCTGTCCAGCAGTAGTCAAGATGTTGTTTTAACCTTATCCAAGCAACCATTTGTCTCCAATAAGAAACATGCTTGTTAATCGAGAAATGGTGGGGTTTCCCTCCGTTTTCTTTGTGTGTGTGTTAAAACGGGAAACTATGGTTCTTTCTTGTCCTAGACTCTCTCACCAGGCATTTATCACAGATTATAATCTTAATGCTTAAATAAGAAGTACTTTATCACTGAAAAGGTCTCACTCACACTGTTTGGCCAGCATGTTTTGACCCAGACTTATTATATATTTAGTTACGAACAAATGAGACCTGACATAATATTGCATCCTGCCTGAACCCTCTTCCTCTGCTGTTCCTTTTTGACACCTCTCAGTAATACTGCTGCTTGGGCTGAGAGCCAACTCAACACTGGATCGTTTCACACCATAAAGGTTGTTTGTTGCTCTCTCACAGTTACGTCAAGCATCCGACTCTGTTCAAACATCAGCGTGAGACCCCATGAAGTTCTCCTGGTTGGCTTGGTGGAGATGATTTTGGCTTTCACTGAGCTGCATTCTCTAAAGTTCCTCAGAAATTCCTACACTTAAAAAAAAAGTTGTTTTTAAAGAGCCCTATATTTGTCTTTTATTTAAGGTTTTCCATGACATTTGTGGAAGGGTGGGTACCAAAAATATAACTCATGATTCATCAGAATCCGTTCTTACATGACCATTTTCCAACCTCTGTGAATCCCATAGACTCAAAGAAGGTTTTAGTGTGCTTTGTTACTGTGGCTTGAAGACTTATTTACAAATGAACTCTGCCTGGCTGTGCTGTGTTGCAACTTACTGAAAAGGCAGTGCAAGGCTGAAACATGCTTTGGAACATCAGCATGAGTTGATGGAGCTAAACTGCTGCATGCTGAATAAGGAGATGTATGAAAATGTGTTGGTTTTCTGACAACATAACAATATTTTGAAAACAGGTTTTAGTTTCCATAGATGGACTGTATGGATGGGGGAGTCATTGGATGTTTTCAAAGCTTCAGAAATATTGACATACTTGAAGACTTTTTAATTCCAGAAAAGTGATGCAAGAGTATTATCACAGTACTGATATTTTGTCTATATTGTGCAGCCCTAGAACCATCCATTGAAAAATTCTTAGTGAAACTAAATGTGGCATCGTATGAAGCATATTTAAACGTCTCACTTTTTATATCCTGTATGAGCAGTCTTTTCTCTCCATGCCCCTTGCATTTTGCAGTGTAATGCCTTAAGCATCTGTGGGATCCAGCAGGTGCTAATGCAATCCTGCTCTTTTCTATCTGCATTTTACTTTTGATAGATAAGCTGACCTGAGGGCCAGTAACTAAGGATTTTTCTGAAGGGTGTGGATAAAAAATGGGAAGCTACTTCTCTCTGTGGCCCCATTGACATTCCTGTCACTTCAAAGCGCTCCTTTTCTGCTAATGAAGTCAAATGCTTCTTTTGCTTCCTGGCTTTTCCTTTTGTGCCTCTGATTCATTGAGCAGGAACCAACAAAAGTACAGAGCAAACAAAAGCTAACCACGTCAACGAGAGTAAAATATCGGTGCATTTCGATTCAGTGGTGCCGTCTAGAGAAGGGGAAACAGGGCAAAAGCTCATTAAACCCAGTGCCCCATAGTGAAATCCTGACCACACTTTTATAGTACATCATAAGTCAAAGAAATTCAACCTGGTGTTTGAAGAGGCCCTAGACTATTTCATTGTTTTTTTGGATCTCTGGTACATCCATCCACAGGGCATGAGGACTGTGATGTGGTGTCACAATGTGCAGTCATGTCAAAATAGGATTATAGCGTAGCGATAGGTGTTCATATACAGGCTCCAGCGCCTGTTCCTGGACATATCTTAGGCCTTTAATTATGGATGAATTTCTCCGGGGCCACGTTTCAATTGTTGGTGACCCAAGCCTTTGATTTAGACGAAGAAGAAAAAAGCCAAAGGATAAGATTTATGTGCTGTTCCAGCTCACAACTCAGCTCGCTGGATTAGAGTAGGAAGCCTTTCTTCTACCCAGACTGGAGGAGCTGTTCACGTTTTTGAATGTATACTTTTTCCTCCTGAGAGCAATTTGGAAGAATAATGGTAAAGTCAGGTTAATAGTGGCTGCTCTGGCACCAGCACAATGGCGTCTTTGTGGTGATCTCCTGTAAGAGGCTTGCTGTAATTATTTAATCTCAGGCTTAGTGGCTCAATTTTTCAGCTCTGAGGACTATTTGGGAAAATATTTCAGTCTCGACCTTACCACAAGTTGGCCTGAAAGAGCATAATAGGTGCGGGCCACTTCAGTGTTTTTCAGGCCTTCTGGGAAAGGCTGCAGTTCACCAGAGGTTAAAAAGGGAACGGGCTGACTTGAATAGGGAAGAAAAAAAATCCTTTCCAGTAGCTACCAATACATTTTATGAAAACAGTAATTTTCTCTTTTTTTTCTGAAGATCGAAATGCTTTGAGTTGGCAAAATCTTATTGTTCACCTTCGTCATTCTTGCTGTTTCCAAGTTGTCTTTTGCCACAGCTGGCGCACTTAGATATGTGTCCTCATTTTTCACATTCAGAGTTTTCACGACATGATGTCACTGAAGAAGGAGCCAAGAGTGAAAGTGAAAAATGGCTTTGTGTGCTTAGAACTGGGACTGGTGTTTACCAAGGCAGCAATGCAGCAAGGGATGATCAGGAGCAGATCAGCTGTCATCGCTGGCCTCACACTCAAGACCTGAGACGCAGCCATCTGACCCTGTGCACAGTCCTTTGCTTCAGTTGGAAATGTGGTCATATTTTCAGGCAAGGCTGCGCGGGAGTGACCTGGGCCTCACTACTGAAGGAGTGTGCATGATGGACTGTTGGCTTTTCTAGACTTGAGGTTTTTGTGGAGCCATCTAAACCTGATAGGGCCTTTGTTTAAAGTTTATTGGCTCCCTGAGGATGGTAGAGGTGCGTGGAGAAGGGTATCCTTTGTTTCAGTCAAGTCAACTAATCTCTTCTGCCGTCTGGAATGGTCACATAACTGCATTTTTATTTGGAGCCTGGGCAAATTTATATTTGACAAGGTTATATATAAGAGTTGTGAAAAGGCATGAAATGCATTCAATGATTTTTCCAGATTCAATAGAACACAGGGGGAAATGTGCAAAAGTTCATTTCTTTTTCGTTTGGTTGATGGGCACCCTCAAAAAAGGAGCAGTTAACTACTTGCATATCTGGCCCAAAGGATTTAATGTGAGTCTCTATGGAGACAGAAAGGCTGTGAGTGGACACACACCTTATGCTTCAGTGCAACTGAGGAGTGAAATCAGTATTTTGTGGATCTTCTAATTTGAAGTTACAGAAGCATCACGGAGCTTCTCCATGCCTTAAACACAGCCCTTAGTGGCCAAACCAAATGTTTTGCTGTTTTATTCAGGTGCCCGTCTCCTTCTCTGCCGTGACATTCCTGCACTATGCTTACAGTGCATAAGGCTGAAAGACGACACATTTGTTCTTGGCTGGTGCCGTGTGTTTACAGGGGCTATAGTAGGAGATGAGAATCTGAGAGACGGGCCAAGGATAAGGGGAGTGGTGTGGGAAATGGGCCTTGGGTATTTTGGGGCATGGAATTCCAGGAGTTATTCCTGGATCTCTGGAGTGGGACTCTCTGGAGATGCCATCTCACCTGGCCTGGCATGCCGGGATAGTCTAAGGAACATAAAATGTCACGTAGCATCCTCTTAACAAACAGAGAAATATTTGTCATACTTGTCATTTTAAAAAGGATAATTCTGGTTCTAAGTGACTGAGCTATGTTCAAAGCTGTTAAATGCTTAAATATTAGATGTCTGTGTCAGTCACAAGACCTTTCCTACAGAAGCCATTTGGATTTTCATCCAGTTTCCCCCAGTTAAGTCATAGCTAGATGAATATTTTCCAAAAAGAAATGCTTGCTAATTTGTGAGAAAACTTTTCAGAAAAAAGACATATTTGAACAGTAGAGAGAGTATGCTATGTGGGAGACGTAATTTACATTAAAATTGCTGTAACTCATGGCATGTCATGGCATAATTAATTATTTTCATTCAACAAATTGAAACTGTGGAGGAAGTGAGGTGTGTTATACAACAGATTAACCAGCGCTAGATGCTCTGCATTCAGCTTTTTATAATGAGGCAGGGTGGGAAGCTTTGGTGCATGTGTGTGTGAGTGTAAGCATTCAAAGTCTCCAGTTCCGCCTCACTAGCCGTGCATAAGGAGTGGGCAACAGGTGGTTGTGATAATGTTACACTTATATAAATATTATACAGTAATATATGGTGTGTATGCAGCATCTGTGTATGCAGCACATATTTTACTTTTTAAAATCTAGTGTCTTCCTATTTCACTGAGAAATAAATATGAAGTGACACACCTTCTTCAACCTCTGGGAATATTAGAGAATAGATACAAATGAAAGAAGACAAACGTATGTTGACCTAAATCAGCCAGTGGCTAGTAAAATAAAATGTCTGCATTCCTGTTAGGGTAATTATTAATCATTTTGAAGACAACTTGTACTGCAGTGAACAATATTGCAAGAGGACCCAAGGTTATTTTACAAAACTTTGACAGAGTTTTTGTTCCATGTTCTCCAGTCTCAAAAATAATTTAAAGAAAATACTCACTATGCTATATTTGCAAGTGGAAGTTCAAAATGAAGACGGGTGAATACATTTATCATCTGTATTTTTATACTGAATTCACTTTAATTAAAGATATTAATAAACAGTCAGACTAGGCTTTTCATATTTTCAGTGTATGATTGAGCCATTTTACCACAATGACATGACATTTTTTTTTTTTTACCTTACTAACGGTGTGAATATTTATGGAGCTGGCTGTATTTGAAGCCAGTGCTGGATGTGTCTTTGGATGAAGGTTGTCTATAGATGTCCTGGACTGAGCTGGCAGAACAGGAAGTGGTGGTGAGCCCAGAATGCGTCAGGAATCTGAGTACACACTTCCACATGCCTGTCTGTAGGGTTTCACCTTTCACACCACCTCTTCTCAGACCTCAGTGCCCCAGCCCTCGCACCAGCACTCGCGCCACCACCATAGCCAAGCTTTTTTGGAAGCTTTTCCGCTTTTTGCTGCCAGTCTGGCATGACACCATGAGGGCGTGTGTTTCCTGTCAATTTGTGTCAAATGTTGAGCGTTATTTAAGTGTTTCTGCACCAGCTTAGCTGGGAAATCATTTTTATTTCTTGATGGCATGGACAGACTCTTGCTGAATGAGAAGATATGGTTTCATTCAGAAAGTGATGTAAATGACTTTGGCTTTGGTTGACTGCCCTGTACTTGCTGTATTCAAAAATAAGGACTGAAACACTCTATAAGATGACTGGGAAGGCAGATGTATTTAACATCAGGTTGTAACATCACAAGAACAGTGATTTCAAAACAGATTGTTTTTGCAGCTTAGCTTCCACATAATGATTAGATGGACTAAGTGCTAAGTGCTAGTTTTTTAAGTAGGGAGTAGTGCAAGAGGATGTAAGCTTAATCAGAAGAGCATTTGTGATTTGTGATAGAACATCACGAGAGGAGGTGCTGTCTGAATAGATGTGTGTTTTATAACTGTATTGTTTTAATAGTATACCAAATTCTTGTTTTTTTTTCTTGTGTTTGTTTGTTTGTTTTTTTTTTTTTACCATAGGGGCCTTTAAAGAGAAGGGTATGATAGGGGTCCCGATAGGCCTAGAATTATTCAGCAGCCTTCTCTAATCTGTGGGGAGACTGTCCCCTGTGGTTAGGGCATGGAAGTCGCTTTGGATAAAAGCGTCTGCTAAATGCTGATAATGTAAACTAAGGCATTTTTAATGAACACCTGAATTTTGGGCCCGATTTTCTGTTTCTGTGCACGACTACTTTGGGGAATAATAGGAATGTCCTCACATTTTGATCGTCTCCGTGTGTTGTCGATATGGAGCGAATCAGGGTGCATATTGGCAAAATGTTTGTGTGCAATGTCACTTTTGATCAAGTGGCTGTGAACGGTATGGCATGCTTGTGCGACCACACATTTCTTGTGTGTGTTGTGTCCACTCCTTTCTGACATATTGCTGCTTTCAGGTCTGAAATAGTGCCTGCTGCCTCAGCAGCAGCTTTGATAAATGTCCGCTCTGATTACTAGAAAAATACAGACCTCTCAAAACAGGAAAGGAAAGAATAATGCAAGGCCCATAGGAAAGGTTTGTCACCGGCGTGACCACACCATTACTTATGCCTGTTTTAGTTATTGCACATGTCTGAATTATGGGTAGCCTGCAGGAGTGGTCAGGGTTCTCGTCGCTCTAAATGGAAGATTTTATGTTTGTGGATACCTTTGTCTATTAGGTCTGTTAGGTCAAATCTAAAAACTATTTCTGTTCCTTCTCTCATCTGTCCTTTTCAGTTACCAGAGTCTGAGATTCCTGTCCATGTCTCTGTCTTCCTTCAGCCACAAGCCATTTACAAGCAAAGCCATCGTGTTCCATTTTCGTGCTCTTTTGAATGTAAGCAGCTGTGAAAGGACTCTGTTATTCTGCCGTTATGTGTTGCTTATGGCAGCTCAACAGCTTGATTTGATTTTTCACTTTTGGAAATGTTTTGTGGCTTGTCACAAATTGTTTTGATGGCTTGGTTTGAAACCAGTGCCCAGTATGCCAGGGGAGAATGCTAAATAAGCCGTGGAGGCGTTGATTTTGGTGATTTTATGTGACGTGAGGAAATGAATTGTCATCGCTGATTGTGCTGTTTGTCAGTGACAAGAAATACATAAGAGGCTGTATGTATTTATGTATGCAAGGGAAGGTTTTCATTTTGGAGCAAACAGGCTTTTACTTGGAATATGGCCCGATGTGGGAAAGCAGCACTGGGTTATTGGGTTATTGTGATAGGTGTTCCTATTGGAATAGGTGTACCTATTAACCATAGACTGAACACACAGGCCACATCCAAATGATTTTTTTTTTGTTTGCTGTTGTTTGTTAAGCACATGATTAAACTTTTGCAAGATTTCTCAGCATCTGTGCCATTTTACTGTTTCTCTGACAATGAACATACACCTGACATTCTTAGAAATAAATCAGCGAATTATTAAAACATTAAAAGCCATACAATTGTGGATCTAGTAGCAGAGATAGTTTTCTTCACGTAAAGATTTTCCTAGGGCTGTTCGTCTAAGCTAAGAGACATTTAGGAACCTTTATATTCAAGCATATCCATACATGCACACAATACTATGTGCAGTGCTCAATGGCCCAAAACACACACTTTACCTATTCATTATTCTTCATTCGTTTAAGTGCGTTAAGTACGTTTTAATTTTTCGAAGTATGTGTTTCCCTTTATCTATTTATTAGTTTTTATTTCACACTTTTTATTTCACATTTTGTATTTTATACGTTCTTAAGCCATCTCCTGCTGTCTACTCTCCCTGAATCCGGACGGTATTTTGTTTTTGTTTTATGCCTTTACGCTTTATATTTTCGGACATGGTGTGAGCCCTCACTGTTACAAATTCCTTATATGTGAAAATTCACATGCCTAATAAAAGATTCTGATTCTGATATGTGTGACAGATGTATCCCAGTCTGTGCGCTCCAGTGTATAAGACTCAGGCGCCTTCTCCAAGCTGGTGGGCCGAGTCTTTAGCACACTGCCAAAGAGAGCAGCTGGCTCTCTGGAGGAGTACTGAGATCAGGCCTGTGATCTACTACACTATAAACACAGCTCTGAAATTAAGCAACTTTATTTATGTACTGAGCTGCCAGAATGACTCACTACAGAAGACCTTTACCTGCCTCTGTGCTCCAGTTTTCCTCTGAGGGCCTTATATTGTACACTGAGGAGGAGAAAAAAGAGGCACTGGTGATGCACTGAGTTCAATTCGACAGAAAATAAAGGCTACCTGTAGGTCGCCTCATTGTTCTATTGGTGTTCAGTGTTTAAATGATCAAAATGAACTCGTTTCTTTTTGTACTCTGTATGGCCTGGAGCCTCACCATCTCTTCTGACTGTATACATGTATATAGCCAAGAAGACAATAAAATGTACTTTGACTTTGACTTTGACTAAGATTCAGCCTATTTCTAGGGGACTTTTAATCTGAGGGTCCAGGGTTCCAGTCTCTGTTTGGGTAGTCCCACAAAATGTTTGTTTATTTTAAGCAATTTCCTCCAGGATCAGTAGTCAAAGTTTTGTGAATCTGATTCTGACTTCATGTGACTAATTATGTTTTTATTCTCTTTCTCTGTTGCAGGACCTCCTGTAAGTACAGCAGACCTGTTGCCTTTGTTGACTGGATTGTGGTAAAGTGACGCAACTTATGTGCCGTTTGTGTGTTTGTATGGTTGTAGAACTGAGAATATGAATTGCATAGCTCTGTGTGTGTGTTTTTTTTAAGTCATCACACTCGTTTTGACTGCAGCACATACATGCATGTTCAAATAAGATCTGTGTGTCTACTCAGTGAAGTGGTTTCCCGACTCCATCAATATACAGTATGAATAACCTTTCATCAGTCTAAGCTGTTGTTATACTGCAAAATCAGCCACATGAGCACAAGGCTGTAGAAGCCTGCATACGAAAAAGAAGGAAGAATGGGAGAAATTTCTAAATGAGGTGACACATCCCCATTTATATCCCATTTTAATGGCAGGAATTAATACATGGTTTCACACATAAATTCTTCACTCATTTAACCACAGTTCATCAAGCTGAGTCCAGTTTGTTTACATAAGACTTCTCACAACACATATTGTCACAAAGCAGATTTACACAAAAGTCTGGGTCCCCAGTGAGGAACACAGAGGGGCCAGTGGCAAGGAAAAAATCCCTCAGAGCAGAAACAAAGAAACCTTAAGAGGAGCCAAGACTGGGCTCCATTCTGATTTGGGTCGACAATGGCAGCACAACAATAACACAAGCAGTTATTATGAGTTAAGGAGTGACTGAAGCACATTGACAATGACTAATCAGATATGAAGGTTGCTTTTCATTGATTTACATTGACAGATGGCAGTTTTTTTTTTTCATTTCACTCTTTGTTTCAGTATCAGTAAAAAAAAAAGATCGTATAAACAGTCACGTTTAATCAAATTCAAATCCTTGGAATCCATACCCGAAAACAGAATCTCTCAGTTTGTTTTTGTAAGCTACAATTGAGAAATAGGTCCGATTAAACCCTGCTTGTGTTCTCACCCGCGATAACTGCAACCTCTGAAGATCAATAAGGTCAAAGTACTGACTCTCGGCTGTTAGTTTGACTGTGGAGCACAGAGGACCTGGCTGTGGGTGTGTGGGACATCTTGATGAGAAGAGGCGAGCAGAGGAGGGTAGGAGAGGACTAAAATTAGGTGCGGTTTTGGACAGCTGTGTCCCTGCAGTGAGAGAGTGAAGGTCGAGCTCCTGCTCTGAGCCCTGGCAGTGATTAATGAAACAACAGCGGCCGCGGACAAATAACACTGAGCAGCCTCAGTGTGCTGGAGGAGCACATACACATGCAGACGCACGTTCCAGTACCTGCTCACAAAGTCGAGGCCCGTTTCTAACGGATTATGAAAGGCTCAGAACGTCGTAAATTATCTTTGGAAACAAGGGAATATTTGAACTGTCACTCGACCAGTGCAAAAAATAATGTTTTTCATATTTTTCCATGGAGTCACATCAATCATTCATGTCTCACTGAACTCATTTACATCACTGAAATGGCGGGACGGTCATTCCAGCTCAGAGTATACCAGTAGGAAGTCTGAAAATGATGAAGAGCTAACAAAACAGAGGCTTGTGCACACATGGTTACTTCAGTGATGCACTAATGTACTGGATCAGTTTGAGCACTGATAATGCCCTCGTTAAATAAATAATGAATTGGTCAGATGTGAGCCATCGACACTGAGGACTGTTTCTTAGGTATAGTTGGTATTTAGAACAGTTACGTTTATTGAACCTATTCTGTATATATAGTCCTTTGCTGCTGCAAATTATGGTCAAATTATAGAATAGAAATCACTCAATTAACAGTATGAAAGAATAGCAGTTACTGAATAAGTAAAGCTAAGGCTGTGACATTTACAAATTATGCATTTACAAAAGTGTTGCTGCAGAGTAAGAATTGTGTTACAATCTCTGTGTAAAAGCCTAACTGTCTCAAGCAGTGATTAATAGACAATCTGCTGTAATATGACTTAAGTGCAGGGCTCATTTTCACTTGTGCTCCGATACTCTTGTGGATTGATGGATGGTCTCAGCTTTCAGCTTCTCTCCTTTATGCTGATCTATTGCAATGGCTCCTGACAGTTCTCAGAAAGGAGCAGGGGACTGATGTGTGTTGATTATTGTAGGCCAACATTTACACAAATAGTCCTGTATTAGAATAACACACTTACAGGTGTGATTGCAACTGCACTACTTTACGAAATGGGCCCTTTCCTGTACTGGGAAAGTGGACACTTTGAGAAGTTTAAATACATAATAGGCTCTCATTCTTCACAGGTCAGCTCACGGGGCCGTAGCCTTTAGCTCTGAGGCAGGGCTAGTTCAACATGGCCTTTAAGAGTCAGGACTGATGTAAATCTGACAACCATTAAGAGTCTGCTCAGAAAGTTCCGTAAACCGTTTCTCATTCTCATATGAATGTTAAAGTGCGCAGACTTTTGTCAGAATTTATGCAGCAACTTTTTTTTCCCTTTAACATAGTAAATTTTCCCAAAAATATCCGAAGAAGGGCATTTTTGTACTTATTAGCAGGATGTGAATTCAAGACAGTAAATACTTTCCCCACAAAAATATAGTTTAGATTTAGTTGTCATGATAAATTACATCACATAATGTCAAGATCTGCTTTCATGAGAATGTTGTATACTTCATCAGAACACTGAACAACTACTGACACTGTATTGCCAAAAGTATTCGCTCACCTGCCTTTACACCCATAGTGACGTCCCATTCTTAATCCATAGGGTTTGATATGACGTTGGCACACCCTTTGCAGCTATAACAGCTTCAACTCTTCTGGGCAAGCTCTCCACAAGGTTTTGAGTGTGTTTATGGGAATTTTTGACCATTCTTCCAGAAGCACATTTGTGAGGTCAGACACTGATGTTGGACGAGAAG
>JBBIGA010000146.1:14701975-14736504 GCA_037576975.1 Alestes dentex
AGAGAGAGAGAGAGAGAGAGAGAGAGAGAGAGAGAGGGAGAGAGAGAGAGAGGGAGAGAGAGAGAGAGAGAGAGAGAAAGGGAGAAAGAGAGAGAGAGGAAATTAGCAATTTATTAACTGCGCTCAAAACCACAATATGAAATGGTAGAGGACCTCTTCACTGTCAGTGACACCAAACGTCGACAGAATTTTACCAAGCACACACTCAGAGACCACTCAGAGACCACCAAATAACAGATCACCCACACAGAAAAACACAACTACTGATAAAGGGAATTAGTCTTTTTATTGAAAGTCATCAAATGATGAAGTACTACATGGAATAACACAGTAAGCTAAACAATATATCTTTAATTATCTTACGGTTTTATCTCTAATCTTAAAAGTAAGCTGTTCTGCCTTGATGTCAACTTTATGCAGTGCTGACATTCTTTCCATCTGTTTTATAAGGAGCAGGCTGGAATGCTTTTACAGCAAAGCTAAAGGAGTTTCACATGGAGGCATTCTAAAAAATAATGATTTCAACACAAAATGTGAAAAGCGGCAGTAACTGTTACTGTATGGCTTCAGAAACAAAAAGCATCAAGAGCAGAGACGCCTGAAATCACAGATGTGGGACTGCTTTAAATTACTGGGCCACAAGAAAAAAGCTCAAAGCAAATTTACAATCAAATATTGAGGCCATTATATGTCTAATGATTTATCTCAAATATGTAAGTGTAATGATACTTAGCTGTGTCACTGCTATTGCCCCACTGGTGAGGCAAAAAAATAGTCTTTGGTAAGACTCAGAGCTTCCAGTCTGTTTTTTTCTGGAGTTCTGGCAGTGGATGAAGAGGGGAAGACCAATTTCCGCTAACTAAATCCTGATGGTAAAATGTAATAAAATCAAATAATTCTAGTTTGTTACATGGCAGCACATCAATGCTCTAAAAAAAGGGAAGCAGAGCAAAAATAAAACATTTGATCTGGCGTATTGTAAAACCAAAGACAGTAACAGCAAGTCTGGAAGGGGCTGGATAACTTGCCCATTTTACGACAAGTTGGACAAAGTGTTGCATGATTGTCTATTGTTTTGCCCTGTGGAAAGAGATGTCCTGAATTCTGCTGACAATGACACTATGTGGACAAAAGTATTGGGACACACCTGTTTTTCAGGGATTGGGCCAGGCCCCGTACTTCCAGTGAAGCTCAATCTTAATGCTTCAATATACAAAGACATTTTGGTTGCCACCCTTCCAATTTTGTGGACCCAGTTTGGAGAAGAACCTTGACATGACGCGGTTGGGTGTGGAAGATCTTGACTGGCCCACACAGAGCCCTGACCTCCAGAGGTGGGTAATCCAGGTCCAAAGAGTAAAAGTCCTCCCCAGGATTTTGTTCCAACTGCCATGGTTCTCTAGTCCCTTCAAACCAGCAGTAGCAGGATACAGGTGGTTGCAATAAAATCCTAGGGAGGGTTTTTACTCTTTGGACCTGGATTACCCACCTCTGTTCATCCATGAGATTGCCAGATGGAGAATCGTGATCCATCTCTCCAGAGAACGCTCCTCCACTGCTCTAGAGTCCAGTGGCGGCGTGCTTTACACCACTGCATCCAATGCTTTGCATTGCACCTGTTTGGAGGTCTGTAGTGATTGACTTTCTCGCTATTTAGTAGCAAGAAATTTCATGACCGGACTTGTTGCCCAGGTGGCATCCTATGACGGGAGCACGCCGGAGTTCACTGAGCTCCTGAGAGCGACCCATTCTTTCACAAATGTTTGTAGAAGTGGTCTGCATGCCTAGGTGCTTGAAGTTATACACCTGTGGCCATGGAAGTGATTGAAACACCTGAATTTAATTATTTCAATGGGTAAGTGAATACTTTTGGCAATATAGTGTATTTCATTACAAACAGGGTGTATTTAGAGTTGGATAATTTGATTTAGTACTCCAATGAAATAAAATGTGAAATAAATACAATTTCTAATAATAGCTTAATAATAATTTAATAGTATACTTTAAATGTGTCGCATTATGTAGTTCTTTTCATCCATTCCAACGTACCGAATAAAACAGGTCTATCAAGTATTGTGAAAATTTCTTAAAGTATATTGATATTATGTGTTCAGATCACCTACCCCTAGTTCTTAATGCCTTAAGCATGAATGGAATTACAATTTTGAACACCTCTAATAGCAGACCAAACCAATTCTTTGCTGGCTCAAACTTAACTCCGTCATAGACATTCAATCATTGATCAGTTATGATCAGTCTTAATATAAATTATCAAGATAAACCACTAGCCATTACATTGCTAGCTATCTCTGCGTTACTTAGTCAGTTTTCTCATGTACTACTGCCACTGCTGAAAAAACCCATCAGGTTCTTTATTTCTTATTTTCAGTCTAAAAGCTTGCACATTTCTATCAGCCATTTCATTCAAAGAGGAACGCAAAGCTGCAAGAGCGTGCAAGAGAAGCTCAGGCAAATTATTCGCTATTATGCTGACCGTCAAATATGCTCATAGGTTGCCAGTGCACTATTTGCCTAAGGACACTGAAATGCGTAGCACCATCAGTGCTGTAAAATATGTGGTATTATGAATATCATAAAAATGATTTAAAATCCCAACCTTTTCTTGAAGTACAGTTAGAGAAGGCTTATCCTGGATTTTGTTTGTTTCTCAAGATCGCCCAAGAAAGTGTTACGATTACATAAGTCACAATCCAGCAGCTGCGGAAAGTGTTTGCATGGTATAAATCTGTAGAGAAAGAACTGCATTTATTACAGTCTTACATAATTTGCTAGAAGTGAATGTGCGCACGTTTCGGGCCATAGCAGCCTCTTGCCTTTATGGTGCTTTAGTGCTCTGGGGTATAGTGACCCCTCAGAGTCCTTCTCTTCATTGGCCCAGCAGCACTGCAGGTCTAATGAGAGCCACATGTGCCCAGCTACTGTGCAGCTCAAATGAGGGGTTCTTTCCGGTGGGTAGCCTTTGACCTTGCCAGACGCTCTTTTTGGCCAGTCTGAGCCCTCAGCACCCAGGCTAGCACCTCAAACCAGCTACAGTATAGAAGTAATGCATTGAATGCCCACATTTTACTCACTTGGAGATGATCGACACACTTAAATCTTGTCGATTCAATGCCTTACTTCTTTCAGTGCACATACACAAATGTCTCTATCCACCATCACTTTTACACACTAATCTCCCTTTCAGTCTCTTTATTAGCATGCATGCTTCTTCCTAGATCACACATATAGTTGCATAGCATGGCACCCAGCAGAGGTTGTTCTCTCCTGAGCGCTATATGCTAGACATAAACATTCCATACAGCCGTTTCCAACTCACATACGCCTCACACTGCCGCTCTCAAACACTACATGCACATTATTCTACTTGGTCCCAGAGCTCTTCATGATCTTCTCACATGCAACTCATTTCTGTCTCTGCCACTCCTGTAAAACAGCAGTGCATGGCACCTACAGCCCTTTAAATTAGGGCTGCATGATATGGACACAGCACTAGTGTTGGGATTATATTGATGGAGCACGAGTTTGGTCAGATTACAAGGTTTGTAATGAAAATGAAAAGAAGTGCATTACATGTATGTTTATGATATTTTATATTATTTGCACGTATTTTCTGCACAAATAAATTAGGCGGAAAAATTTAAGTATGTTCCCTGTAGAGGATTTATTTCTATTTTTATCATTTATAAAATCAACAAGACATGCAGTTTGACCAGTGATGTTTTAAGATTTTGCATACAGCTGTGTTGCGCTATATTATATATTAAAAGCACATTAGAGAATCAATAATGTTACAAGACTAATCCAAAGAAAATACTGTAATGGTGTTTTTACAGTGCTACAATTATTGTTAAATTATTATACTGTTAATATCACACAGGATTATTAGAAGATTTTTTTGTGTTGGAACGTGTTATAGTTAGAAACCTTTTGTATCATATTTATTAGAGTGGGAAAACAAGGTTGACTCAGCATTCACTCTGCCACCAAGGCATCCCCCTCTATAGATAATAAATACTGCTTTGAAATGGTTTAGTACCTTCATGGGCCATAAAAGATGTTTCATAGGAATATGTTAAAACATTCATTTCTTTGCAGCAGGTCATTGCTAAAGGCTGCTATTCAGTTATTACTGAAGCACTTCCATGCTTGTTCATGGTTGAACACAAGCTATTGCATTTCAATGGAGTATGGAAAGATCAAAGAACATCACCAGAAGATAGCAGCGAGGATGTTTTCGTCTCTTTATTACAGTTTCCTCTTAGGCTGAGTCTTGATAAATGACTTCCCTTTCTCTAGTGCAGGCCAAGAATAAGATACAGACACACACATGCACACACACACACATACACACATACACACATATACACACACACACACACACACATTCAGAGTAAAACTACTTTTTCTCATGATGAGTGTCAGAATGGCTATCTGTGATGGAAAATATATTTCTGTTTGAGTGATCAGCCAGCTGTAGGCTTTGGCTGTTAGGTGCATATTCTTATAAGCCTCTGCTGTAAAACTGCTGTAGAATAGTTTGCTATTCTATAGAAGATAACAACATCTTGACCCCTTTTTCTCTGACTCATCAGATCAAGCGATTTTGATTAGCGTTTAAGCTAGTTTGATGGAGGTTAAAAAAAATCTGTGCCACCACAAAATTTGTATGTTTTGCATGTTTGTGCATCGTCTCTTTTTTCATTAAGACACATGTTCTTCCATGTTGATAACAGAGTGAAAAAAGTATTTTTAGCTTAATTTTGACTTAACATCTGGATCCGCTTTCATTGCAATTGGAAATAGAAACATGTTTACTGAAAAAAGAATTCAGATGCCAAGTGTAATCTAAGTCTGTGGTTTTCATTGTTTGTGGAATGCTCTCAGTGTATGGTTTCCTTTTTAGCACGTTCTGGCCTTGCCACAATGAAATCTCCATCATTAGATCAAAAGCTCTTTAGTTTCAGACCCATAATTCACACTACCAAAACAGTCTCAGGTGATACTTACTAATAAACATAGAATTTTATTATGGCATGGCTGGGGGGTTAGATGTTTGATTTGTAATGTTGACACACTCTCTCTCTATTTTGTACCTATCTGTCTCACCCTTTCTCAGGGTCCACCTGGACGAGCTGGCTTTCCGGTAACTGTCTCTCAGCTGTCCTGTTGTGTGTCTGTCTTTTTTCATGTCTGGCACTCCCCCCCCCCTCTCCCTAGTGTCTTTACACTGAGAAGTTGACCCTAATGAGATACATTATGCTACAATCATGTCAAAGTTGTTAGATGGAAAAATCCTTCATTCAGCTTCTCCAGACAGACACAGTGAGACAATTTTTTTAAACAGAGAGACAGAGGACATACAACTAATGTAACGACAAAACAGCTGTTGTCTTCGGGATGAGCTCTCTTCATTGGCCTAAATGTTAAAGTAAACTTGCTCTGGGTTTACACAGGCAGTCCAACTTTGTCATTGTTTAAACGAGATCTTGTACATTGGTTGGTATCTTCTCAGCCCCTCTGTTGTTTACCTTAACTCTCTCTTTAGAGTTTCTAGTGAAATGCTAATATTACTAACAATGACCCAAACACATCTGGTCCTCATCATAGCATGCTATAAGGAGGCTACCCTAGAGCTGAACTCTGCTCTAACCTGCCAATTATAACTGGCAAACCCCCCTCATTCATGACAGCTCTGCTTGTGAAACCCAACCATTAAAACATCCAAAAAAGAGGGTGCAATGGAAAAAACGGCTCACTCATTCAGATATTTTGTGTGATATGTTGTCAGGTTTGGTCAAAGATTGGAAATGACTTCTGCCAAGATTTGTGATTGATTGCTCTGTTCAGAAAACTTCTTTCCTTGGGTATATAGTACAGCATTTGTACATAAATAATGCTGGAAAGCACTTTTGATTATGAAGAACTGTTTGACTTCTTCATCCAAAGTACGCATTTACATTTAACTGAACAGTGCACCTGAGTTGAATTTTCTCAAGATTGTCAGGTGATTTATTTTGAAATAGATGGGACCTGTTTTCTTTTCGGGACCATAGATTTTTTTGTCTCATATTTCTAGGTAGCTGCCGCTAAACATCATTTTTTAGTTTACAGTCCTAACAATTCTCGTGCCTAAAATAAGAAGGACTGGGAGATGATGTTGCCAGAGATTGGTGGTTTTCTTAAATACAACAAATATGCCTCATCCGAATCTGAATCAGAAACACTTTTATTTCTGTAAGCATGTTACACATTCAAGAAGTTTGTCTTGGTGAATGCACACATGTATGACATACTAAACATACTAAACAGACCAAACATGTAGGGAAGAATATGAACAGATATTTAAGATCACAGATTATAGTAGTAATAACAGATTTTAGGATTAAAATTAAACTAAAGGATAGCACTACAGGGTCTGACCAGACACATAAACAGGTCTTTCAAGCAAATTACAGAGCAATATGAACATATACAGTGATATAATTCGTTATCGTGTAGTTTTTGTGCAGTGTGGTGCAATAATATCAGGGGCGGGGGTTATGAGGTTCAGTTTAAAGAGGAGAGACTTCTGTGAGCCCTGTGAGCTGCATATATAGTATATTTTTCACAAGGCCTCCTTTGTGTCTTATAAAGAAGGGTAGGGCAGATGATTTTGGCTAAATGTTTTTTGGCTTTTCGTGCTGGTGGTCTGCAGAGATGTCTACATTCCATCACTTCAGAGACATATTTAATGTCTCTTTACTGACCAGTCTCAGTTAAAGAAAAGGCTTTTGGACACAAGTCATCTGTAGTCTAGGAAATAGAGTAAGTTTCAGCTTTAAACCATAGGACAATTAGGGGTTAGGGGAATAATAAACCACTAATAATAAACAGAAAGATAACAGGCACTGAAAGTTCTTGCTTCTGCGCCAATGCACCAAACAAAAGGAACACATGGAAAAGCAGTAGGAAGAATTAGTTGTCTTCTGCAATGTTCCGTTAACTTTTTTATTACTCTAAAGCTCAGATGTAACTGTTGCGGACCATTGTGTTTGAGGTAATTAATGATGTAAGGAAAAGAAGTAGAATAAAACATCAGAAATTGGAGAGCTTCTGGAGTATTTAAGAGGTGTTATTTGTGTTTTTACTTATTGTTCATAATAATATTTTCCAGAACCTCCAGTTACCTGTAAAGCACCACTTTTTAAGAAGAAGTCTAAACACTGATAGCATCCTGTTGCCTCACCAATAAAACGCAGGTTTAGTTTGTAAAGCTTTGCAGAGCCCATCATGGTGCATGCAAAACCACAATACAGTTAAAGTTACAGTTAAAGTGGCCTCATACAGAGTCATAAAGCTTAAATGGCATTTCTTGAAATCAGCACCCTGGACAGATCCAGCTAGATTCAGTCAGCATTCCTCTGGGGACATTTACCAGTTTTCACCAGATCAATCCTAAAGGTCAAAGGAGGGCTGAAGATTGACAACTTTTCTCATGAATGCCTTTTTCTCAGAAGTTTAAATGTCAGAAACCTACAGATCTACTTTATACACAGTTGCCACAAAGTAAAGCAGATAGTGTGTTTTGGTGGCTTGAGCTGAGGTACTGCCCCCCTCTATTCCATGACACATAAGTAGAGTAAGACATCAGAAAGCTGTCACTGCTGGGTGAAACCTATCACCCTGGTGCACGGGCCCACTGTGCGACAGGCAAAAAAACAGCTGTAGCAGGAGATACCACAGCATAGTCATTTCAGCATGGCATAAGTCATGTTGACTAATCTCTGTGTTAAAATTGTTTTTTGCTCCATTGCAATGAATTAAAGCTATCGAAGAGTTAATGGTAAATATTTTCATTCCAAAGGGAATAATCACTAATAAAAATATCATTAATGAAATGTTAGGAAGGAAAATACTAGAATTAGCTAATTAGACCTATGGAAGTGTTGAGACTATGGAAAATATTCTCTCTGTAAAGCTTTTTTTTCTTTCTGAAGTAGTTGCTGTTATAAACAAAGCATTCTGTTCAAAATGAAGTCTGAATCTAGTCTATGATATTTGCTTATACTTCCAGCCTCATGCAGATGTTAATGACATACCTCTGTATGCTATGCGGTTCTGTTATCAGCCACTTGAGAGACTACCGTTTTGATTGCATTGCTTTTGCACACAGTAGGCAGCATTCCAGTTCCTCACTTCAGATTTAAAATACAGCTTTGAGAGGAAAGGTGCAAAAGTACTCTAACACTTCTGACATGATTTTCAGACATGCTTATGCATCTCTTTTTTAGTTACCTATTTAGAATAGGTTCTACAGTAAGGTCAGCTTGGAAATATCATATTAATAGTTTTAGATGAACAGTGAGGGTACGGATTGTATTAACCTCCTTATTCTCTGTTTGAATTTGAATAATTACTGAGCTTGTTTTTTTTGTCCAGTTTTCTTTCTATGCACTTAATCTGGCCTTGTACAGTTGGGTATTGGCCCCTGTGGTACAGACAGTCTATGGCATGTCTGCATCATCAGTATTCAACATTTCAGATAATGCCTGGGAATCCAGAGCACTGCATTGATATCCTGTTGGTCAGCTTGACTTTACCAACAAAATGTGTTCAGTAGTACTCATACGTTATTCATTACATACAGTGTGCATTACTGAATGATGACTATTTTGAGAAACCCCTGAGCTCTAATTTGTTTGTAAAGTGAAGCTGGTGGTATTGACAGTAGTTTTAGAGATCTGCTCTGTCACAATTATTGTTTATCCTTTTCCACTTTACTTTTGCATTGACTATCAGGGAGACAAAGGATCAATGGGCATTCCTGGAAGAATGGTGAGTGATTTGAAAATGTGCACCAAGCCCACTTAGTCTGTACAAACTGGCTATGGTCGCTAATGTAGCTGAAAATATTAAATGCCATGTTGTTCACATCAGTGCAAAGCTAGGCTCTCATATGGCCATAACCCCATAATAAGGTCATGCCTTCACTTTTAGGCCCTATGGCTACAGGCACTGTAATAATTAAGTGCACGAAGCAATCTGTTATTTGGCCTGGCATGACATACCAAAATGTGGAGTCAAATACAGTAAATGTAATATTTATGCTTGTTTAATGTATTCTTTTATAATCATAAGTGTACTTCTTGAACTTGTTAGGGCTTTCATCACAATGATATATCCACAGCCAGTTGCTCATGTAAATGATCTTATACCACCACCATCTATGTAAACTTTGATCACTATAGTGAGTTATCTTCTCGCATACTGATCAGGAAATGCCCTACTGTGCTGTGACAAATATACCACACTCCCCCCTATGTGATTTGTAGCATTTGAGTAGTGTCTGAGTTTTCTTTTGCTTTGCTTTATGACAAACACACTCATTACTTTCTCTATTACTGCTTTTTTTTTTTAGCCAATTCATTCCTACACCTTAAAAGGTTTTATCAATGCACTTTGAATCAGAGGAGCCGGCTGTGTTCTACTTTGAGTTGCACAGTTCTTCTGAGAGCCTGAAATCAGGAGACTTTGGATGGGAAGCGTTGGATTTTTACCAAACAGCCATGGAGAGACAATACATGAGCACATATTTCAATTTCAAGATGAGAAAAGCAGATTTCACCTAAGGCAGCTTGTGATCCCTTGTCAAAATCATAGTTCTGTCTCCTTGTTTACTAAGATTTATGTGCTCTAAATTTGGCCATATTTTCAGTCATTGTGTGGTTATTAAAGAAATAAAGACAGTCAGCTTGTGTGTGACTGTTCATGAATCTCTGTTCCATAAAGGAATATCTCTGCCAAATACTTGACATTTTCAGACATATTAAGCAAAAATTGTAATTACTGCTATAAATAACAACGCCACAGAGTTGGTTTCCAGTCTGATTCATTACAGACTTCTGGGGCTTCTTTGGGACATTCCAGCATCCTGACCCGTTGTGTGGTCACTCTCTCTTGAAAACAATCACTCTCTAATAGCAGGTTTTTACTTTTGTTGACCTCCTACTGTGAGCCCAGAACCAAGCACCCCATATTTCACCCAAGTTCAGCTACTATGTGGTCCTGCAGATTCTCAGAAGAAGTTTTTTTTTATTTTTTTAACTCCTCATAGCTTATCCTTTCCCCCAGGACCTCCTCCACTGACCAGTCAGCTTTTGAGAAAAGTTAGCATTCCCCTACTGTCCATTAGCCTAGCAGTTTGTAATGCTCCAGGGCTTCCATTGGCCTCAATCACATATTAAATATTCCCATCCCAGTATCCCTGCTCTCCTGACCCCAAATGCTCTGGTTCCTCCACATCCCAACGCTCCCATTTCCCAACTTCCCAAACGCCCCCACTCAGGCTGCTGCATGTCCGTGTCCTCTCCGTGCCTCTCTAACCCCGGTTCCTCTCTCTGTCTCTCTCCTTCACACTGTGCATGTGACTGTGTCTGCTGTGACTGACCAGGGCTTAAAGGGAAACACGGGGGAAAAGGTAAGTGCAGGACAGCGGCCTGCCTGAGCACAACTGAGACTTCTCTCACTGTGGGTGGTTGTGTTAAAGTGGAAGGGGGAGGCTTAGCCCAAAATACAGTGCAGGCAGGTATCATGATTTATATCAGGGAGGCTTTGGGCTTTATTTTGAATGGCCTTGAGGGGGGCTACTTTCTGAACACATTTCCCACAATGGTTGGATTACCTGCATTTATTCTCTCTGTAACAGCGCGGTAAAATCTAAAATGTGTGGAAAGAAGGTTTAGAAAGACTATCTGCTCATTTAAAACTCCCGTTTTGTAGACTGTGCCCTTTCTGTATAATAGGATGGGAGGCTATGATGAATAAACTAAATCTGAAAATACTGTTAACCTTCTCTATCAATTGGTAGAAAGTATTTGGATGTTTGCATGATGATAATACAATCTTCTCTTAAATTACTGGTCTTTATCACAGTCATAAGCTTTATAGATACATCTAGATGCCTTTTTTCCATGTTTTTTTGCGTTTTACATTTTTTATAAAGTCCTACTTTATGTTTTTCCAAAAACGTATACAGAACCTTTTATGCATGGTTTGTTCTCAGTCCATTTCTATTGCTTCTTCTTCTATTAGAAACTCATCAAATCATTAAATTATTCACATAATTTATAGTGAACACCATTATATGCCTCTGTGTGAGCCATTATTCATTGCGATTAATACAAACTGGATTTCTACATGTCATTTTGTCATCTGTAAAATTTTGTAGTTGCTGCTTAACAGAACTTTTATATCAGTCTAGGCCAGTAGTTCTGTGATTTATGCTGCCTGAGGCAGAATATGCAACTAGAACAGAAACGTGTTATCACAAACTTATCCCTCACTACCCCAGAGAGGCAGTGGACAAGCTAGCAATCCAGCAAGGCATGATTGAGTTAGACTGTCTCTGAAATTATGGCGAAAAAGAAAGAGTGTAACCGCTAGGTCTGAAAGCGGAGAAGGAGACAGGGTCTGGTTTGGGAGGTTTTCAACATATCCTGATCCAAAACAATCTTTGAGCTTTCTTCATGTTCTTTGCACATGTTGTTTCAGGAGTTCATTTTTAGCCACTCACTTTAAGTCTGGTTACGTCTTAACTTCCTGCAGACGAAAGTCATGACTGAACAGCAGATCTTGGTTGTAGATTTCCATGGATATCAAAGCGGCCTGTTGCACTGTACAAGCTTTCAGTGACATGGGGAACTGCAGAAACCCCGAAACTGGCAGACTTGACATCTTCCACTTAACAATACCAATATTGATTTTTTTTCGGAGCATATGGAAAGGGAACAGAGAAGGAAAAGCAGGTTAATTAATGATGGATTGGTCGGGTCTTTCAAGGACCACCGATATAACACTGTGTTTTCCTTCATCACAAAGGGTTTCTTAGAGATGAAATCTTCTAAGCCAACTTCTTTCATTAGTGTGGTGGAACCTTAAAACACAGTGCATTTTCATTGCCTGTTTCCTGGGAAGAAATTTCTCTTGCTTTGGCTGATTATATTTGGACTCTTTGTTACTCGGCCGTCCCCAGCTGCCAAGAACCTGTAACTCAAGCCTCTAAGAAGGATATCTCTAGATCTTCAGTTGTCCAATTGCGCAGATCTCTGTAAGATTCCGTGGGTAACCATAAACCCCAAGGGCAAAGCTTTCTTTTCTCTCTGGCCTGAATTGGCCACTGCCCGGCTTGGGCTCCATCAATCTCTCTCTCCAGTAGCCAGCAAGGGCCAGAGATGTACAAAACCTGAGTGCGAAAACAAATACGCCCCCTGGATTAAACAAGTATTTGCTCAGAAACATTAAATTCACCTGTAATTTGGCGGATGCCTGGGTCATCAAAGGTGTCTCCCTGATAAGGTTTCGTGAGAGAGAGCTAGTTAGGGAAAGTGCTGGAAACTCGATCACATTCCAGTCTGGCCTCAGAATTTTGTGGGATTGTGCTGGGAGGTTGGGTACAGCACTGTGGACTGGCTGACACTGTGCAAATCAACCAGTTTGTGCCAGAGAACCAGTCCACTGGGCCTTGCACTGTTTACTCTGCAGCGCTCCTCAACCCTCCCAGCAGTGCTGTCAAGACTTAAAGTATGACCTTGAAACAAGAACCAAGAACAGAGTCTGCTGAAGTACTTTTAGACCAAAAAACACACTCACCACACAAGCACATGCATGTTCCCTTAGCAAGTGTCCTAAGACTGCTGTCTGTGTGTGGAGGTTTAGTGGCAAGAGTTATGTTCAACAGATGTCACGGGGCGTTTTAGAGAGGGTTTTTCTGGTTTACATTCATACACATATATATTCACTGAGTGCTGTATTTGGTCTTTTATGCAGAAGGTAGATTAGAGAGAGTCCTACTTTCTTTCTCTCCTCAGTCAGTCCTTCTCCTCATCACCTCTCTACCTCTCTATCTATCCTTAGGGAGCACCAGGGGAGCCAGGCTTGTCTATCATTGGCCCACGAGGACCTCCTGTAAGTGTCTTCACCACCATAAAATAAAATCTTACATCACTTCCAGTTAGTCTCCAAGCTTGTCAGTAATGAAAAGAGCGAGCTTTGAGATACTTTTCTGCAAAGCAGTATTTTCTTGATTTTTGCTGCATTTGGCATACTTTCCAAACCTCAAATAGCATTTTACTGTTTGAGGCACTGTCCTTCATCTCATTTTTCATACAAGGCTACAGATTTATACCTCCCCTTCTGTGTACATGGGTGAGTTATTGTGGATAAATCATTATGTTTGTCTTGCACTCTCTAATGTGTGCGCAGGTTTGCATCCGGAGATCTGCAGGCCTCCTTGCCCAATCAAGAGCGCAAGTGCTTGTTGGCTTGTAGCGTGTAGCTCTTCTAATGGAGATGAATTAGACAGAAATCCCATAGCAGGTTGTATGGAAATACTTAGGCTTCATTTGAGCACTGAGGGGCTTTGATTTGCCTGTAATGACGGTCATTTGGAATCCCATCTTCATTAGGGAGAGAAATAAAAACATCCCGACCTGTGAGATAATGATCCAGACACTAGACTCCTCGACTGCCTCTTATTGTACTGCGTCTAGAAGTGAATGGTTGGACTCCAGATGAAATGGGGCTTGTCCCCAAACCCTGGTACCCTCTCGCCTTCTACTTCCCACATTCCAAGCAGAAGTAAGACAAAAGGGTAATGTTTCTGCCTCAGAAGTGCAATTTCCTTTCTGATTATGCTGTGAAGGGCTTTGGCCACGCTTTGTCCTGCGGTTTCCCAATCCATCCTCCAGCACTCCTGGCTGACGGGCCGGGGATACCTTATGGCAGGGCCGGCAGACTGCTGAGGCAGGAGCACACATCTGGTTTTCAGCTTGCTGATTGCATACCTCCCCGTACCCTCAGCCCACCACTAGTAATAAGGCACTGGGAGAAGACAGCAGGCTGGGACAGGAAGGGTTGTGGCAGAGGGAGGTGTCGGAGGAGGATTGCTGTGGGTGGGTGAGGAGGGGAGACTCTACCAGCAGGTGAAGCTGACAGCACAGCCTTTGTGCTGACCTCAGAAGGGGTCACAGGCGTTGATTGGAAGGAGAGGTATGGAGAGGCCAGAGGAAATGATAGCTTAAACCAGCCAGGTGGACCTGACTGGGCGGCAACGGTGTGTTTTCACACACAAATGAAAAGATTACCAAAGAGACAGAGTCGTCATTGCCCACACTGAGGACCACAAATGCAAGGTCTTAGGCTGTCATTACATTACTGTCATTACATTACCGTTGTTTTCCTCAGTAGTACTAACTTTCCACTAAAGATGCTGCAATGTAAAGCCTCATAGCTCTGAAATGGTAAATGTATATAGACAGAAAAACATCCCTAACGTTGACAAATGTTAATTTAACAAGATTTAACACTAATTGTTTTCTGTTGGTCCATTCATCATGATATGTTCACAAATTGTAAAGGTCAGGTGCCGTTTTCAAACTCTCAGCAGGTGTATGTTTTTAATAGGATGGCAGTTATATAAAATCCTGAATTCCACACATCTGTGACACAGAAGTGCAACATGTTGTCAGTCATTTTATAGTCCTTCTCCCAGGCTGTTATTCTCACTATTCCAGACCTCAGAATTGGTTTCCCTTGGGAGAGAAAATCTTCTGCGTTCTCAATAACTACCTGAGAGCCAGACATATAATCTCTTTCATTAGTTGCACTCGCCTCTTCCTTGTAATTTCTCCCAGTTTTCCTTCACTGCCCACTGCCCCTTTCTTTCTGGGATATTGAATGGCTTCTTCCTGTCTCAAGGGCAGTGAAAGATTTTCCAGCCAGGCAAAATGGGTATTGTATTCAGGTGAATGTAGCACAAATCACTATTGACATTTACTTATTTAATTTGTTGACTTCCACTTTGGTTTTCCTTTATTGGATCAGTGTTTTGTTTGCTTTTCTGCATGCTCACTCCAGAGTAGGGTTTCAGAGTGTACTCTGTTGTTTTAGCCCGGTGTTCATTTTCTCTCCCAGTCCCACACAGAGTGCTCCCAACAGACTGCAGGCAGTCCTTCTATCTTTCAAACTCAATTACAACACCGCACAAGTGAGCTTCAATAGGAGCAGATTGTGCCTTTTACCACTGACCTCATCTCACAAAGTTCACTCTTTATTGTGTGTGTGTATGTGTGTGTGTGTGCCTGTGTGTGTGTGTGTGTGTGTGTGTGTGTGTGTTCGTGCGTGTGTGTGTGTGTGTGTGTGTGTGTACAGCCCTGTGTGGGAGTGTGTGTAGAAAATAATCCAACTGCTCCCTTTTTTGTCTCCATTCAGGGACAGCCTGGGACTAGAGGATTTCCTGGCTTTCCGGTACGTTTCTATGACCATAACTATATTGAGCAGGCTTGTGTCGACAATTTATGTAAGATTAACATGTTTTTGTATTCATATGAATAAATATGAATAAATGGAGACCATTTTCACAATTTACCGTTTCATTTGATGGGAGTTTATTTTGTAAGAGAAAGTAATTTAGCACATCCTCTAAAGGGACCAATTCATTTTCATGCACAATTGTAATTTATTAGATGAGCTTACATTATTGGAAAAGATCATATATAAACTATGCCTTATCTTTGCACCGGCTACATTTGGACATTAAATGTACAGAAGGGTGTGCTCTGTAGAGGATGTGTACTTTTTTGAGTCCCTGTAATCAAATATAATGAGCAAACCTTGAATTTATTTAGTGAAACAGCTGGCACTGTACCGTCAGAGAGTACAAGACTAGTATGTTCCACTGCCCCTGCTGTAGTTTGACAAAGTGGCCTGGGCTTAAATGCTCTTTTCGGGTGTTTATTACTATCCATAACGAGTGATCTGCTGGACAAATACACTGGGCCTCACTAGAATACAGTAGCCTCACTGTTCCTTCAGCATGCCACTCCTTTACACTTGACTTGTGCCTTGGCCTGACCCCTCGAGGAAATACCTTTTTTTTTTCCCCCTTATAAACATCCTCATATCAGAGTAGCAGTCTAGACAGCCATGTGAGTGCTCCATGCCCTCTCATTAAAGCCAGTCTAACTTTACTCCTGCTCTCTTTCTCTCACAGGGTCCCATCGGCCTGGACGGAAAACCTGTGAGTTTCACTTCACACACTTTGGAAAACGTGATTTCACACCCGTTCACCTATTTAAACTCACCCAATTCAGGTTTGAGACCTGAGACATTTTCTTTAGATGATTTGAGGGTAATTGATAACACTAGCCATTACGATAATGGGGAGGGTAATTGTGTTAATAATGATTATGGCAATTTTTTTGGAGCACAATGACTGTTATTACCATAATAATGATAGAGAAGGAAACTGGTAGTGATGTGTGTGTATACAAAATGGCTCACCATCTGCACCGAGGAAATAATAATAGAAGTAATTACTGTGACGAATGTTTTTGTTTTATTTCTGCAGGGGCAGAATGGTCTGAAAGGGGATATGGTAAGCATAACTTGTGTATATTTTACAAAGAAAGGCTGTGCTGCGGTGCAAGTGTTCTCTCCACTTCAAAAGTTAAAAAGCCAAACCTACTGTAAATTCTAGTGCTCATGAGACCACATATTATAAACTCAAGCATATTCCTCATGCTTTATGAAATAGTACATGTCTAAAACCACCAAGACAGGCTTTCAATCACACGCAAAAGAGATTGTCTTAAAGATAAGTGTGTCTGAATTCATAAACCTCAGCAGTGGAGCTCTTTATTTTGAAGGCGGTTTGTATCACCACTGTTTATTTAGCTCAGTGAATGTGGCCCACATGATTCTACTGGGACAACGGTTTCGCACTTTGATTTACTGGCTGAGTAACTCGATAGCTGTATGATGCCGGCGGTTTGAACAAGGGGAACCATTTATTGATCCTGAACATGATTTGTCAGAGGTTTAGCGGGTCCTTTATTTTATTAAAAAGTTGGCTGCAGTTTTATCAAAACACAGCTATTCGGGCCTGCGCTTGAGATCTTGATTTTAAGAATATTTTCCTGAGTCTGCTGTTAATGTGCTGAAAAGCACGAGGATATAATAAACCAAAAACATTTGTTCGGTAGCTCCACACTGCAGAATTCAAACGGATCGGTCATGGAATACAGCAAATGACTTTTTTCTTTTGAAGTGTCTGCAGAAACAGGAAGCCGTGAACAAACGTGCGAGTGAAAAAGAAAGGCAGTCTTCCAGCGAGGTGCCATGAATAAAAGTTAGCCTCGCTCCATCACTGTGACACCTTTATGGGGTCAGCATTGCTGCTGAATGGCCCCCAAAGAGCATTTGAATGAAACACAATGACTCAGAGACTATGAACCCACCTTCATCTGGGATTTTGATTTACTCCTTTATTGACAGGCTCCCTCTCGGTTTCGGCCTCCTGCTACTCTCTGTTTCTGTTCAGAATGCAGTACAGAAGCTAATTCACTAGTGGCTTAGTACGAACATCATGGCACCTTGGAAGCCGCGAGGCATTCCAGCAGTTTCATCGTTCCAGCTGCTGCGTTTAAGACCCTGGGTGTCTGTGTTTCTGGTCGTTAGCTGTTTTTTAGAGTGCACAGGTTATCACAAGAGGATTCGTTTTATTGGAGGGCATTGGCTGCTTCTTTCTGAGAGCGCACAGCTGCTCTTTGGCTCTGGACTGTTGCGGACCTACAGAAGCTGACTCCCACCAGCCAAAACAAATCACATGGCCGTCCGTGGCCTGGACCAGTTTGTCTGCTCCTGATGCCGAATACCTGAAAAATTGATTCATGTTTTTACTGTGAGCCCCTTTCCGCTTTTCCCTCCCCAGCTAAGTCAAGGAATGTTTTAAAAGGAGCGGAGGGATTTCATATGAAACGCATTTGCAAGGCTATGTTGGAATGGACACTGCATTAACGTATTCCATTCGGATTCGCTGCACTCCTCTTGGTTTGTGATTTTTACGTATTTTGTTTAAGGCATTTGCCAAATGAACTAAACTTAATTAGAGACTGAACAGCACCAGTTATAGGTTTTCTGATACTCCTACTGAAAATGATGCCGAGTATCAGCCAGTATTAATACCCAGCCAAGAGGTTTTATTCAAATTAAATAATCTTGAACTGATTTAAAGTGTCAGTCTAAAATAATCATATTCAAACTACTCGTACAAGGATTCAGGTGTTCTACAGAAAGAAATAACCAACAACATGACAAAACCGCTACTATTTCTGCTACTGGTATCAGCCTGATAGCAATAATAAGTATTGATTTCTCTGTGAAATCCATTTACAAAACAAACTTCTTTAAAATGGGTAATCATGTCTGCTCATTATATTATTTATTCCAGGGTCCTCGTGGTCCCAAAGGACTTCCTGTAAGTGTTCCTCCTGGCATATTTGTTTTTCTCCACTCTGTACACACACGTTGAAATCAGTCAGTACTAAATTCATACTTTCATTCCAGGGTGAACCAGGTCCAAAAGGCGAGAAGGTAAGGTTCAGGTTCAGGTTTATTAGAACTTATTTCATATAATAAATAACTGTTGTTCAAGAAGAATCACTTACGTTATTGCTGATGTGTGTTTTTCAGGGTGTGTGTGGTGATTATACACATCGGGTAAGATATTTTCTGCTGTCTCCGTATAGCTTTGTGCATTCTGTGAAATCTTTTCTGCACTTTGAATCTTTGAAAATTCACCAGCATCTGTTTGTGTTACAGCTTGAACAGTACATTGACCGTCTATTTACCTCAATAATTTGTACCCAGAGAAGATATAAGCAGAATAATTGCATGTCTGCAAAGTGACATGAAAAGAGGAAGAAAAGAACAGTGAACTGACAAATTGCTGTCATCCATGATGGGTAGCACATGGAGCACATGTAGCAGGAGGCCCTTTCTCTGGGGGACCCCCATTCTACTGCAAACAAGACAATTAAACCAGCTGCCTACTGTAACAGATTTGATAAGGCTCTGTTAGTGCTTGCCAAGAAAAAGACTTTCTTATGTGGCGCGGGATTTTTCTAATGGTTTTGACCAATTTAAAAGTCATTTGATCCCTTTTAAAGCTGTGTTCTATTTTTTGAACTCCAGTTCATTGTAGAAATGGCACGCAAGTTACATTCAGCTGACAGTGAAGCCAATCTTAATGAAAGAGCATTAGCTATACAATAGACAATAGAAAACCTAATAGAAGTGGGTTTAGCGGTGGTCCAATAGAAATTATTTTTCCCAGTTCAAATGACAAATTAAACACCAGTTTCTTCCTAGACCATTGAATTATTTCTCACTCAAAGCTCATTAATACAAGCACAGAAATCTGTCTGGATTTTAAATTGCTTTACGCTGATTAGATTTTATTTTGTTGCATGCACAGTGTAGTTTTGAGGAAAGAAAACATGTTCACATTTCTGCCATGTTTTTGTTATTTTCTGACATCGGCCCAACAGGAAGAAATTAAAGGATATGTCAATTAAAATGTAAATGGAACGTAAACATTTATAATGCAACTAAAAAAGTAATTCATTTTGTAATACTTTGAATTTGTAATACTGTGAACACTTTGAATTTAAGTATCAAAATGCCTTGACTAGAGTTGAGCCTAATTACAAGAAACAAATAAGAAGAGGGAGAACTGAAATGGGTCTTGTCAAACAGGTTGCATGTGCAGCAGGAAACTGCAAGATAGCCTCGATATGGGAGGTCTTTACTGGTGGGTGGTTGCGTAGGGGTCCTTACAGTCATGTTGGGGGGAGCCAAGAGGTCACTGTGTGCTAGGCTGGAAGGACTACCTCTTGAAATAGAGATGGGAATCACTGTGTGTGTGCATGTATGTGTATTTGTGCGTGTGTGTATGTGTGTTGGGCCACTTTGAGCAGGGACTTCCACTGAAAACTCTGGCAGCGTTACGCTCCAGTCAGGCTCTGATGTTAAAGGTTTGTGGGGTCCTCCCTGTCCCTTATGCCCAGAACCATTTGTGTTCCAGACCTGCTGCAAAGAGAGAGCCAGCCCAGGCCTGTCCTCTGACTGAGCCACTTGCTGGGGGGTAGTGGGGGGAGTCAAGAACCTGTCACTGAATATTATTCAACAATGAAATCGTGTGTTCTGTATATGCAGTGTTTTCTTTTCCTTTCTTTTGGGCCTTCTCAGTCTTATGGGACTTTTTGCAGTTCTGGCATGCTTAAAGGTGTGCTTTACATTACGTTTTAAATAATAATAAACCAATTTGGAAATGTTTTTTACAATGAGATATAACATACACATCACGTCTGTGATTGAGTTTTAAATATGGACATTTTCATCATAGCGCACCTTGAAGCATTTTTTGGTAATTATAGTGAAAATCACCTCTTAGGCATCGAGGGTCAACCTGAGAACACTTGCCTGCTTTCTTTGTTTGCGTTTCTTTCATTCCCTCAAATTAACTGAAATTAGGCATGGTTTGAATAACAGAATTTATTTTTCAATACATTTTCAATGCAATTACTATGGTCCTGTTGCCTGTTGAAACACGAAATGCAAACACATATCACAGAAAGAAGGCAAGCTGTATTCTTTCTTAAATAAACTACTACACATCGGTGGGAAATGGGCCAATAACTCTTCAATCTGTACTTCATAATGCTGGTGATTCCAACAGAAACGGCGTATTGTTCACCCCTGTGCTGGAGGACAGGCCACAGTAAGTCTGTTGCTTAACTCTCTTTGTGGCAAGACTGAAGCCAGCCTGGTCTATACAACACTGCTGCAGGACCCAGCAATGGAGTCACAGTGGGGTCGTCCAAAACATTGCAAATTTTACATTTGGCTTCCAGTATGTCATCGCTGTCATATCAAAACCTACTTTTCCTGTTTTCCCCCTTTGGGAAACACCAGCTGCCTTTTGCAGTGTGTGAACTTTTCATTAGAAATAGATCAAAACAAATGGTTCAAATGTACTTGAAATCAACCTGCTTTAAAATGAAGAACACTTTTTGCTTCTCAAATAAATTGACCATTTCAGGCATACAATGTTTTGTTATGACACTGATACACGCCCAGTGGGCTTGGATGCTGTATTGAATTTGGCTTTCTGTTTGAATGATTCATCTCCACTTTACGCTCAAATTGCTGGGCCTTGTTCTTCTCAGTTCTCATGCCTCTTTCACTCTTTCTCTCTTTTCCACTTCTCCATCTCTCCCTCTCTCTCTCTGTCTCTCTCCCTGCCTGCTATTCACTGTCGTTTTCACTTGTTTCTCTATTTCTTTTCCCTCTTCCCCTCTCGTGGCCTTTTTGCACCGCGGCCCACCTGTGCTTTGTGACCCGAGCAGATGTTGCCCATCACCGTGCGCAACATGCCCTCAATAAGCCCTCTAATTCTAAAGCGCCTGAAGGTACATCTCTCTCTGCCACCTTCCTTACCCCCACTGCCAAGGATGCCAACCGCCGTCGACCGACTGCCAGCAAAAGCCCTGGCCCATTAGTAACTCTCTCTGGCACAGAAGTGTTTGCTAACCTTCTCACTCAGCATAGGAAATGCGAGAACAGGACAGGAACTGTTACACACTTTTATTGAGCTGTTCCGGCTGCAGTCAAATAAATCCGATTTCTCAGAGATTTTCACAATAGTCCAGCAATTTCACGACTGCGCTTACGATTCAGCGCTCATTGGAATACTGAAATACTGAAAGGCTGTATTTCAAAGCCAAGAGCTTTTATTGCTTGATGCCTAGCCCACAGGGGCAACCTTTTGTCCGTCTTTCTCTCGAGTTCAAACAGCTGCCCATGTGCTTTGAGGTGGCGCAGTGCCACGGAAAAACGATCCTAGAAATTGCAAATCTTCTGCCCTCACTCAGCTATCCCCATGGAGATGTCAGACAAGGAAATGTGTAATTATTAGCACGCTGACAGGAAGTTATCTGGAGAAACTCAACTATGAAACACTGTTTTTTTTTTCCTGGGCTCTTAGTGATGAAAGGTTTGAAAACACAACTGCCACAGAGGGTTTGCAGGCCATGAATGAGACAAATGATATTATCTCAAGACCCATTTCCATCACATCCTCCTAGAAAAGATTTTGTCTCGTTGACATTTGTATAAACCCGTCAAACGCAGAGAGCATCATTTTAGAATTAGCGCCTCAGAGAAAGCAAACGTTTGGAAAAATCCCATTCTGTAATCCCCATAATGTCAGTCTAAAGATAACAAAGGTACGAGACAGAGAGCTTATTTGGCAGCAGTACGAGGACTCTCCGAAAGGGAATGCCAGCCTCTCTTCCACTCTCTCAAAGCCTCTCTGTGCATTCAGACTTCCCTGGCCTCCTCTAGATAGGCCTGGCGCAGGCTGACCCCGGCTGGCATCCACCCTCCATCTTATTTCTACAGGTGTGCTGTGTGTGTGCCAGATTAGGGCACCATGTTTGGAGACAGCGGCCCATACTGTGGAGGGCCACTGACTAAAAGAAGAGTGGAAAGCATTCCACCATTGACTTGCTGGGCTTTCAGAGCTGGTTCCTGTCTGTACTCTGGATAGGGATAGTGGAGTTCATTCATTTAATGGATCTGCATCTGGGATAATAAATCATATCTAGACAAGTCCTGTCAAGAAATAAATTGATAAAATATGGCTTCTAGGCTGATGGATGTGTTTTGGATTCATCTGGATTTTAAACTTAGCTACCACACAGAGACAAGAGAGAGGGTCTATTTCTTTTTAGCATCTTAACTATCATTAGTATGTAACTGGAGTTGCAGGCAGAGTATATAAGATCACTTATGTCACATTTCGACCATATTTTGAGACTTTGGGTGAATTTTTGGTAATGGAAAGTAATTCTAATCTGTATTTATTGCTTCCAGTTCACCTAGGCTGCTTTTAATGTGGAAACCAGATATAATTATTAGAGCATCAGGATTTATATTCTGAGTAATCACTTTACTTCCCAGCCCCTTTCCAAAAAAATATGAGAATATGATGTTGCCCAGTCGTCTCCTTGTGTGACTACTTGTGTAACTAGAAGTACTTTCCCGTAGTTTGAGTTTGTTTAGTCTCTTTCTGTGTTTTGGTTTTTCGCTCTGGCCGACAGTAAAAGTACCAAAGGAAGACCACATGACTTGGAGCCAGCTAACCCTGTTGAAAAAGGCCAGAGAAGCCTAATAGTGTAGGCTTTGTTCGGCTGATGGTCAGTAGTTGAGACGCTGCTGGATTTTAGGTGGACCCAACCCATACTGCTGTGATTATACTACATTTGGAGCCAAAATTCAATGGCTGAGCTTGTTTTCCAAACATGGTAAAATAACCACTGGTAGATTAACCGTTTGTATATAGTATGCCCTGTCATTTCTCTAGTTAAAAGCTAACTAATGTGTTTTAATTTGATCTTCAACTGAGCTTAAAGGGTTTTCTTCCTTTCCCTTTCAGTCTCTGTAATCCATCATTTAAAAGTAGATTGCAGTTTTAAGCACTTATGTTGTGACTGACTGGAACTGAAACTGAGGAGACCCTAATGCTGAGGTTGAAATGATTGTAATGTATCTATGTAATGGCTTCCCTGTCTCAGATGGTAATGTACTGTCTCTCAGCAGGGCGAGCCTGGAGCACAGGGACCGCCAGGCCCTCCTGGCCCCCCAGGGCCTCCGGGCCTGACAGGTGCTAGTGGACCACCAGTAAGTCAAATGATATTTTGATTACAATTCTGTTGATTACTTTTGTACAATAGATAACCCATGGCATACTTAAGTGTTTTTGTGTAATTTTTGTATTTGGAGTTTGTTGTGGATCATTGATGTACAATAATCATCTGTCTTTGATAAAGGGAAAACCTGGAGAACCTGGGAAACCTGGAAAGGATCCAAGGGTGAGTGTGTATGATTGTGATAAGTTGGTTTATCCATACATCTGGTATAAATATTTCATACGGATGCTGATGTGATTTCTTTGTTTGTGTCTTTGCAGATGCTGCCAGGAATTAAGGTATGATGATGTTAGGGATACATTTAGATGGTAATATGATTAGTGATACATGTGGTTCTTCATGTGGTTAAAAGCAGCACTAGATGTTTTTTTGACCAAGCTTTGTGTATTTATTAAATGCTAATGCCGTGATTTGTCACAGAGTAGTCCTCTGGAAGATCTTACATTAGACAAAATGCTCACAGCTCACACTGAACACTTCTGTACATTTTCGAAGCGATGAATTTCATAGTTTAACCTGCTACTATATGCTCGTCGCAGAGTCCAAGATTTAGCTCCTCTGAGATGCACTACTGCTGTGTTAATAGCATTTTCCACAGACGGGTTGTAAACAGGACTAAGGTTCAGGCGCAGTTCAGTAGGGTGGGTCCCGTCTCCTGCTGCCAGCAGAGAAGGGGTGGATACGCCGCATTGCGCTCGTCTGCGTTACTGTTGGATAACTCTACGTTTCCCCAGATGCATTAATTGCCATGGATTATTTAGGCTGGGGAATTTTAATTGTGGTACATTGAGACTTGCAGGACCCATAAAGCAGCACACCCTGGCCCTCTGTAAAAGCAACACACCACTTCATATCTCAGCAGGAGCTGGAGACCTGCTCATTATCTGTCCACTATAAAGGGCTACCTCACAAACCTCCCATACCTCCCACACAACACTTGGCCACGTCTTGTCATGCCTGTATATATCATTTGGAAATTCAGCTCCAAAATATGCGGATATGTGGGAAAACAGCACTTCGAGTATTAAGCATTTATTGTATGATCTCACGTCAGAGTGTTCAGTTAGCAATAAGGAGGTATCATTGCACAAAATAGATGTTATTTTGTGGCTTGAAATGAATATTCTTTATTTTCCTTTTTAAATTACAGGGAGAACCAGGTGTACCAGGACAAAAGGTGGGTTCATCAATGAAACACATCAATGAATTTGTTCCCTGGTTATCAGTAAAGTCATGTGGAAACTGTATGGAATGAATATTAGGACACACCAGGAAGCGATAGATCACAGAGACATGTCATCCAGAAGCTTGAATGAGATGCGGGGCGAAGGTGAGAATTGTCAGTTGTCCACCCCAGATGAGGAGTTACCGCCTGGAGATAGGGTCTTGGCTCATCACAGCCGTTAATATGCCGTGGAGAAATATTAGATGATTACAAAGTATTCAAATCATCTGTTACATGCTCTATATCGCGCTTGCAGCCTTCCTCCGCCCTGAATATGATCTGCTTACTGTGTGTTCTCTCTTCACTCAGGGTGATCGTGGTGAGGCAGGACCTGAAGGCTCCAAGGTAAGAGTGTTGAACATTTGACTTTTATTAGTTCAGCAACATATATCCTGTCTCCTAAGACAACTAATTTATCTTTTATGCCCCTAAATACACATCTAAATCACTTTTTGGATACTGCAGGCAATTAAATCCTATCTTTACACTGAATTATAATACATTGAATTCAGATGTGTACATCATTTCCACAAAAATGCATTAAATATTTTCGGTCGATGTTACAATAATGTTTATATAATATCTCGAAATGACACAGTTGAATCATGTAATTTCTCACTGTCAGGGCAAAACCATTTCCCATTACTTGCATCCATTTTTTTACATTGTTTGACAGCAGCTGTTTTTTGAAGCTCCATGGTGCGGGGAACCGATAGAAATGGTCCAAAATGTCGACTGATTAAAATATCATTACAATAATTTCCACTGAAAGATAAGAAGCACCTTCGTTAAATATAGATGGTTTCATTCTCACAGTGTTGCTGTTTTCCATTGTAAGGAATCACATGTAACGTTTTAACATATGGTTGTGCTCACACCACATTCAGAAACACACAAAGAGGATGAGACAGATATTCAAAGTGAGGAATAAACAGTGCACACCCTTTCTCCTGACATCTCATCACAACCATTTTGCTCTTTCTTTTCCCCAAGCTTAAGCCATTCTCACAGACTCCCACATGCATTCTCTCTCCCTCTCTCTCTCTTTCTCGCCCCCCTCTCTTTCTTTCTCTTTCTCTCTCTTTCTCTCTCTCTCTCTCTCTCTGACATTGCCAACTGATGTTTCTTGGAATGCATGATGATTTTTCCACAGCAACTCTCTTCATGTTTCTCTCACATCTCCTATTCTTTTATCAGTGTCACAGTTTTTCTCTGTTACACACACTCATGCTCTCACTGACCCACAAACACACACACATATACACACACACTCACCAACATCCCACCTTAGTTGTTTTCCCCCAGAAGCATATCTTGCCAAAACAGCAGTGGGTGTGTGTGTGTGTGATTGACACTTTTGTGAGGTCTGCTCACTATAGCTCAAGCTGCATATGTTTTTGCTGTTTGAATTTCAACAAACTTCACTCTGAACTATAGCCCACACGCTTTGTACTGTGTAACCTTGATTTTGGATTAAATCTTTACACATCTGAACTCTGGAACAACCTGCTGCTCTATTCCCTCTCTATCTGGCCCTGTAAACTTCGGCCTTCCTCCACAGACAGTGTGGACACTTTCCCATGCACGCATCCAGATAACATCTCGCGCCAGGTTATGAGTAACCTTCATATGGGGCACAGCAGGAAAACGCCTTGTTATCCTTTTCAAAACACTGAATACTGTATTAGGTTTGTAGTCAGATATCTTTGTTTAAGAAACGTTTCAAGTCAGCCCAGGTGGACTGTAAAGTGCATGTAAAGTGCCTTCGTGCTGGAGGCAGCAGTTTTTTTTTGCGCCACCTGGTGGCTGCTATAAGACTGTGCACACCTGGCTTTCAGCTGGCATGGACGTTTGTAAGAGAGATCCATCTTTATGAAAGCATATATTCCTTTGAGAACTAAGATGGTCTCCTACCAGACCCCAGATCCTTACTCAGACAAGATATGAGAAGTTACCTGAGCCCAGACCATGGCTTTAGAATTCAAAATTCAGGAAAACACATGCGATGCAGCACATTAACAGCACTATTAATCAAGACGTGACCTGTCCTGCTTCTCTAGAGCACTTATATCCTACAACATAGTATCTGTCTTGTGTCTGGATGTGTTTATATCTACCAGACCTAGCCAAGTCATGCTCCTGTGCAAAGAACTATATATGTTCCTACATGTAATCCTTTTACCAAAAAGGAAATGTCAGGGGTTATTATATTATGGATGATGTTGGAGACACAGTGGTGCATTGGCCTGTTGACCGCATTGTCTAGACACTATTATGGATGTAAACCACTTGTAGACTGGTGAGCTATTTTAGGATCAGAGCCTTATCATGCTGTTTTTTTGGCTTGTTAATGACTTTCCCTAAAAATGCAGTGTGTCATGATGACTGATTTCTGCTTTTCCATCACTGTTTCCGCAGGGATCCAAGGGGGATCAAGGCCTGAAGGTAAGGCCAAGTGTGTGTTTCTGGATTTGGTAGCTATACTCACGGCAGTTTGCCAAGTGATGAAGATTATCAGACGTGGTCGTTCTCCCTTCAGTGTAGATTCATCCTCTCTCTTACAGTCAGCCTAAGAGAGTAGCATTTTACTCCAACTGTCTCATCCTCAGTACTCCATCCTGCTTTTGAGTGTTCTAAGCTTCTCACTTTATTATGAATACAGTGGTCAGCCCAGAGCACCTGCAGGAGTGATTACACAATGTCATTTGGCTGTTTCTCAGCGGGAATATTTTCAGTCTGTAAACATGTGTGGGTGGCACATTAAGTTTACACATGTTGATGCACAAATAGCCCCCAGAAAGCCAGACACTATTCTGCCTGTCTGTCTCATGAATGCTGAGTATTGTCTTCCGTCGCCAGCAGTGCAAGAGAAGCTGCACCAGAATGTGTGTGTGTGGGCTGCCAAATAGCAGAGACAGAGGCAGGGTGTGATATCTTAAATAAACCCTGGGCACTTATCAGTGTGTGTGGGGAGGTGGGGGGGGGGGGTTCAGTCTGAGACCAAACTGCAACTATCAGTACAGAGGATAGTGCTGTGATATGGAGGCCAAGGCCTTCTTTGGTGTTCTATTCTTTGACATTCCATATGTGGCTTCTGGATAGCAAAACAGAAATACAGTAATACATTGGACTTGATTCAGTGTGCAGATTATTTCTACATTAATTCAATAGATTACAACACATTTTATTGCCAAAAGTATGACTTAAGCACACATATATCCATTTCCAGGGTCTTAGGACCACCCTGTAAGGACCTGACGCTTAAATTGAGAGCCAGTCTCTTCTTAGATGCATTTCTTGTGTAGTTTACACAAGACAGCAACTTTCCACAATGTGACATTATGCTTCTGTAAGATCACGTATTACTTTTGGCCCTGTACTCTGGAGCTGTTTGCGTGTTTGTGTGTGTGTGTTTGCAGCTACACCCATACATATTTGTCCACTGCTGTGCTGAAGTTGTCTTTATCTGCATGTTGTGTAGGGAGAGGAGGGGAACATGGGGCCTCCAGGAGAGAAGGTATCCTGCTCGTGAAGCTTGTGTACTCAGTAGGGCATGGTGTGAGCAAGAGTTTGATGAAACAAGATGTTAATAGCATGAATAAGGCCATATGAAGATGACAATAATTAATGCATATACATTTATATGTAGAAGGACATTTTGGGGACATTTTTGGTGTCCAACATTTGGTTTTGTAATTGTTTCATTGTAGTCTGTCACTATAAGGCCAACAAGAAGTTGAAACAGTATGTCATACTGTGTTTCAAACCACATTAGCAAGTCTAAACATGTTTTAGACAGGTCAATGATGATTTATGCATGCTGTGTGTGTGATGCTAACCTGGTAATGCTAAGCTTTAAATTATCGTCTGCTACATTAGCCTAATAGGCACATGGGCAAACTGAATAAACAAACCTGTTTGGGTTTTGCTTGCTTGTATACATTTGGGGGATAGAGAAACCTGTCTAAATTAAATTTTTTGCTTGAAGTGCTGGTCTTGAATGGACCAGACAAACACTTTGCCTAGGCAGCTGCATGCTAACAGTGAGTCACTAGGAAGCTTTGCCAGGGACCATTTTATGGAGAGAAAGAAATTGCTATGTTCATTGCTGACAGCAGACGCTGAGGCTGGGTCTGAAACATAACAAAGGCTGCCTACCGGGGCAGTTTTCTGAGCCAGGAAGGCACCCAGTCATGTCAAACTATCTCAAGTGGCATTCAGTTCCAGATACCTTCATCACAATACTGCCCTCTAAGGCACCGACTTATGAGACGGCATGGGGCAGCAAGGCACTGAAACAGCTGCCTTCGATTGCAGACACAGATTGTGAGCGACTGTTTCTCCTGGACATGAAACTGATCTCCAGTGTCCTCATGTTGATGTTTTGGAGCCTCCTGTTTTTTTGTACCTTGATGACCCATAGCCGCTTACTTTCCCACCTGTTACCCAATCTGCCAAGTTTTGCTCTATAGCTTGCTAGGCCTGTTACCATAGCGATAGCTTGTGCTGGTTGCTCAGCACGTGGCAGTAGCGTGTGTTTGTGTGTCTGTTCTTCCCATTAACCTCGGCAGACCGTCTGTCAAGAAGGAAAAGAGCTCCGGCTAAGGCCGCAAAATATAGACACACTGTCAGCACTGCAATCGTTAGAGCGGCGAGACTTAGAGGAAGTTCAGAAGATAGAGAAGAGATGGCTGCCGTCTCAGCAGCTACCAGCAGCTCAAGAGTGAATCTTACTCACACTCACATCTCCACTTAATGAGATGGTTAAGGACTGTCTTTTTCCCCAAGGGATAGAGAGAGTGTACATACACAAGGTCTCTCTATTTCACGTACAGTTTCACGATCATATGTGGGCCAGAAGGATGCAATGTATGGGTCCGAGTCACACCTAAAGATAAAGGTTACAAAGAGAGTTCTTTGGGGTGACAGAGGAACCATTTCTGGTTCCCTAAAGAACTTTTTAATGGATAACAATTCTTTAGAAATCATTTTTACAGATGAGATGTCCAAGATGAGATGCAGAATCTTTTTAAAGAACCTTTGCATAATACATTTCTATTAAAATAGAAATGTATTAAAGGGTTTTCTTTAGAACTAACTGTACGTAGAGTCAACAAACAACTTCTTCCTCATGATGTGAGCTTTGCTGGATGGGGGGTCATTTATAGCTTCAGTAGTCTGTATGTGACATGTATTCCTAATGCATGTAATACAGTCAAACTGAAAGAAAAAACGTTGTTGATTAAATATATTACATAATAAATAACATCACAGTAATTTAAACATATAATTTTTTTTATATATTGAAATGATGTACACTTTCCAGTCAGGTAAATTCAGTGCATTGTATTTTTAAATGCTAAGAATAGAACTGATCTCTGAAATTGATCAGAAGTTCTTCCACAGTTCCTCATCCATATCATCTTAGTCCAGGCACTGACAGTTGGATAAATTATCTGCGGCCTGTGTCAATCCATACGCAGTAAGCTCAGCAAGCCTCCCCAGTGTGTCAGGTGATTCTGTGCTAAAACTGGAGCACACAGAGGATGAAGAGATGATGACGATGACTAGAGACGATGACAAGAATAGTGTGACTTAGTGGAAAGAGAGAAGATCAAAGAGACTGTTGCTTCCTGCTGAACGATCTGGGGATGCAGACTTACTGACTCATTAACACCCGCTCACTTCATGAGTCTTGAGCATCAGGAGTATATCTGGTTAAGGCCAAGCTACATAAAAATACAAGTATAAAACTCCCAAGATATGCTTTAAACAGATATAGATAAAATACAAAAATTTCACGGATTTGAACCACGTTATAGCAGTATAAATGCATCCGTCTGTCCAAGAGTTTTTTTTTATTCTGTAGCCCACTTTGGATGAACCAGTTAGCTCAAATAAAGCACCAGTTTGGTTAAACTTTACCTCTCCATATTGTTTTTGGCACTTGCTATAATAAACATGTGGTTCATGATGGCCATGACACAAGAATAATTATTCTTAACAGAATTAGAACTTTTGAATAGAACAAAAAAATAAGGAGCAGCACCGATGATTGGTTGTTATATGTGAGCTGATTTACATATTATTCACTACATAGTAATCATAGCAAAGATTTCAGCCTGGATGACCGGAGGTGCAAATGTAAATACATGTGGTTAAATCAGAATACATCCGGATACTACTCACATGAAGTGACCAGAGTTTTTCTCTCTCTCTCTTTCTTTTCCTCTGTGTCCCACTGGAGTAATTAGAGACCTTGGCCCTGACCGTATTCCTGTGTTCCTTCATCAACACACAGCTACACTCTTTCATCTTCCAGGAACTGTTAAAATGAAACCTTTCCCAAGTTTAACCCAATTCGGGCCGCTGCTCTGCTTAGTGTCACCCCCACCCAGGATTACCAACCTTTGATTTTCATAATGTGACTACATATGGTGACATATTGATGTCACCCAACTCTCCTATTAAACATGCTAGCATGCCTTTATTTTTTTCTCACACCCCAGAAGCAACCTCAAGTGATTTTTACAGGTTCTCTGTCCATATATATACCATCTATGCCTTTCATCCAAGCCGAGTGAAATGTTCTGAGGATTTTCACACACCCTGTCAAAGCTAAATTCAGTCTGCTATGTTTAAACTGAGTTTCACTTTGCACAATGTAATACTTGACTGCTGATGTGAGAATGCTTGGTCGCAGCAACAAAAAAGGAAGAGCAGCATGCCATGGTTCTCACTGTAAAACTAAAACTTAAGCTAAGGAGAGAAATTCCTCCATTTTTATTTAACACATGGAATTACTTAAGTGGCTAATTAACTCACTGACGCTATTTTAGCTGAGGACATGTGCGTTCAGACTGAGTTTGTTCATTTTTGTTCTCTCTCCCTCTTACCCTGCTAGGGGCCACTTAAAGTAACATATTTGGTGCCCACTTCTAAATTGACGAGGCCTTCGTAGGAAACTTATACTTTCTACAAAGTTTCCTCTCACTGATTTCTGTGGTCATTTACTCAGGATCACTTAACAGTTAACACTTTTGATCGTCATGCGTATTGCCAGACCTATGTACGACATGAGCTGTAGATGTTCATAAGTGAGAGGAAAGTTTGATTGCAGTTAGAAGTTGTGAGTACACAGATAGTTTGTAACAGAACATTTTTTATGGACAGCTAACTTTGGTTTTATTTATTTCTTTTTTTTTTTTCTTTTTTTTTTACAAATTTACGAAAAAGGTGAAATTGACATTTTTTTTTACTGCCTGTCCGTAAATCTACACAGTTGTCAACCGTGTCCCCACCGTCCTGCCCATGACACGTTGGTAGTCATGGTGTCAGCTGATCTGCAGCCACAACTGCGGTCCAGAGTACCTCTGAAGTGCCTGGAATCATTAGCACACACTCATGCCACACGCAAACTCCCTCTCCATACTGCTCAGCAATACGTGACCCTTCCAAGGATTCTGACCACAGCACCTGTTAGAGTCTCACATAATCAGCATGTGTGCGGAGAGAGACGCGTGTGGTCGGAGAGGATGGTGCCAAAGCCAGGCTCTGCCACCTGCCCCCTGCTCAGACCTGCTGGAGTCTTCATGCCATCTCTGTCCTCTTTAACTTCACACAGGGGGCCCACTGTCTGCCTGCGCCAGACTGGCACTTGTGCTTTCTTTGGAGGCTTTTAGGATTCCTAGGACGCTTGGTGGATGGCTAGTTTTGTGGCAGTGCATGACCCAATAACAGCTGAGCTGGCATTTCAGCTTGTGCTTTTTAACAGTGTGTTTAGCATGACTCTGTCAAGCATTCCAGTGGTGTTTTCTGTGGGCTTTTGACTTTGACTCATTCAGTGTGTCAGTCACTGAGAAGAGGCATAATTGGTTTTCTAGGGTGAGCGAGGGATGCCCGGAATGCCTGGCAAACAAGGAGTGAAGGTAGTTTGCCTAGAATATGTGAATGCTATGCTATGCGAGCTCCCTTTTGCACGATATATAATCCTAGTGATCATTTGCCACAAGCGATCCAACAAATTCCCTGCCTGCTAGCATGCAAATGATGACTGTGTGAACTTAATTTAATTATATAATATAATTCAGTCAATTAGAGTAGGGTAAGGATACACTCTCATAAAAAAGTACCTTTCAGGGTACAAATGTTGTCACTGGCATGGTACCATAGACACTGTCTGATTCCAGATTACTATAAAATCTCATGAAAACATACAAATATGCCTCTTTCTTGTGGAATGGTGAATGTAGTTTACATGTAAAACTTAATAAGTTACAAAACGGGACCTTAATGAGCATAACATACCTTTAACATATATTTAAGTATATATCTAGGGGGCTCAAATTTACCTGGACCTTTCACTGCCTCAGAATTAAATACAGTTGTAGCTTTGGCATGTTTGGTGTTCAGTTTGTAAATCAAATCACCCTGCAAGCATACCATAGCTGAAGTAGCCTCCTAAATCTAAGTGTACCTGCCAATAAACCAGCTACGGTGTATATAGTAAAATAAACTAGCATTGGAGAATTACTTGGAGTCTACATTAGACACTCATGAAAGCGTCCTGTATGTGTTCAGCTCTCCATCTGTATTTATAAATCATTTGAGTGTGTATGTGTAACACAACCCCAGCTGTGTCTGTAGCTCACCAGCATGGTGTTTGCTCATTAGTCAGCGCAGACATAAAATAAATAACTATCATGTGCTCTTTACTATGAATAACGGAGCGATAGTGGACTGTGGTGCTTCTTGTGATCAGTTGTTTGCGTGCTTGGAACATGCAAAGCTTGGCAAGTCAATCTAAATATTGACATCAGAGCATGTTGTCTAATTACTGTGATAGAAATAATGGTGTCTGATGGTCAGGGTTTACAGTTAACATCAGTGATGTTTGTTTCAGTCCTTGTGGTTTGTGTTGATACTGCATGTATGAAAAAGTGGCCATGATTACAAAAAATGACCTTCGGATCTCCTGATGAAAAGAGGACAAGCCTGGAGTCTGGGAAAGCTGTGCAGTGTTGCATGTGTTTGATGAGTTCAGGAATAAGTCATGTTTTTGCTTCACTTTTGTGTGTGCCACTTTCTTTTTTGTTTTCTGTCTTTGACCCTGCTGGTCTCTCTCTTCAGGGAGAGGTTGGTTTTCCTGGGGTTCCTGGCCGAAAGGTAAAGGCCTTGCAAAGTCGGGTAGTGATATTAGAAGGTTTGCCAACATTGTGTTACAAACCTTGATAAATCGTAACTTTTTTTCTGTCATTGCAAAGGGTCAAGCAGGTCTTTCTGGTATTCCTGGGAAGCGAGGATATAAGGTAGGCCTAGAATTGGTATGAGATTAGCATGAGGTTCACTGTAGCTTGTTCTCATGCAGTGAGTAACACTGTGTTACCATTCCATTGTTTGACTGTCGGATGAGTGTGTATTCCCTTCAGTGTCACTGAGAGAACAGATTCCATATGTTCTTCATTACGTTCTTGAATTTATGTCTTCCCCATATGTCTGTGCATGGCAGAGTACTGTGTGGCCTGATTTTGCACAGTGGAAATGTCTTTATTATCGTGTCCTGTCATTGTTGTCCCAGGATATTGCTTGGTTTTGAGTTCTTTGTTTGAGGTTGATGTTTGACAGCGTTTTGTGCAAATGCTTCAGTCTGTTTTACTGCTAATGGCAGGAAGTACATTTGCTGTTTTTGCTAAGAG
>JBBIGA010000146.1:14743239-14767387 GCA_037576975.1 Alestes dentex
TGTATATATATGTGTATATATATTTATACTATATTATATATATATATATATATACCCAAGGTATATATGTACTCAAGGTTTCAGTATCAGCACTGGGAAAGAAAAGATGCTGTTGGTAAAAGGAGTTACTGTCTATTTCTCACATCGTCCACACTGTCACCCCTCCATCAAAACTAGTTTTGTTTTTTATGTCACACAAGTCACTGCTTCACTCACCCCCTCGTCTCCTCCCCACACTCCTCCCCTACTCCCCCCACCATCTCCATCTCTCCTCTCTGCTCTCTAACTGTTCACACACTGTCCAGGGGGCTCATGGTTTAGACGGCAAGCCCGGCCCAGTGGTGAGTGGCGCAAGACCCGTTCCCCTCACCCCCTTCTCTCTTTCTCCTCTCATCTCTGTCTCCTCTTCTCTTCTGCCTCTACAGCCTGCCTGCTGCTGCCTGTCTCTCTGCATTCATGTTCATCTGTCTGCTTGCCTTTCCTTCCCTCTGCCTGTCTGTCTCTTTCTCGCATTGTCTGCTGCTCAAGGCCTTTGTTTTTAGACTTTTCCGTAAGGGCTGTACTGGCATGAGGATGCAATGAGATGACGTTTTTGTCCTGTTTGGCTGTTACCCCGTGCTATGTCCAGAACAGGCCTCTCGGTTTGTTTCTCAAGCTGTCAGCGCACAGCCGAATGATTGGGAGCATGGGTAAAGGCTGTTAAACAAACATAGAGACAGTTCCAATGCAAAGATAAACTGAACTCCCATGCCCTTCCAGCCCATGTTCAGTCTTTAAACATGCCTGACCTCTGATAACCAAATGCCACGAGGGCTGTATTCTTTTAAACAGAAAAGCTTTGATCTTGTGATGTCGTACCAGGAGAGCATGCTGGGATGCGGCTGCATGTAGTATTGTTACAGAATGGCAATATCCTGGATGAGAAGACTGCAAGAAACGCAAAAACAAGTCTAACTGCCCCTCTGTTGAATCCTGTCCAAAGTCAAGGAATCACAGCTGAAGATGGATTCACCATTATCTTCCTGAGTGTCTGTTTATTACCCAGTAGATCAATAACTTTACAATTTTGGCTGAGTCTTTAAGCGTATATATTCCCAAATGAATTCCGTTCCAAAATTGACAAATCTTGTTACACAAATATAGTCCTCACCAAAAAGAAGGTTTATGTTTTCATTAATGAGAAGAACATGAATGAAAAACTCAGTGTCTCTAAAAAGCTTGTTGATCTACTAGGCCTTAACACTTTCTCTCCCTTGATGACCCAACACCCAACTCCCTATCTTATGTCCAAGGTTGACTCATTTAACCGGTTGTCTTTACATTCAAAGGGTCTAATAGGACCGGCTGGTATACCTGGACCAGCAGGACCAAAAGGAGAAAGGGTGAGAATAGTTTCTCTACTTTGGTGCTAATCATAATTCCCCAAATCTTTTCTAAATCTCTCAGGATCCTTTACTACTCATGAAAGTTATAGTCTCTCACCATGAAATGCCCTAGTACTCGTGTGAATTAACTATTCAACTTTTCAAGTCAAGTCAAGAAAAGCTTTATAGTCATCCCAGCCATATACATATAGTACACAGTGAGACCAAATATCGTCTTCCTGGACCATAGGTGCAACATAGAACGCAACAAGTTGTTTATCTTGTTTTACTCTTTTAGGGGGAGAAAGGAGATATGGGAGTAGCAGGACCAATAGGGCCTCAAGGCATCCCTGTAAGTACTCACATATTGCTATGAGCAAAATGTACAAAAATGTGCACTTCAGCTTTCATTAACTAATATCTTCGTTCTTACTTTAATAGGGTTTAGTAGGACCACCAGGACTAAAAGGAAATAGGGTAAGATTTGATGGCGTTTGAATGCTTTCTGAAGTAGAATGTTATTGATTTAATTAGAAGACAGTAACACTGGAGGTTTGGGTGAAGTGCAGCTTCTTTTTGCATCATTATAGTTACTGGTAATGTTGACAGGAGCATGCTAGCTTTGGTGTATGATGGTATTGATTGTAAATTCATAGAGAGAATGTTAAAAGGATGTGTATGAATGATGGGTTAGTAAGAAATGACATATCCCAATGTTGGTCTTTTTGCAGGTTCTTTACACAAATCTATATACGCATAAGTCTCTGATGTATCTTTTATTTTTGAAAATATACACTAGTGTCCAAATCGACAATTTTGAAATACAAGGATTCAGTCATAAAATGTCACAATACCCAAACTTTTCTCATTTGCGCAAGAGCTATTAAACCATGGCATGTCTGATAAATGCTGTAAATAAATGACATAATGTCTGATAAATGTTAAAGGGTCCTGCAAAAAGAATAAAATTTCATGCAATTTAGAATGTATATACAAGTGTATGTTTCTCTATTTTGAATACCTTACACCCCTCCATCCTCCCAGAGTATAGCAGTGTGTTTCCTTCCTATTAACACTAATTTCCTGAGTTATTGCTTGAATAACTTCCACCTTGAAAGTCAGGACATGGCAATGTTCCTCTCAGCACCCTCTACTGGCAAGGACTGAAAATATCACTCTTACTATATAGTGGAGTAGATCCACCTAAATTAGCCAAATTTTACATCACCAGCATAACACTGCTGTCAGAACAAAACCTCTTATCTCCAACTGAATACCTTTACAGGAGAAGTAAAGAACAACAGAGAACGGTTTTGTCACAGCAGTGATGGTACTTTAGCTTTGCCTGATGCTAAAGGCTGAGATGTTAGTAGAGTCTGGGTATTGATGATTGGGTCAACAGAAGGCACTGAGGAGAGCCTAAAGGACACGGTGCTGTTTTTACTGTTTTCCTCCTCTTGTCTTCCTCTCTTTTTCTACAGGTCTTCCTCTCCCCTTTTCCTCCCCTGCACCTTGGCCTGTGACCCCTGGCTCTTTTTGCTGAGTAGGGCCGGGTCGGCCTCTCTGTCCCTCTCTCCCTCCCTGGCCTCCTCCTGCTCCTCCTGCTCCTCTAATGTTGTATCCTGGGTTAATACTCTTCCTCATTCCTCCTCTTCCTTCAATCCTCCTCCACTTACCTTCCTGACAACTAGCTTTTAATGTTCTCTGTCTCAGCTAGTGTGCACAGCTCTCCATGTTCTACCATCATCAACATCCATGCTTAAAGGTTTAGGCCATTTAGGTCTTTGTGTAAAGATAGAAAGTGGCAATAACTGGGGAACCTTCAGAAGATCTTAATGCCACAGTAAGGATTTGAAAAAAAAAAAAAAAATGACAATGACTTTTTAGGGCGCTGGAAGAGAGACTTGAATATGCTGGCTTTACAAAACAAATTAGACAGTTTAAGCTCTGAGATTTGAATCTGGAAACCGTAAGCGTCTTAAGCCCTCAGTCCCTTTGGAGGGTTGGGCACTGTGTTTTATCACTGGACTGGATGTGAAATACCTCCTGCCACTCTTTATGGCTGTTTTCAGCTAGAGAACTGTACACTCTAGTCAGAGACAGAACCTTACAATTCCTAAGTCATAAAATCCCAAATGCCCAAAGCCTTTAGACTTGGTGTGCAGACACAGAAATGAAATGAAACTGAATCAGAATCAGAATCGTTTATTGGCCAGGTATGTGAGCGAGCACATACAAGGAATTTGATTCCGGTCGATGGTGTCTCTCAAGCACAACAGTTTAAAACAGCAGTCATATGTAAAGACACGATGAAACAATATTCAAAACAATATAATGTACAATAATATACAGTCTACAATATGAATACGCAATATAGATAGATATTTATAAATGTAAAGATAAATAATAGTATATTTATATACATATTTTTTGCACATCTAATATGTTTATTCTGTTTATACATATATCAAATATATGGAGAGAGATTGTATGAGCATAGAAGTGAACAATACAATATGATATACAGTCTAGATCTTATGTACAGAAAGTACAAAGAAATACAGAATATATCAAACTAAGTGTACATAAAGTGCAATTGCAGTACTTTAGGTGTGAAGCAGTGTGACATATCGGCTGTTTAGGAGGGCGAAGGAAAAGAATCTTCCTGTGTCGGCTGGTCCTAGTCTGCAGACTTCTATAAAACCTGAAAAACCGAAGTTAAAGTTTAACTGATATTGTTTAGGAAGAGAGTAAATAGTAATTAATGAATGATGTCCAGGTGAACTTTTTGTCCACTTAAAAACAAAGCAACTAGTGCTTTAAACCTGGGTTTCTCAACCACTAGTCCGTGGACCACTGATGGGCCACGAAGGCTTTTGATTGGGCCGCGAATCTAAAATCGAGACAGGCCATTCGTCTGCAATTGGTTATGTAATATCATCTAATGTGGCTAAGTGGGCCGTGGCAACATGCTGTGATAGATAGGTGGGCCTTAATGTTGAAAAGGTTGAGAACCATTGCTTTAAACCATATTCTGCTCAGAATTGCTGCTCTCCCTCTAGTGGGTCAATGTTTAATTGCATTTTGTCCATTACCCTTGAGCAAACGGGAAAAATCAGTAGACGGTCAACAGATAACATCAGGACTGAGCTTTGCCTCCAGCATTTTGCAGATCACACTTCTCCTAAATGTTAATCTTTTAGAATATCTGACTGTCTTGTTTTATAGAAGTTGCGTTTACTGTGAACAAGAAAACACCCTGAAGGGTCGACAGTATTTTCATGAGACATGAAACCACAGTGGGTAATTTAAAAAAGGAAATAATAATTAATAAATGCTATTTAATTTTTTTTTTTTTTTACCTGAAAGTTACTATATGAGGGACATACGTTTTTGTTATAACTGTTTTTGTCCTTTCTGCTTGTCCAATCTTCATAAATAGTGAGAGTCTGCACACCAACATCTCTGGCTGACAGCCCTCCTCCTTAACTCCCCCAGCCCCCCACTCACACCTAAATCCCTTTATCCTTACGCTTTATTATAGATCAGTACAAAAGCACATTTACTCTTAAAACATACAAACATGCCTTGAATTACTCTATTACTCTTAATGATGGAGCTTTTTTGCAAACTTCTTATTTAAACTGCTTTATACTGCTTCTTTTTTTTGAATGCACTGTTGTTTGCAGGGGGAGAGGGGCAAGAGAGGCAACAGGGGGGCCAAAGGGGATAAGGGAGACCAAGGAGCCCCTGGATTAGATGCCCCTTGTCCATTGGTATGTCCTTCGTTCAACACGGTACATCAAGGCAAAAGGTGGCAGTGGCATCTGGGATGAAGACTGGCGTCCCAGCAGCCACAGACATCACCTTATGTCTTGGTGCAGTAATAACAAACACCCAAAGTGGTTCTGGTCCATATATCGGCTGAGTTATATATTGGCAAAGGCATTATATATTCATGGGTAGAAACCTTGTGACTGGCTTTGTGTGCATCAAGGCCTTTATACAGAAACTATCTAGACAAAAGTATTGGGACACACCTGTTTTTCAGTGTTTGGGCTAGGCCCCTTTCTTCCAGGGAATGCAGTCTTAATTCTTCAGCATACCAAGACATATACCAAGTGCACAAATCAAGCTCCATAAAGACATCGTTGGATGACTTTGGTTTGGAAGAACTTGAATGGCCCATGCAGAGCCCAGACCTCAACCTCATCCAACACCTTTGGGATGAACTGGAACATCATTGCTTGACCTCGTAAATGCTCTACGGAATGAATGGGCACAAATTCCCACAGAAACACTCCTAAATCTTGTGGAAAGCCTTCCAAAAAGAGCGGAAGCTGTTGTCGCTGCGAAGGGGGGTCCAACTCAATATTCATGTCTCTGTATTTGAATTCAACGTCAATAAAGTCAGTGTAATGGTCATCTGTCCCAATACTTTTGTCCATATAGTGTAAATGGAAGTGTTGAAAGACTCTGAAGAAGGACCAGAACTTCCTTGGGGCTTTTTCCATTTGCAGGATTTGCACTGACACTAAGGGGATCTTGCTGACTCCACTGTGCATTTATGTTTTAGATGAATTCTTTTAGCAGATGCTCTTATCCAGTCAATTTCAAACCCGTTAGTTCAGCATCTTTCAATGTAAGTAGGTATGCTTTAAAAATAGAGTTCTAAATGGCTGACGGCCTTTAAATAGCTTGGAACTATAACATTTTGTTGTTACAAGAAAGGGAAACAAAAGGGGAGCATCGCTCCAAAAAATTCTCTTTGGTGTAAATCTGTAATTGGCCTCTAGCCCTGTGGATTTGGCAAGTCTCTTCTTGTCAGTGTCAGGCCCGATCTGCATGCTCCGGTTTGGACCGGCCTGCAGGCTCCAGGCTGTGCGGAGTGGCTGTGACTTCAGTGGTGCCCTGCATGGGGCACTGTAGAACAGGAGGATGTTGATGTGATTAATTTCATGAACAGGGTTTCCGAGGCTTTAAAGGGGAGAAAGGTGAACCAGGCCTGCCAGGCCTGGATGGGCTGGATGCCCCATGCCCTGTGGTATGGTACTCTCCCTCTCTCTGTGTCTGCCTTCTCTAGCGTGCTCACTCACTTCCTTAACCCTTCACATAACACTCACTCTGAACAGTTATGTGGTGTGGTGAAATAGATTCCAAACATGTTACACATGCCTTGTTTAAGTCATAGTCATTTTTCCACTAAAACCACTAATGACATATTGCCTTAAATGATTACGAAGCTAAATGCTTAACCCCTACAACCCATGTTATCACGACCATATGTTGTCAATACTAAACTCAGTTTATACTAAAACTCTTATTAATGAAATCAGTTAATACTTAACTTTCATCCTCTTGCTCTTATAGTTGTTTGACTTTTAAATGTAATGAATACACACAGTAGATGGATATTGAAAAATAAGCCATTTTAACTTGCATGAATGTTGTATTTATGTACCTAACAACAACATATATCATGTGTTTCAGGTTACCACCCATAATTACTAACGTTTAACAATATTCTCTCAGCATAAATTACTTACTTTTCATCCACATGGGTCGTAAAAAAAGTGCAGCTCAGCCTGGCAAATGTTTCCAAAAATAAAGATGAGGAGATGAGCGTTAATGAAGCATGCATTGTTGGATTTTTTTTTTTTTTTTCATTTCACATCTAAGTAGACCAGACCTCATTTGAAATGCTTGTGTACATCTGTAAATATGATTGTTAACAAATTATTCAAATGAAATGTCACAATAATGTATATGTGGTTGATATGACAGTCTGCATGTGCGCCAGTCTTGTGTTTTTTTTTAATGGTATTTATTCTTTCTGATACTTACTCTTCTCTTCCTCAGGGTGATGATGGTCTACCAGTACCAGGGTGTTGGAATAAAGTAAGTGGTTTCCAGTGACCTTAGCTGTTGCTTTTGCAGTGGCTTTGGCATGGTTCAGAAATTTACCCAAACTACTAATCCCCCAGTGCTTTAATCAAAATAACACACTAGAAATTGAGGTTGAGATTTTCTGCTATTTATGAATTATATTTTTACTATTTGTGAAAAGACATAAAAAAAAAAACCATAAATGAAAAATGCGTTTAGCTGTCTGACCTTGGTGTTATGAAAAGTGTCATTGAGTGATGATGCATACATTATATAATGCAGCTTAGGAGTCTTTTTAAATATTTGAATTTAATGAATTATATAGTTACCTGTGTATATTTTGAGCCATTTGAATAGTTTGAATGCATTTTGTCTCAGAGAATAAACAATGAACAGCTCCATACCTCCATGCATGAAATAACATGTTGTGCTCTTTGTGTTTCTTGTTTTGCAGTGATGTTAATTCCGGAATGCCTTGTTTGATTGTATATAGAATATTTATTTTTGTACTGTTTTGCTCTGTTGTATGATGAGGAAAAAAAATACAGAAAATCCTAAAAATACTGGCAGGACTTTTGTACAGATTGTTTATTTTTTAATACTGGTCATGTTGTTTATGTAATGGATTTTATACTGTGCCTATGCATTACGTCAAAATGTTTTGATTAAGGAGGAAATATACTGTGGCAGCATATGCATGATATTTGTGCATTATGTTAACTGATATGTGCCTATTAACTTATTTTATAATGGTGTTTCTGATGAGCTGTAACAGACCACGCTGCACTGATCAGTGGAGCTGGATTTATGAAGTGGCCTTCCATGAGGAAAACCCTCATTTCTGAGATTAAAATTGACACCAGACGTTACATAGTATACCAAGGCAACACTGTAATCTCTGTTTACTGGAAACAGCTCATTTATTAAAAAATGTGCTTACCATATGTTTTATCGAACTGAGATTTCTAACAGTTGACTCTCAGTGCATAAATTATTGGTATTTGTAGACACACGTTCAGTAAATATTTTAATCTCTTTGAGAGGGTTTTCTGTAAGAATCTTTGAAGAATCCAAAGTTTAAAGATGTTAACAAATTAACAGAGCAATTGTTGGGCAGCTTTAAGAGGATGATCTCCTTTCCCTTCTCTATGCAAAAGCCTTCTGCTTTATTTGTGCCTTTATAGGCCATACGTAGACATGTAACGTAGCGATTTATGATTCTGAATCATGCTTTAAGCAGCTACCTTGTTAGTATCCCCTCGCCATGTGTTAGAATAGTGCCAAAGTCATATTACACATCTGACCAATACTCATGAAGTCTTCCTTTAATTTATCATAATGTATATTGCTGCTCAGTTGACAAGCAAGCTGCTGCATTTGCTCTTACGCTTCTGTGCCCTATTGTACCTCATCTGACCAGCAGAAATGAAGAAAGAAGCCAAGCAATATACAGACTTTACTTAACAAACACTTTGCTATTGCTTTTTTGTTCACATCTTAACAGTATGTCAGGGTCACATGTGGAGGGCCCTTAGCTAATTTTTGTTTGTTTGTTTTGTTTTGTTTTATGATTGTGTTTATTGTTTAACAAGTGTTGAAGAAGTGATTAGTTTGATTAAAAGAGTGTATCATGTTCCATTGCTGCTGCTTACCATGAAAAGCTCTGTCTGAAATCCATTTTTGCCTGTCATTGAGATGAACTACAGTCTGCGACAATAATCCGCTTCAGTAAACTCATCATCAGGCTGTAATACCTCATACTAACGTGCTGTAATGCTTCTACCCTGCCCTAGTAGTCATGAGAAATATCAGAATGTCAGAAAAGCTATCTACATGAACATCAAAAGGAAAATAAACAGTAGTTAAACTCTGGCTGTTTTAACCTAGTCTTCTTTTTGTGCAGAAACTACAAATGACCACAATTAAAGGGGACATATTATGCAAAACTCACTTTTTGCATCCTTTCCATTTGGGTCTCTACTGCTCCTGTAAACACTACAGGTGTGTTAAACCGCAGTGTAAGCATGGGATGGTTGGGGCGTGGCCAGCAACAGCTTATTTGCATAAAAGTGACAGAGCCCTTAAACGGCTCATTTTGAAAGGGACTGAAACTGTGAAGAATAAAGCTGGTGAGATCTCTTTATGTGAGAGTGATTTTGTGCAAAGAACTTAATGAACATGTTTTGTAAAGCCCATACACCTATTAGAACTAAAGTGAGTTTTGCATAATATGTCCCCTTTAATACACCGTATGTCCAAAAAGAGACACATGCACATCCATCATTTCTTCTGAAATCAAAGGGTATTAATGATTAGTTCTGGATCCCTCTCAGAGAATCCCAGAACATGAAGCTCCAACACTCAATTCCTCTGCTTCGCAGTACACTGTTCATGGGAGGTCTGCCCTGCCCTGCACATTTGAGTTTTTTCTGCTCTCAACACACCCACTTAAACCTAGGAAAGGCTTCCTAATTAGCTGATTATTTGGATTAGGTGGGAGCATTAAGTATGGCGACGTTATACTCATACGAGGCTACCATTCTACTGGCAGTGAGTTTCCAAGGAGAGTACAAACTGAGTGTGCATTTTAACAGCTTTTGTCAGTACAGAGTGCACTTTAAAATAGCTGCATTTTGCTGATTTTGTCTGAATGTTTTTGGACATAGTGTTGAATTCAGTGTTGAATTGCCTTGGAGTGACAGATCAGGAGCCACTGGCCATTCTCATGGTTTGTGCATCGTGCTCTGCATAACTCACATTGTGTTTGTGTTGACCTAACTTGCACCTGGTGAGTGAAACAAGTGGTTTGATTTCACACCATTAAACATTATTAAAAAAATTAAACCCGTTATGAGAGATTAAAGGGGTCATCTCATGAACGACTGAAGTTGATTCATTTAACATGAACAAGTTCCATTTTATTAAGGCATAAGAAATAAGTTCAAGGTGAACATTGTTCGAGGTTCAAAACGACCCAGGCAATCCCTAGTTAATAGAGTCCACATTTGTAAACACACCCAGGTTTGAATTTATCTTGGCTGCAATGTTACATTTACGAATGGCCAAGCACTCAAATTCAATTGCATGTACTTTCAAACGGTCTGAACATTAGAAAGCAGGTTCATGTGCGGTTCTGCATGTTTCAGCCCTGACTGCTTTATGAAACAGACAAAAAGTAGTGAGTCTTTTTACATTTTGAAACAGTGAGTCTTTTTACATCAGTCTTAATGGTTAAGCAACTTATTTCTTATGCCTTTATAAAATGGAACTTGTTCATGTTAAATGAATTATAAAATGATGTTATAACATTTTGATACATAAATCAATACAAATGTTATAAAAAGGACTGCAGAGTAGATATAGATTATGGCCCTTTTCTAGTCAGGGTAGTAAAATGTAACAACAGCACTGAAATGACTTGTCTTTGTTTTATTGAAAGGGTCAGAATCCTTTCCAGCTGGCTAAGAAGTAACACTGAGAAGAAATCCACCTGCTTCTGGTATGTCTTTGTTCTAAGCTGCAAAGGGAAACTTGAAGAGTTTGTAGGAGATCTTTGAGTTCTGCTCCATGGTTTGGTGGACGTTCCAGACGGCTACAGCCAGCCCGGGATTACTGGGAGGCTCCACAGCGGGGCACGAGAGAGCAGGCTAGACTTTGATAGGACCTACATAAGGAGTTCTCATTCGCCATTTCTTCTGCAGAGAGCTTTACAGAAGAAACGGTGGCCACCCAAAGAGTGTATCGCATTCTCCACATTGTATACACATTACTTTCTTTTTATTTTCTTCACTATGTGAAAAAGAACATTGTATTTTTGTTTTCATTTGACACCAGTAACTGTGATCCGAGAATTCAGCGCAGCTCACTGAACATGTCATCTCAGTGTTCATGTGTTTCCAGACTAACAAACAAAAAAAACACCACCAATCTTTTGATGATTCCTGATTTCAGTTCTTCACTGCCTTTTGTCAGTGTGAGAGTGGCTGCCAGTGCCTGTGTCTTCACTCTCAGACTGACACCTCTACTCATTTCACATCCAAGTGTGTTTAAATGTATGTACTGGAAATATTTCATAGTAGAATGAACATGTGATTCAGTTATCTCTATTTAAAAACACAGATACCAACAACATGGCATCATTAGGAAGGCATTCATATAAATAAACTCTATATCAGTTATGTTCATAAATGATTTGGTAACATTTGTATAACATGCAGTTACTGTTATTTCAATTACAGTCAATGTAAAACTTGCATAATACTTATATACTAGCCAACAACATATTTCAGTGCTGGTGTAGAACTTCTACAGTATTTCTGGTCTAGTGCAGATCTTCGGTATTTTTCAGTACTGTAGATCACCTGATGTAGTTGGTGTAGAACTTTTACAGTACTTCAGTACTAGTGCAGAACTTCTATAGTACTTTTATAGTAGTGTGGAACTTCTATAGTACTTCAGTACTAACGCAGGATACTAGTGCTGTATTTTAAAACTGCAGATATTATAGAACTTCTCATGCAGAATGTTTTATAGTACTTTTAAACTAAACTGTACAAAACTGCAACAGTTTGACATAAAAAATAAAATGAGCTTCTACAGCACTACTATAATACTTCTATGGTACTCAAATACTGTAGAACTTCTACTTTAACTAGTAGTTTCATGTCATTACAGTGGTTTAAATGCTTTAACAGGAAAGGTCACATTTATATTGAAACATATCATGAGAAAAAGCTGTTCTGAACAGATTTTTTTGCAGGGCAGCTAAACTGTGTTGATTGTTTTTTTAACAGTATTTAAATTGCCCATGAAACTTTAGTTTGACTGTTTATTTTTGGGAAAATACTGTTTCAGCCTTCTGGCCACATGGGTGTTTGTTAATTTTCTTTTTTTTTTTTAATGATCCTCTAAAGATGTTTTTGAGGTTTTTAAATGTTTACTTTTTATGGAAGGCCAAAGTGGAGCCGCTGGTTCTGTTTAGAGACTCTGAGCAGCTGTTGATGCAGTAGCTATATCAGCCTATTTTTAGTTGTCCGGTACAAAGTTATTATTATCAGATGCATTTAAGGCACACACATATAGTCACTGTACAGCTCAGCACCTGACATGATCCCATCAACCCCAACACAGCCTGAAACTGGAAAAATCTTTCACTTTACAATGCAACGCTGTGACCTGGTTTTATGTATGAAAGCTGGACGTTGGAAAAATGTTTTATTATGTTGATAGACTAATGCACGGAAGCATTCCTGATGTCATAGTGTATTTTGACCGCTGTCCTCAGCTCAAGACTTCATCCAGCACACACAGTCAGTGTTTGCTTTTAATGAAGTTGTCAGTTGAGACTTGCAGCTTCTAAATGCTTTGTTCATTTGCAACAAAGCTGTTTTTTCATATATCAGATTCCCAACCGAGCAAAAAGACAGCAAAACTGGTTTCTTTTTATTTAGGCTCACAACCAGACATTTACTTAGGCTCACAACCGGCTTCTTTTCTAAAGCAGTCACATCAGCCAGTAAGATCATTTTGAGGCTATAAATGAGCACTACTCATTCTGCTTCACGATGAGGTATGTATGTTATTTTCAGAAAATGAAAGATCCAAATTGTATGCATTAACTAACAAGCGATCAAACAGACAGCTTTGCAAATGCCTGGTTGTAGCTCAAACGTGTTTCAGACATATTCCCATAACCAAATGACTAATCTTGGATAGCATCAGTACAAATCATTGTGTGCAAAGGTTTAAAGCCCTGGTTTCATCATTTGATGCAAGGAATGGAAATATACAAATGGAGTTTCAGCAATTTATTATTAACATTTTTAAAAACATTGTAATATCATCAAACACATAATTTATGAGAAGATCGTTATCCACCTAAGCACATATGCACGCAATCATTTTACACACAGTATACAGAAGTACTTTTCGACTGTTGATTTTGCACATTGTAAAGAGTGACAGAAATGATTGCAAAGTTTGTACTGTATGTCACTGATTTTTTTTTTTTAAACAGAACATTTCCCCACTGACACAACCTGTGTTGTGTCTTGATCTTATCTCATCCTTTGTACAGTAATTTTCTTCATGTAATGTGTACAACATAGGATACTAAATCGTATAGGTAAACAGATTATCGTTTATTTGCAATTGAAAGTGTCTTGTCTTGTCTTTTTTTTTTTTTTTTTGGACCTGGAGGTCGTCTTCTGTTGAATTTTATTTAGATTAATTAAATTCTTTGTGTAATTGCATGCAAAATCAGCCGCAACAGTGTTGAACATACAGCAGGGTGAATCCAGGTAAAGTGCATCAATGGGAGAGACTTTAGAGTCTCCTTTGGACAAATGAGGCTTGGTGGACGACGAGTCTCTAAAATCTTCTAAAGTTAATAAGACAAAAAAAAAACTGTTGACTGATCCAGCTATGATCCAAATCATGTAGCATTTAACTACAACCTGTATCATAGTAGATCACCGCTGGCATTTACTCATTTAATCGATTTCATTGGATTTAGTCTATTGGTCACATGTGACTACTGATTGTTCACTAAAAATTAAAATGTTCGATGGTCATCCACGATACAAAATCTCTCTTTAGACCAGTCAGAAGAAGCTATATGGGATTTTTCATATTTAGTTAATAGTGGCATATGGAATATGGAATGGGTCAAGCTAAGCAACAGTAGCACAAGGCAAAGCCCCACCATGAACAATACTTCATATATACTATTGCAGCCCTTTCAAGGCATTGTCTAAAGAAACAATTGGCTGATTCAGTTCATGATAATTAAAGAACTGCATTTAGAACAACCCATTCATTAACTGATATACTATAATACACATTAAGCATCCCTTTATCTGAATTCACCCTGCATGGCTGAACTCTTCATTTATTCTGTTGTAACAGCTATGAAGTCTTTTTGGACACATAGACCAGACTTTACACTTGTAGACTTGGATGCCAGTCTATGTTCGATTCATTCTGATTTTTATTGATGAATTGCATTTTTTTTTAGCCTTGTCAGGTTAGTTCAGTTTGTGTGTTTGTGTGAGTGACAGTGTAGAGTCAGTTCATCACAACATCACATTAATTTTTCTTTTATTGGATTTAGAGAAAGCATGCCATGTTAGAGCAGTTCAACTGAAAATGGATTAAAAGGGCATTTATTCATACTAATGCATTTTAATATCACATGATAGCAAGAGCAATCACTTGCATGTCAATATGTGTTTTTATGCACTACGCTGTTTCACTAGGCTGGCAGATTTAGAATGGTCTGTCAGAGTTGGATATCTTTCTTGTTTCGTTTTCCTATATGGTTTGAACTCAAATACTGAACTGAGATGTAAAGATTTATTGTTGCAGATTCAGTGTATGCATTTCGGGATACTGAAACCCACTGTAAACCAAAGATTTATTTATAAGTCAAATTTTACCCTCACAATGTAAACTTTGATGGGATTTTTTCCAATCATGTACTTTTTTCATTTTTTAAATCATGTAGATGTTTTTCGAAATATTCAGGCATTTGCCATGTTCTGTATGAGAATGAGGTCAATGACACTCAATAAATGGTTGAGAAAAATAAGGAACACGTCTTGTCTTGTCTGAACAAGGATGTTATCTTTAGGTTATACAACCAGTTATTGTGTGTGTGTTATAGTAGTGCAAATAAATATAAGAAAATGAACTTATTAGACCTGTATGTTACTGTGAGGGCTGATTCCAGTGTGTTGTAACATGGACTGACCCATGGTCCAGGCTAAACTCTATAAATTACATGGACAAAAGTATTGGTGACACACCTGTTTTTCATGGTTTGGGCTAGGCCTCTTATTTCCAGTGAAGTAAAATCTTAATGCTTCAGCATACCAAGACATCTTGTACAATGCCATGCTTCCAACTTTGTGGCCACAGTTTTCTATGCCAGCTCCATAAAGACATGGTTGGAGGAGTTCAGTGTGGAAGAACTTGACTCACATGCACAGAGCCCTGACCTTCCACTCTTCTTGGCGAACTCAACTCCAGGAAGAGTGGAAGCTGTTACAGCTGCAATGCGGGGACCAACTCTACATTAAAGTCTACGTATTTGAATGCATTGTCATTAAAGTCCCTGGCGGTGTGATGCTCAGGCGTCCCAATACTTTTGTCCATATAGTGTATCTTCTTATACAACCAAATACTGTCTGTGCATTGTAGTAGTGTAAATAAATGGAATAAAATACACATTTTAGACCTATCTGTTACTGTATAGACTGATTCCAGTGTGTTGTAACATGGACTGACCAATGGCCCGGGCTAGACAAATTTAATGCGGTTTTTTTTTCAACTCATTTATAGCTTCATCTAATATCTGTCTCAACACCGTGTGCTTGTATTAGCACAGCGTGGTCGGTAGGGGTCACAGTGCTGTGTGCTCTATCCCACAGTGCCGGCAGAGCAGCTCTAGTGAATCTGAGTGCAGCAGCAGGTCAGTCGCTCCGGTCTCCTGCTGCAGAAGCAGCTGGTGCTCCACTGGAGAATGCACGGAACCTCAAAAGCACCTCCAAAGAACAGAAGGAGTAACGCAATGACACGGTAAGGAAGTTGTTCTGATAATCTTCTGGTCTGGTGAGAGGTTAAGCAAGTGTCAAAGCTATTCGATACACCTTATCACTGTTCGGGGTTAAACACTCCTCAGCTGTTCGGGGTTAAAGAGGAATTTTCTGTGGAATTTACCTTGCCTTCCCGAAATTAGTTTTTGTAAAATGTAATGCAAACACTGTAAAAGTTTCACTGTATATATATATATATATATATAAACACACACAGGTCCCCAGTTCCTCACCCATATGCACCAAGGGACACTTTTGCATCTCCATTTCACCTGACACACGTCTTTACACTTTGGGAGTAAACCAGGACCTTGGCTTGCCGGTCAGAAATTAAACCCAGGACCTTCTTGCTGTGCAGAAATACTACACACTGTGGCACCAATATGAACATTGGGCTACCTCAAAAATAAGTCAGTTATCATCAACATCAGTCGTGAATTCATTGTTTTTGTTGATCGTTTAACTTCATGACCTTGGATTTGTGTGTATCTGTCTAACCAGCATGAAGTAGTTTAGCTCACCTATTCACACTGAAGGAGTGTTTAATCTCTGAACTACTTTTTGAATGAGGTACAGTACAGGTAAGTCCGTCAAGGCAGAGGTTATTAAAGGTACAGTAACAAAAAAACAATCTCTTTAATTCTAAGTGAAATAAGGTTGGAGATAGTATATAATAGTAATGAATTAAGGCTCATTATGATTTTGTATGATTAAAATATGAAGTATGCGTACCCTGTATTGCCCTGTATTCCTGGAGATCTACCCTCCAGTGAAGTGTGGTTCCAACCTGCAGTTCTTCAGAGGTGCTTGATTGGCTGGATCAGATGTATTCATACTTGGCTAGCAGGGCCAGCATGTTAGATGCAGTTTGGAATCGAGCAGGGAAATAGGGAAATAGGTGCAGGGAAATAGGTCTCCAGGAGGACGGTTGCGGACCACTGCTTTGAAGTAAAAACACATGGCATCAGTACAAAAAAGCAAAAAGCACTGTCATTTTCAGACATTATTTAAGGATGTTTTGTTTTTTGTTTGTTTCTCTTTTATAGCTTTTTTTCACTGTGAAAGCTGAAATTTATCTGCCATCTGTCTTGATAAATCTCAGTGTCCATACAGTGAGGTACTAACAGACCAAAAGGCCTCTCTATGGTGCCGGGTGGCTCCCTGGCCATGGGGAATGGTTCAATCAAAGCCCCTCGGCTAGAGGAGACATGCTTGGCCTCCAGTATTAAAGAGGCTCCAGTGTGGGAGTCCACAGAGCACCTGAAGCTGCGGATTGCCAGACTGGAGGAGGAGCTGGCCCGCCGGGACCAGGAGCTGTGTGCTCAAGAACTTCAGCTGCAAACCCTGCAGAGAGAGCTGGAGGCCAAAGTGTCACAGATCGATAAGCTTCAGGACGCCATTGGCTACAACAACCTGGGCCGCTCGCCCCCAGTTCCAGGCAGGCACAGTCATAGGCTGCTCAGCGTCATCAACCAGGGCTCTACACGCTTCCACAGGGTGGCTGTGGAAGTGCATCGACGCCTCAAGGCCAAAGAGGGCGTGTCTGCTGAGCCCACGTCAGGACAATTCTGCGATGGCCACAGGACCCATCATGTGTCCATAGAGAGAGCACGTGTGCGCAAAGATTCTGGGTGAGTCAGTTCAACTCACAAAAAATGCATACTAAGGATGGTATGGCTATCAGTGTACTAATATATCACAATATAAATTTCAATTATAGTCATACCACTTATTTTTAAATCACATCAGAAGTAAAAAGCCTACTTCAACAGTTTTCCTGCAAGGCATGCACTAGGACACTGTGATGATGAGCAATATATACTGATATACAGTAAACCCCCACTTTAACACAGATCAGCAGTCGCGGTTTCAGTCCAAGGTGGATTTTTTCTGTGAAGCGAACTAATAATTGTTCGCTGAAACCCCCGCACTAATGCAGAAACTGCAGATATCCTCTGTATTTTTGTGATGTCCGGGCCTCGTCTGCCATGCCTCCTCGTCCTCGTGCAGGGTTGCTTGGACGAGGATGAGGGGGCAAGGCGAACGAGGCCCGGATATCACAGCTTTTTTCGTGATAATTTACTAATTTTGTAACAAAAATATTAACGTAAATTCAACCACATTTCCAAATAAAAAATAACTATAAATGTTTTGGTAGCTGTGCCAAAGAAAGCGTGTCTTGGGATGGTGAAATTCCGCTGTTCTCAGAGGCGGGAGGTTGGAAAGTATCCAATCTAAGAACGCTATTTATTTCTCATTGCTGCTGATTGGCTGCTGCCCTGTGACACAGCTGCAGTCCAGACTTTATCCTGCTTATATCAAAGAAAACGACAGCGCATACCAAAGAAAATGCGTGTGCATGAATTACAGTCTGTACAGAGGTAATATTGGTATTTTACATTCTAGCACTGCAGGACTTTAGTGCAGTACGGATACGGGTTTACCTCTCCATTGTCTTTAAGGGTGATGTATTAAGCTGAGCTTAAAATTGAATTTAAATTTTATAGTGTACACTAAAAAATAGGCCTTTTTAGGCCTTTTTTTTAACCACATCACAATAATGCGGTTTTTCACTATACACGGGTGCTCTTGGAACATAACTGTACTGTTATGTTTACTGTACTGTTATCAGCATAAATACATTTTTAAATACAGCTCAAGTCTGTCCCTACTTGTCAAACCTCATGATAAAAGAATTGATCTTCAATTTTTACCACATCATCTACCCCTACCCCAACACATGCCTACGTGGCTGAAGTAGAATAGAATAGAACAGAATAGAATTTATGTTTATTGTCAACCAGGATGGGAATTTGTCTCTGGCCAACCAAACACAAGTAAGCTGTGGTGTTGGGGGTAAATTACTATTTGTTTAAGGTTTATAAAAAGTATGAGGGGGGGGGTAACAGTCTGTCAGCGATGAAGTGACCTTAATTTTCTTTTTCAGAGTAAACTGAAAAAAAGAAGAAAAGAAACCATGATAATGTTGACACTGACAAGCCTATCAGAATTATTTCATAATTGTCTGACCTCAGTTTTTTTTAGATTGCCTGCAATTGTAAGTTTTAGATTTATGTTACAGCCAACAGAATGTGTATTGAATATATACATAAGTAAAATGCATGTTTTGAGACATAAACAGAATCAGCACATGACGATTTCTGGCGCATTAAGATTTCAGTTTTTTGTTGGGGGGACGGGGTTCTTCAACTGCTATGCTAGGCGATGGTCCTTTAACATCTTTAGAGAGCAGATGTGAGTAATGTTTGTTTATTTGAGTTTCAGGGGGTCTGTAGTTATTTGAGAGCTACAAGGCAAAGTAGCCAGTTTGATAATTTGATAATAATGTAAGATAATTCAATTTTACACTGCAATTATTTATATGGCATTTAATAGTTAGCCAGTATCATGATCATCAATGGCCTTATTTTGGTCTTTGAAATGTCATAATTTCGGTCAAAGTTCACACAGTCCTATCTTTGGTACAGAAGCTACGTAACTGATTGTTTGGCAGGTTCGAACCATGTGGTTCTGTTTCTTTATCAAGTCACTGTATAATACACTGACTCTCCTGGAGAGGGGAAACAGTAGAAAGCTTCTGTCAAGGCTTTGTAGTGTCTTCCACCCAGAGCAAGCTTGAAAAGCACACATTACCATAACACACTATGAAGGGGATGGAGTGGCTCAAGAGAACACAAAAGGTGGGCCATCTGTATGCATGGGCAGGATCATTACTGTTTTAATTAAACAGGCCGTACAAATCTGCTCTCTAATTCATTCATAAGTTTCATTTTAGGCTAATGGAGAGACCTTGTTCTTTCAGAAGTGGTAATGAGAGGCAGCATTACCAAGAGAGAGTAAACATATAGAGCACTTATGTATAATATTGCTGAGCCTTATATCAAGCAGAGTGTGGATGCTATAAAGTAAGTAGTTCAGCTGTTTCAGTGTTTGTTATTTTTCGGTTATTTGAAAGCCAACAGACTGTTCAAACCAATTAACTGCCAGCTTCAGACATGAACACATGATAGGGCATGATTTTTTTGTTAAGAGGCAGCCTTGAATTTGATATTCAACACATTCCTTGAACTCAGTTCAGCTTCATTACCTTGAAGTGTTGTGGTTCATATTTTTATCCATGCACCAAGAGCAGTCTCAAGTATCTTGAGAATAAGATTCATTATGTGGTTGTATTAATGTAAGCACACCGTAAGCCTTTGTAACATACCTTCCCTAAAGAAGGGCAATGGTACGCTTGACATCTTGCATTTTAATGTTACTGTAATTGTGCTTGACAGGTCTAATATTTGGCTCTCTTATAAGAAAATGCCTTATAATAATAATAATAATAATAATAATAATAATAATAATAATAATAATACATTTTCTTTATAGGCGCCTTTCACAACACTCAAAGATACCGCACAAATTTACAAAAGTCAGAACAGATGATAAAAACAAAAACAGTAAAAATTACAACAGAGCAAAGGAGATTAAATAGAATAAGCAATTTTAAACAAGTGCGTCTTGAGTTTGAACTTAAAAGTATAAAAGCAGTTAATATTTCTAATGTCTGGAGGTAAGGAATTCCGAGGTTTGGGGGCAGCGCAGCAAAATGCCCTGCTCCCCATAGTGACAAGACGAGCAGAAGGGACAGTAAGATGGATAGAAGAAGGAGATCTGAGGGAGCGAGAGGGAGTGGCAATGTGAATAAGATCAGACAGGTATGGGGGAGCAAGGTTATGGATACCCTTAAATGTATAGAGAAGAATTTTGAAACTGATTGGTAATTTACCAGAAGCCAGTGTAGCTGCTGCAGAACAGGAGAGATATGATAAGTAGAAGGGGTTTTTGTGATTATACCAGCAGCAGAATTTTGAACAAGTTGAAGCTTATGGAGAGATTTGTTAGTAAGACCAAAAAGAAGAGAATTACAGTAGTCAATTTGTGAAGTAACTATGAACAAGAATAGCAGTGGTATGGGTTGTGAAGGACTGACGGAGACCATTTATGTTGCGTAGATGAAAATATGCAGACCGAGTGATATTATTGATATGACATTGTACTATCAAGGATGACACCCAGGCTCTTAACCTGAGGGGAGGGGAAGAAATGAGAGTTGTCAATTGTAATGGAAAAACTGTCAGTTTTAGAAAGTGTTGATTTGGTACCAATTAAGAGAAATTCTGTTTTATCATTGTTCAGCTTGAGAAAATTTGAGGAAAACCAAGATTTTAATTCATTAATACAATCAGAAAGGGGAGAAGGTGGGAGAGTAGAATTAGGTTTACTAGAGAGATAGAGCTGGGTATCATCCACGTAACAGTGACAAAATATGTTGTATTTGTGGAAAATATAGCCAGTGGGGGTGAGATAAATAATGAAAAGAAGGGGCCCCAGGACAGACCCCTGGGGCACACCTGTGGTAACTGGAGAGGGCTGAGATGTATAAGATTTGAGTTGGATGAACTGAGTGCGGTCTATCAAATAATAATAGAAAAAAAAACCCACATTTGTCAAGTTATTGGCACCCCTAGTAATTCTTATAAATATAAATGTAACTAAAACATGTTCACTGTTTTATTTGTCCACCTGAGGGTGTGAGGGGTCAGGAACTTAATTCTATATCATGAATACTTGTAAGAACAGCTGTGGAAAAACAGCTTTGTACCTAAAAATACCCGTGTCTGCTCATAGGGTAATAATAAATACGTTTAAAACAGCTAGAGCTGTAGTACACGTGAATGAAAGGTGTTTATTTTCCCACAGTTATTTTCACACAGTTTGTCCAAGCATCATAGTTGGAGATTTACAAAATATAGAAGCATTAGGGAGTCACTGAGGCTCCAAAACTACACTGAGGCTCCAAAACTACCAAAACTTCATATTCCACCATCCCACCTCTATGCCAGCAAGCTGTTTGGAAGGCATGCCAGAGTGGTGGAGGATCTGAGATATTTTGGGCTGTTTTCTTTGACAGACCTCGAGAAATGTGTTAGAATACATGGCATCATGGACTGGATATTTTAAATGATGTGAAGCTATTTCTGCCAAAAACGACAAAACTGGGTCATGGTTGAATCCAGTAGAACAGTGATCAAAGACGTACGTAAGTCAACACAAAAATGCCTCAGTGACCACAGAATCAAGCTTTTGACATGATCATTCCAGTCCCTTAATCCAAACCCTACTGAGAACCTGTGGGTTAAACTGAAGAGTATAGTCCAACAGACAGAATCTAGGACCTTGGAGGAGCTGGAGAGATTTTGAGGAATGATTTAAGGAATGGTCTCAGATTGCTGTGTATTCTACAGTCTCATCAAGCACTGTATTGCTCTTGGCAGTCAAAATGGCTGCACCAAGTACTGGAAGCAGGGAGGCAGGTAATCACAACATATCATGGGTTTGTGTTTTGGTAGTTTTTATAGATCTCATATTTTCAGTGTGAAACTGAGCTTTCTTGGGTTGGTGGTGGCCTAGTGTGGGTAGGATTATTTGCCTCTGGACCAAGAGATCATGGGTTCAAATCCTACCCTCAGCATACTACCACTGGGTTCCTGACCAAGTTGTTCCAGGGAGACTGTCCCCTGTAGTTAGGGAATGGAAGATGCTTTGAATAAAAGTAAACTAATAAAGCCATTTTTAATGTAATTTTCTATCCACAATTCTTGAGGGTGCTAAAAACTCTAATATGTCTATCCATCCATAAATTCATATTTAATTGTAAAGGATAAAGAGAAGTTTTAAATTGTATTTATCTGCATATGTTTTCTGCTCTAGCACTAAGAAACTGATCAATGAGGCCATCATGAACAATGATTTTCTAAAGAAGCTGGAGCCTCAGCACACACGAGAGATGGTGGACTGCATGTATGAGAAGATCTTCACGGCCAATCAGCTGGTCATCCAGGAGGGAGAGCCTGGGAACTACCTTTACGTGCTCGCAGGTCTTTTTCTCACCCAGCCACATTTTCATTTGGAATGCTTCAGTTTTCATAATTCATATTTCATAATGCTCTTAACTGTTTTCACCCTGTCCTTCACTTTGTTGTTTTGGGTGGGTGTGAGTGCAGAGGGCTTGCTAGAGGTCATGCAGAATGGAAAGCTCTTGGGTCAGATGCGGCCTGGAACAGCTTTTGGAGAGTTGGCCATACTTTACAACTGCAAGAGAACTGCTACAGTCAAAGGTGAATGTATGGCTCAGTCAATGTAAATTAGACTTGCTCAGCTCATACTTGGAAGAGAGCCAGGAAAATGTTTAGTTATTGAATTTTTGTTCTAAATCATATGCTTTCTTTTCTTTAATTGAAGTGTCTAAAGCTCATATATAAGTTAATAATAAGAGTTCAACACATAAAACAAAACAATGGCGGCTCTGGCCACTGACCCTGGACGTTACAATAATTATTATTAGGCCAGCAGTGATTAATAAAAAATGACATTTTCTGGCCAATAAAAGTACTCAAATGGTGAACATACTGCAGATGTATTTGTTAGTAAAGAATGTTGAGTATATTTTTAGTAAATGTTAAGTGAGTGCAAATGTAGAAAAACTTTTGACTGGTAGTGTGTACAGTAACCCCCCAGTTTTACGCGGATCAGGAGTCACGGATTCAGTCACACACAGATTTTTTTCTGAGAACCTAACTGATCGTTTTGTGCGGAAATCTCCACAATAACGCGGAACCTGCAAATATTCTCCACTTTTTTTTTTTTTTGCTTTTTTTGTGGGTTTTTTTATTGAGATTATTAAGAAATTATTAAGAAAAATGTACTCAATTTGGAACATAAATATGAATGTAAATTCAGCAACATTTCCATATAAAATATAACAGTATAAATGTTTTTGTACTGGTTCCCGTGCACAGCGCTAGGTTTTTTAAAGACGGACACGCTCCGGCTCTCACGGTTTCTGGCGAATAACTCGTTATCTAAAAATTGCAAATGACGGCTCACTGGAAATGTCTCCTGGAGATGTATCTAACTGTGAAGTTTGAAGTGTCTGGGTGGTCGCGCCGCGGAGCTATGCCACTCAGAACGTCGGGACAAAAGTATTGGGACAGCGCGCTGGCAATGCGAATGGTTTTCGGGGATAAATAGACGGCCTCCGTGCGTTGGACAGCCGTTCTTTTCCAGAACGCACAGATTGCCAGTCCATGTTTCTCTTGGTTTTTGTTTTGTTCTTCTTAAAGCCTAGTAGTTTTATTACTGTAAATTAAATTAAAAAAGGCTGTTGAGCTCAGTCGCCGTCCAATGTCTGCTTTAACCGGCGGGTCTCTACAATACAGTACTCCTCCTGAAGAA
>JBBIGA010000146.1:14767487-14777612 GCA_037576975.1 Alestes dentex
GCTTTAACCGGCGGGTCTCTACAATACAGTACTCCTCCTGAAGAACCCTGAATAAGATGCGCCGCTGATGAACAGTAAATTATCGATGTAAAAATTATTGGCGATTACCCCTACATTTTACTGTATTTTTATTACTAAAAATTACACTAATTTATTACTGTACTTACTAGGGATGCACCGAAATGATTTTTTTGGACCGAAACCGAAAACCGAAAACTTGGCTCCATTCATGAATAGCCTAAAAGCAAGATAGCTGAAATATTATATAATTAAATATCTTCTCTCATAAAACTAGTGAATTCAAGTGCATTTTAAAATTCTGAACGAAGTGCATGAACAAAGTGGAGGAGCCGAACTCAGTCCTCTAGAAGTGGTCCAAAAAGTGGACCAACAGAAAGGGTTCTTTTTCTGTTCACTGTGAGAGTTCGTTTGAAAGGGACTCGGTTCTCTTTCTGCTCCACTTCAGCTCAGATGGGGTCTCAGTTCTTTTTCTGTTCATACTTTAAGTTCCTTATCCAACCTGCCGCCGCTGTCTCTTCACGTTCACCATTCTTGGGAATTTTTTTCCATGTAAAAGTAGATGGTTAAAAGCTCTACCAAACTTCTACATTTTCGGCAAAGATCGTTCTTCAGCTGATGGAGAGCAAGAATGCTTTCAGTCTGAGCAGCTTGGTAGAGAAACTTCATTTATGTATTTATTGGGTTTTTATTTTTTATGATCATTTATTCGTTTATTCATATTTTTTAGTTTTTTTCTTTCTTTCCCGCATAGACGTATATGGTTTCCCACGTGATCTACGTACGGTAAGCCTAGAAGGCCAAAACTGTCGAAGCGAACGCGGAGCGTTTTGTTTTTCAAAACACACGAGTTAAATGAACCAGTTCAGTTCATTTCAGAGGGTCTGAGTTTGTTTGGCATGTTCACATATATGCAAAAAAAGGGCTGAAACGGACCAAGTCTAATCAAATCTGGTGTGTGCAGGCTGTGGTTGCGTCATCATTGCGTCATCACTGTTTCGGTCGCGTAAAATTTTTTTCCGGTGGCCGAATTTTCGGTGCATCCCTAGTATTTACCTTTTTATACCAAAGAAAATGACAGAGCATACCAAAGAAAATGCCCGTGCATGAATTACAGTACAGTCTGTATGGGCTTACCTTTATATTTTCGTTAAGGGTAATATATTAAACTGAGTTTAAAATGGAATTAAAGTGTTTGGGAGCATATTTGGGGCATATTTAAGGTTTACACTATAAAAATTTTTAGGCTTTTTCTTTTTACCAAAACACAACAACGCGGTTTTTCACTATACGCGGGTGCTCTTGGAACGTAACTGCCGCGAAAAGCGAGGGATTACTATATATATGCAGAAATTGCAGCCACTAATGTGGCTATGTGTCACGTAAGGGCTGTGCCCATTTGGAAAGGAGGCGCAGACGCAGACTTGCATGCTGAAATGCTTTTTATTTAGCCACAAAACAAAGGAGGCATGAGGGCCAAAGCTCAACAAAAGGGAAGAATCCAAACAGACATAACTCAGGGCAACCGTGCTGGAGAACAGACAATCAAAACCAGAACAGACAAACTATTTTTAACAGTGAGTAAACCCAAAACACCTAAACCCAATTATTACTTGATCCCTAGCCGGCTAAGAACCCTTATTCCTAACTCCGACCAGGGACGAGGCCACACCCAGTGTCATAATCAGCAGTCCCGGTCCTCCTCCTCGTCCTCAGAGCTGAATCTACCCAGCAACTCGGTGATGGTAAACCGACTCGTTCCTGTCAGTCCATCCCATGGCTGGGTCCAGCTCGCCTCACTCGCGGAGCACTCTCCTTCACTCCTTGGGCCCCATAGCCTAGTCTGCTGCGCCTTGGTAGGTCTGTTCTTCTGTCACATATGGGCTGCGCCCGTTTGGAAAGAAGGCGCAGGCGCAGAATTGCATGCTGAAATGCTTTTTATTTAGCCACAAAACAAAGGAGGCACGGGGGCCAAAGCTCAAGAAAAGGGAATAATCCAAACAGACACAACTCAGGGCAACCGTGTTGGAAAACAGACAATCAAAACCAGAACAGACAAACTATTTATAACAGTGCGTAAACCCAAAACACCTAAACCCTATTAGTACTTGATCCCTGGCCGGTTCAGAACCTTTATTCCTAACGTCAACCTGGGATGAGACCACACCCAGTGTGATAATCGAAGTCTCCATAAATACAGTACAATGGCGGCCTCTAGTGGCCACCGACTGGGGACGTTACACCATGTGCAAGCAAAATTTTTGCTACAAAGTAAAGATAGTTAGGAAGCCACTTTGAGTACTTTAGACTTGTACTTTACTAGTTGCATCATATGAGTACATGTAATTATTTGTATGCGATTAATTAATTTCTAGGCCTAATGTCAAGTTTTTGTTACAGCTTGTAGTATCAAGAAATCATTATAGTATCAAGAAATCATTCTTTGAGGAATGTTTGTGTTGATATAAGCTAGGAGGTGTTCATCATTTGCAGCATAAATGTTTTTATTTCTTCACAAATAGAAGTCTGCATTATTCATGTTTATGCCAAATTATGTTTATGCCAAACAGGTAGTACTATGACTTGTGAATGTTGAGAGATACTGGTTCTGACAGATGTTTGTCTTTTTGTATTAGCTGTGACTCTCTCCCACATCTGGGCTCTGGACCGGCAGACGTTTCAGAGCATCATGATGAAATCAACTCAGGCCAGACATGAGGAGTACTTCAATTTTCTTCGCAGGTGCAAATACAGAACACAGAAACACACTGTGCATGTTGAATACACACACACCCTTGTTTTTTATATGGTGTTTTTATACACACAGTAAAGTCAAAGTAAAGTATCTTTTGCTTTTTTCATTATATACATATGCTTCACTCATTTTGATTTGAATCACCTTGTTGGTGCAAAATTACTATTTTATGCCTGTCGAATCTTTGGCATATTGAGTTAAATCATAGAAATGGAAATGAATGGTTTACTGTGATAGGGTGCAAAGTGCCTAAGGATACAGGGTGCCTAGATAAAGGTGTTCAAACCACCAGCATCCTGATCACCTGCCTGATCATCTGGAATTATCTGCACTTGTTATAAGTCAAAGAAAATGTACTTCATAGTATTTTGGGTTTTTTTTTTTTCATAGTGTGTCTTTACTGAAGGGTCTTCCAGAGGAGAAGCTTGCCAAAATTGTTGACTGTCTTGAAATTGTAAGTGGCCCAGAGCCTTGAAAAAAAAACATTTCTCTGTGTTGATGGTGTAACATTCAGTGTAGTGGCCACAACTGAAAGGTTCTGTTGGTTTCATCCTGATTGTAGGACTATTTTGATAAAGGGGAGTACATTATTCGTGAGGGTGAGGAAGGAAACACTTTCTTCATCATAGCAAAAGGAGAGGTAAGAGTCTCTGTGAGTAATGAGGAACAGTGCATTCTGGTGAATTGTCTATACTGAGTGAAAAACGTTCTGGGTTTATATTGTTTTAAATGTTGAATATGTATGAGCTCTGAGACATTGGGCAGCTGTGTGTATGAATCCAATTGTTTTGGCAGGTTTCAGTAACCCAGAGCACAGAGGGCCATCCTGAGCCTCAGGAAATTAAGACCCTGGGAGTAGGAGATTATTTTGGAGAAAAAGCTCTCATAAGGTTTGGACCTTTTCCTATTTCCTCTTTTAAAAATTTGTTTTCATTTAGAGAATAGTGTACTGTCTGTGAGTCATTATCGCAATATTAACCAAACTTATACTGGGAAAGTATGTAAATAAGCCCTCCAGCCAATCAGTTTCAGAAGATTTTACCCATGTTATATAAACTACATATATATATATATATATGTGTGTATGTGTGTATATATATATATGCCTTTGTTTGCCTTTGTTATTATTGGCTACATTGTAGATGACCTACTGCTCTGATGACAACTTTGCATATATATATATATATGCTTTAATAATTTAAATGAGTCTTTAGTTCACTTTTCAGCACTGCTGTCATATGAGGCGTTATTGTTATTCTGTTTCCCTGCGTCCTTTTGGTTGAGTGCTGTGCGCTGAGAGGGCTACTTCTGAGTGCTGCACTTTGGAAGGATGTGGGTGGAGGAATGCTAGTCATGAGAGAATTCTTGTCACACTAAGCCATTGTCTAGACGCACAATCTTACCACTTTACACAGGAGAAACAAGATAACTCTGATAAGTCTTTCTGTTCTTTTGCATCTCATTACAGCGAGGATGTTCGTTCAGCTAACATCATTGCGAAGGAGAATGACACACAGTGTTTGGTGGTGGACAGAGAGTAAGTAACTTTAAGCCTCTGCATATAGAGTAAGCCTCTACATATTGAGCTCTGGTTCAGCATCCTCACCTGTCACTCTCTCTTGGTTTCCCTTACAGTAACTTTAATCAGATGGTAGGGACTTATGAGGAGCTGCAGGCGTATCTGAGAGAGTATGTGGAGCAGCTCTCCATAAGCGATGAGAGGAGGAATGCAGCGTAAGCAACATGTTATCACACACTCTGATACACACTAGGGCTTGATAAATGTTATTACAACAAATACACTGAGCATCTGTTTAATGCAGGTTTTAGGAAAATGTAGTTTTGTTCAAATCAGCATCACGTTGTTAGGTATGCGAAAGCACTGTTGAAAATGCTCTGCAAGGTAGGAGCTAGAATATGCATTTAAAGGAAGAAAATTGTGTAATTAATGGTTGTTTTCCGCAAATAAGGTGGATTATGTACTTTTTTGTACATGAAAATATCTGATTGGCCGGTTATCTTAAAGGATTTCTATTATGTCATACAAGCGAGTAGTGCTGTTTGGTTTTTTAAAAAGTATGAAATGGTCTTAAAAAAGTCAATCGAACAGTCAGTGAGTCTGTCAGTTAATCAATCAATTGACTGATTGATAGATCAGTCAGTCAGTCGTCTCCGAGTCATGAAATTATTATTGCTAAGAAGCTTTCATTTTATTAACTTCTCAGACAGGCCTATCAAATAGGTCAGCCCAATATTATTCTAAATTGCCGGGTTTAAGACGTGTGTTGTGGTGCTGCAGGTCGCAGTCTCCGCTGTGTGAGTGGGGTCCAGAGGCAGCTGAGTTGTGCAGCCTGCGAGAAAAAGCAGCACACCTGTCCAGTTGCTCATTCCTACAGCAGCTGCATGTCATGGCCACGCTGGGCATGGGGGGCTTTGGCAGAGTGGAACTGGTGAGTCTTCAATAAATACTTTACTCCTGACCCACACAGAAAGTACACACTGGTACTTGTGTGCCTAAAGTCAAGGTATATAAGGTATTAACAGACCCTAAATCAATGTTCTAGTCTTGATTCTGTAATGACTGGTAGATATGCCCAGTCCTACTGTGCCCCTAGGTGTCCAGTTTCTGTCTGAAAATGAAGACCCCTGCCTTAAATAATATTAATCTATTACACAATGGATGAGTGTGATATACATCTAGCTAACATTTAAATGTGAATATGTTTTGCAAAAGCATCAATTCTTATTTGACATATATTTTATGTAAATTACAGAGCCGAACACAAAAACGGAAAATGGGTTGATATCAACCCAAAGTATGCATTTTAAAGGGCTCCCTGTGAACACATTGCATTATTTGTTTTAGGTAAAGCTTCAAAATGAAGATACCGCTTTTGCTTTGAAGTGCATTAAGAAGAAGCACATTGTGGACACGAGGCAACAAGAGCATATCTACTCTGAGAAGAACATACTGCAGCAGACAAACTGTAACTTTATTGTCAGGTCAGTTTAACAAGAAATACATGGTGCTACTTTAGGTATACATATATACATTTTCATTTATGTATTCACTAGTTTGAAACAGCACATTTTTATTGTGGTCAGACAGTAATTGTAGCTGAGTCCTTATAGAAACATATTAAAACATTTTTTGAGAATATTCACTTCATCTAACATGTAGACTCCTTTGCAAACTGCAAAAATGTATTTGAATAATGTTGAATAATTCTCAAGACGTGTTTAAGTTAATGAAGGCATTGCATAATAGGATTAACATGCTGAATGTTGATCAGCTTGATTTATGGTGCAGAATACAGGGCTGTAAAAGACACCTTTGACCTTTTATGGCCTCTAAAGGCATCACTGTACATATGTGTTAGTATATATACGTGTAAGTAGCCCCACGGTACATATCGATGTTAAGGGTAGTGGACGTGTGGTAGAACCTTTTGGAGGTTGCTAAGAAGCAACCTGAAGAATCTCTGGCCTCATTTACTTTTGTACAGGAGTGTACTTTAGTTGGATATTTGGTACCAGCTTGCAGACATTTCAAGACAAAAGACATGAAGTGGTCAGTTTACTGTGTGCAAGTATATCACATATTTCTCTGTGTTTCTATAGTGTCTGTCTTAGAATACAGTATTACATTTCTTGTTTGTGTTTCATGCGCCAGACTGTTCCGGACATTTCGGGATGACAAATATGTGTACATGCTGCTCGAGGTCTGCCTCGGTGGAGAGCTGTGGAGTGTACTGAGGGACATGTGAGTGTAGGTTATTTTTACTCTCCACTAAACTCATTCCCACGAATTAATGCAGCCAGTGTTCTTCACCTGAAATTACAGTAACTCAATCACCACACTGGTCACTAATCGTTCTGTTGTTCAGAGCTTTCCTAATCTACTGATAAGTATGGAATATCGAAACCCCACAACGGAAATGTGCTTAGTGTGTTTATTTGTTTCTTATTCTGCTAATTTCTTATTTTTGTCATGTTGAATGTTATCCAGGAGCTTCTTTGAGGAGGCCACTGCTCGGTTCTGTATTGGCTGTGTCCTAGAAGCTTTTGATTACTTACATGGGATGGGTATTGTTTACCGAGACCTAAAGCCAGAGAATCTACTCCTGGATGGAGAGGGCTACGTCAAAATGGTCATTTTACGGTTCATTCCTTTTGCTGAATATTTTATTCAGTTGCCACCTGACTTTCAAATTATGCTGAGTTGGCTAATAAGACTTTACATTATATGTAATAATACAGAAAAAGGTTTACAGTGTTTTTGCTTGTGTCCTTTTTACTCTTCCAGACCGATTTTGGATTTGCTAAAAGAATTGGCTTGGGAAAGAAAACCTGGACGTTCTGTGGCACTCCGGAGTATGTGGCCCCTGAGGTGATCATGAATAAAGGCCATGACTTTGGTGCTGACTGCTGGTCCCTAGGGATCCTCATTTTTGAGCTCCTCACTGGCAGGTAGCCATTGTCCTGGTTAGGGAAGTGATCTTATTGTAGCCTAAACATATTTTAAAACCGAGAATCAGAAAACTTTATTTCCTCCGGGATACATAAAGTTTTCTGATTCTGATTCTGATTCTGATGTTAAACTGAAGTCTTTCCAGTCCACAGCCCTGTAGGGTTTAGCATTCTGTCTCATTTTACATCCCTGATTCAGCACTTTAACTATTCAGCAAAGCCATCATGAGTTGAATTCAGGATGTTAGATAAGGGAAACACTGATCTCTATAGAACTGTGGCCTGGAAGGAACACAGTTTAAAACACCTGTGTCAACCTGTTAAGTAATCTTGTCTGAATTGGGGGGAGGGAAACATTGTGTAATTTTGATTTGCTGCATTAAACTATGCATGCATATTTGAAATGATTATATATGATATTTAAAACGATCTATTGATGATTATAGAGTGTAGCTACGCTACATAAAATAGCTTCATATTCTGGGATACATACTGACTGCTCTGTCCCTGTGCTGTGACTGACAAGCATGTTTGACTAAATGTTTATGGTCCTTGAGTGCCCATCCAGCCTTAGACTGCCTCTCAGAGCACAGTCGTCAGCCAAGATGCTTCAAAGAGCATCACCATGGAAACTGATGGCGTTGTTTAACAGAAGGAGTTGTAGAAGTGAGGGTGATTAGCTACACAAAGCTTTTGTGAGCTAGTGGCTCACTATTCATGTATTTAAACAGTGAGTGACGATATAAAGTGAATATATATGGTACGCTGTATCTACACTACAGGTTGTAATACACTGACGTAGTGCCTTTTCTGCTCTCTCAACATTTTCTCATCTTAGGAAGACCTAGTTTTTCAAAATGTTCATATGACAAATTAGCATGTTTTATTCAACTACTACCCTGGGGATAATGCAAACCATGCATTTTATTATTTTGTTGTGATTCCAGCACTCAAATATTTCAGCTGTTTATACTGCCTTTCAGTAGTTCAGATTTTCAGTTTGTGGTTTTAACTAAAGTTAGAAAAGAAAATTGTCAAATATATATATATATATTTTTTTTTATTTCGTAAATATGTACACTTCATACCAAGAATGGCAAGTCAAGTAGGTTTTATTGTCATTTCAGCCGTACACTGTTCAATAAATCCAGCCAACGAGCAAATGGACCACTGGAGACCGCCTTATAAACACAAACATCTTTTTACTTGTTTTACTTGTATTGTGTACAACAGCATCTCTCATGGCGCGGCTAGACACGTCCCGTTATTCAAGCATTATGGGAAATATAGTTACTCTATTGAACTTCAGCATTCTTTCATGTTCTCAATATCAAATAACTCATTATGTAACTTTGTTAACTCCATATGCATAATGTCAGTAATAATCAATCATATTTTAAATCCGTAAATCAAATTTCTCCCTTTAAGTGCCTTAACAATAAACAATATTTTAATTAACCAAAGTTATAACATCCACTCACAGTACACAGGCAAATAATAATGTGATATTTACAATATGTAATATTTAAAATTAGTAAAAGAAAAACACATTTACAGGTAAGTGACAAGATGACTGCAATTTCAGAAGAAGCCAAGGTTCCTCCAGCATGTTGACTTGTTGATGCAGTGTATATTCAAAATACTTTATTAGAGAACTTACTTATTTCAGTATATAGAGCCTCTTTCCTAGTCATATAGGATGTGTAAAGTTTAGCTAGTAACATTTAGACTTTTACATTTTTCTTTCTAGCCCTCCTTTCACAGGGTCTGATCCCATCAAAATTTATACTATGGTGCTCCACGGCATTGAGAAGGTGGATATTCCCAAGAGGATCAGTAAGCGTCCAGAGGATCTGATCAGGAGACTCTGCAAGTGAGTCCCTATCTTAAACCTTTCTGAGAGTTCAGCTAAAGTGCTCCTGTGTGTGTGTATGTCTGTGTGTATGTATGTGCGTAATTATATATATATATATAGTCTCTCGCTGATTTTTTCAGAGAAGCCCCGCACTATCACAGAAACCGCAGATATCCTCTGCATTTTTTCTTTGCTATTGTGACAATCGGGTCTCGTCCACCACATCCGTCATCCTCGTCCTGGGTTGTTTATGTTTGGCCAATTTCCCTGCACGAGAACGAGGGGGCGTGACAGACCCGGACGTCACAGCTTTTTTCGTGGCAGTATATGATTTTTCATGCATTTTAGTGCTAAATTAGTTATAAATATATAATTTACTAATTTTGTAACATTAATATGAACGTGAATTCAGCTATATTTCCATATAAAATATCACTATACATTTTTTGGTACTGTCCAGAGAACACAAAGAAAGCGCATCTTGGGATGGTGTTCAGAGGTGGGAGGATTTAAAGTAGCCAATCCGAGAACGTTATTTATTTCTCCTCGCTGCTGATTGGCTGCTGCAATCTCGAGTGTTTTCGCGTTTTCGTTTTGTTCTTCTTAGAGCCCTGTATTTTTATTACAGTAAATTAAATGAATTTATTACTGTATTCACCCTGCTTACACCACAGAAAACTATAGCGCATACCAAAGAAAACATGCATGCACGCATTACAGTACAGTCTATACAGGGGTAACATCGGTATTTTAAATTCTAGTACTGTGAGAGACAACAGTTCAGTGTAAACTGTACAGTATGGATACAGGTTTACCTTCTTTATGGTTAATGTATTTAACTGAGTTTAAAATGAAATTAAAGTGTTGGGGGAGCATATTTGGGGGCATATTTAGGGTTTATACTATAAAAATGGGCATTTTAGGCTTTTTTTTTTTTTTACCACATCACAAATTCACATTTTTTTTACTATATGTGGGTGCTTCTGGAATGTAACCCCCATGAATGTTGGGGGTTTACTGTGTAAAT
>JBBIGA010000146.1:14777712-14849201 GCA_037576975.1 Alestes dentex
TATATCTTTCATTTGCACCTTTCCTCTCTATCCATCTTTGTCTTTAGGCTCAATCCTGCAGAAAGGCTTGGGAATAAGAAAAATGGCATCATTGACATCAAGAAACACAAGTAGGTCATGTTCTGTCTGTCAAAGTCTGGCTTAATATAGACATTATTATACCTCAGAGCCTTGTTGGCCTCCCATTGACTAATCATGGTGCATTTAACATTGTGACATTCACAGGGATACACTTTTTCCCCACACTGATCATACAGGGATCTGAACTACATAACATGTGTGCTTGCATGACAGGTACAAGCTGTTTAAGATGAAGTGTTATTATTTTTAAGTCAGTGGCATTCTAAGTTAGCTCTTATATGGTAAATATAAAATAAAGAACCTAATGTATACTATATTTCCAGAAGTGTCCACCTATCTAATTACTGGATTCTGCAAAAGATCCGCATAATTAAATTACTGATGTAAGATGTAAACATTAAGAGTGGTTTGATGTTACATAGAGAAACCATCAGAGTCACAAAGCGGTGGTGTTAGGAACTGATATGACATGGAATAGTTTTGAATATGTTGCCTGATACCTAAGAAATACAGTAGTTTTGAGATAAGGTTTTGCCATGAAGTGTATTGTTTTAAAATTCATTCTCAGTTGAGACATACATGTAGGGTGCATTGAGGCAAAATAGTCCTCCAAAATTTTACTATTGTAAGGGGCCAGCCTGGGCCTGGGCTGGCCACTCCGACCAGCAGGGGGAAACGTAGCACTGCCACTGCCGGGTCAGGTAAAAGAGGACGAAGGCCGCCATCCTCTTGCAATTAGAGCTGCACTACTCGGATCCTTTTTAGGATTCGGCTCCCTCTGAATCACTCGCTAAACTGATCTGGGTGTGTGAGTCACTTGAGTCAGTTTTGCCAAATCGACAGCTTTGAGTCAACTGAAGTGTTTGAATCGTCTTTTAAAAGAAAGTAAAATGCCTGTGATGAGAATGAATCACTTTCAAATGAAACAACACAATAAGACAAGGCTACCTTGGGGACAAAGATTTATTTAAACGTACGAAAAAAGGAATTATACAAAACAAACACGTAGGCATAACAGCAATTCAAACAAAAGGGCAAAATGTGCAAATAAGGACATAGCCTAAGAATAAATATGCCAAATAAGAACTGCAGTTGAAAGAAAATGCAAATAACCTGCTCGTTTGAGCGATTCAGATTCAGCTGCATGTTTTTGGCTATGGAGGACGTTAACCGGCGGATTCACTGACTCGGCCTATGTGCTTTAGGAGCGCTAACCCGCTCTCTGAGCAATTCCGATTGGGTTAAAGTTCTTAGTTCAGGAGCCGCGACCCACTCTTTGAGCGGAAAACAGAGACACGGCTCTTTTCAAGTGTAAGTACCTTGAGGAAAACGTTGTTCATTGTAGTTAAATTACACTTGTGAGAAAATGCCCTCTGTAAAGGTAAAAAAAAAACATGACACGTGACAACATCAACACAGCAGATGTAGTACTTCCGAATTCCATTCATGCTACCCTCATTCATACTATATAGAACGTACTGTTTTAACGGTAGAGCAGGACGTTCAAATTCAAACGTAGTACCTACTCAAGTGGTATGCGATTTCGGGCGCAGCGCAGGAGTACACTAGGAGGATTCAACTTTGCAGGAAGTTTGTAGGATTGTAGGTTTGTAGGATATGCCTAATTTTTAAGTGTGGATGTGCAAATAAACTGTAAGTTATGCAACTTTTATGGTTGTAATTGATGTTTTAATGATTATAAGATGTATTTATGTGATGGAGTTTACAATTTAGACATGGTGTAGTTAGGGCTCAAAGGATTCGGTTCAATGGAGACCTCAGATTTGTGACTCATGAGTTATTTAATGGATGTCATGAATCACCCTACTTGCAATCAGCCGGTATGGGCTGCACGTGGGGACGGCTCTTTATATCCGGCTTCCGCACCCAGCCTCATCGCTGGGTCTTTGTTTCCCTTAAGCACACTTTGACTGCACCACACACTCCTGTCTCTTTCCTTCCTCTCTCCGAACCGAGCCTGGCGTTTCGCGCTGTTTTGTTTGATGGTGCTTTTAGTTTCTCCCGTGAGTGAAGTGGCCAGTTTACACGTTAATCCTCATTTACGGGTTAGCGCGCCATCTGAGGCCTTCAGAAGCGTCGGACTTTCCGTGCCTCCTCGGTGGCTCAGCGAGTAAACGCGGTGGTCTAAGCTCCGGCTGCCGTTTGCTCGAACACCTCGAGTCTTCTCTCGAGCAAACGCGGCAACTTCACGTGTCTCGAGTTTCACTCGCCGTGGACTGGACTCGACGCCAAATTCAGGCTTCAATTCACCGCGGTGTCGAATCACACCCGCGGTGAAACAGTGATTCAACTGAACTCTGCGTTTGGGTCCATTATTTCAGTCGGTGCTCTGATTTAAAGCGCCTCCTCATTACAGCTATTTTACTGTTAGCATTACACCTAGAACACATAAAGACGTGTAGGTTAGAATTATTTTGGGCTATAAATAATAGACCTGTATTTATACTGAAGACACTGTGACGCCTGGTTCCTTTCACCGTCGCTGAAAAAAAAGTAAGCAAAGATTTGTTCAAATTAATAACTGAAATCATTCTTGACTTTTATGCCCCAATAACTGAATTATGTAAAAATGTAGAAAAATCAGTGGAATTCATTTTTATGGTTTACCTTACTGATAAAGGTGCACACTCAGTTTGTATCATCTTCATAGAGATGCACTGCCAATAGAGTGGGATATAATGCCAATAGAATGGGATAGTATTGTTTACCTTGATAACTTTTTTTTTTACAATGAATGAAGTGCGCAGGCAAGCTCAAGCTTTTTGAGTGTCAAAAAGTGATGTTTTGCTGTCGGGGTGCTCTCAGCACTCCTGGGGATACGTAGTGTTTAATATTGAGTTATTTACTATTTATTATTTACTATAGTAAGCTGTGGCTTGTTTTTGCCAATGGAAAAAATACAATATGCCCCAATTCTGAGTCTGTTGTTCAGTCTATTTTGAATCAGCCCTAGCTCTCCTTCACTCTATTTGTCCTAACACAATGAACAGCAGACAGACCCGTTTTCCAAATTAGCCCCTCTCTGGCAGAATAGTCAAAAGCAGACCAAGGCATATTCACAGGGGGAACAATTAGTGGCCAGATTGAGACACACAGCTGTTGTCGTCCTCAGCAGAGCGTTGGAGCTGCAGACAGCAGGATGATGCTGACGTGCTCAAGTGGTCCGTTAGCAGCCATCGGAGCGATGGTGCCTGAAATACAGAACTCCATTTAAGCCCTGTGGGCAAATCAAAAACAAACCCAGCTTCAGTGGGATGTAGTTGTTTAATGTACATTTGTGTTAAAACAGTGCTGGAGACGTTGGTGATTCATGCAAACTAAAGGAATTTGCATAATAAAATAACACGAATGACCGTAAAACTGTCCATTAGCACGGTGTCCTTGTATATCAAACAGGATTATGCACAGAATGTTATGTTAATCAGTACTTGTGCCCTTCATGTGAGCTGCTGATTGCCTGATGTGAATGAGTGTTCAGAGGCTACTATATACTTGGGTGAGTCAAGTATGTTACACTGTCTGAGAGCCACATTTTTAGTTATATAGTGAGTATGTGCCTTAAGTGCCTGTCTAACTACTGGCCGTCTCTTTTCTTGAAATCAGTTCATCATTGGAGTTCTATTGTTTTGTGCTTCTTCAGACCATAAACTCTGGTGCATGGTTTTTGCTCCTTTCGCAGGTGGTTTCAGGGTTTCAACTGGGAGGGACTGAGAAAGAGAAAACTGATGTCTCCTCTAAAGAGAGAGGTAAAGCATCTTTGGTCATGTAGTTAAAACCATATTGAATCCAGTGGAGATCTTCAGGGTTCATTTAGTTGCTGTTTTCACTGTTCATGAAAGTTTCTCTTCTGTAACTATGAATTTTTTTTGCTGTATCTTACCTAGCTGAAAGGGCCTCTGGATCACAGTCATTTCGACATATTTCCCCCTGAACTGGAGGAACCTCCAGATGAACTTTCTGGTTGGGATAAAGACTTCTGAGATTCCACTTTTCTTCAGAAATGATCAGTGAAGGACTACAATGAAGACATAATTTTCTACTAAACAGCATGTATTATGAACTCTTTTTGCTACTTTAAAAATCATTTGTACAGTTTCTGCATGGATGGTAAAATACCAAATAACATATCAGACAGTCTGGGACAGTGTTGTGCCAGTTCACACTGAAAAAGAACTAGTTCAAAGTTCAGTTCATTCAAATAAAAATGAACTAGTTCACGTTCATAGTTATTTTTTTTATTTTGAACCAAGTTCACAGCTCAAAAAATAAACTAGTTTCCGTTCGTTCATTAGTTTTTTGGATTTTTTTATTTCACGTTCGTTCGTTAGTTTTTTGGGTTTGGTTTTTTTTTTTTTTTTTTACATTTTTTTCATTTCAACGTCCTTCTATCTGAACCTCCTTTGATCTTCTTCTATCCGTCATACCACTGAACAATCACAGACATAAGTTACATTAAAAAACAATTTTGAGGTTGAGAATAGGTCTTACCACTTAAGCAACGCGTCATGTTATGCTGAAAGTGAAAAAAAAAAAAAAAGGTGCAGGTATACAGTATATGTACCCTGAAAATCAACATCACTGACACATGATGCTGGTGAAATGAAGACCCACCAGATCCAAACCTGAATATAAATAATGGAAGTACACCACGGTTGTAAAATGCTTTTGTATGTGCCAGATGATCAAGATAGGAGTCTGGCGGTAAAGAATTAACAGTATTAAAGCACTAAAACGTTGCCTCATTTGGTTTATAAACTCGCCAAGATCTTTAGTACTAAATGGTTTTGAAGTGATGTATTCACTTAACTAACTGTTTATATTTCCCATTTTACCATTTGTATTTTCAGTAGCATTGTAATATATATTTTTTTAAAAACCTGGAAACCAGATCTTCCTAAAATGTGCTTCTTGCCAATGATCAGGAGTGCACTGAGCTTAATTGTTTTATGTGTTATTCAATAACCCTCATGTTGTCTCTTGGTGTAGAGCTGGTGTAGTGTTGTTATAAAAATTTGATATCATGCTTCCTGAGGGCTAAATGTCACTCTGTGATAAAATAATGTCTTACAAACCAGTCATATTTCATTGTTTTGTTGTTTTGCTTCTCTGGAGATTATACAAAGGGGGCTTGCGTAACATAGTAAACATCAAGCAGGCTGAGGACAGATTTCCAAAAACGAGACGTACTTATGTTTATTCATTCTATTTGTGTTTTGTTTTCAGATCTAAAGTGAATCATTTTTTAATCCATTTTAATCCCTCCCATGTGACCATGTATGACATCAGTGACATTTTGTGATGCAATGAAGCAATGCCCTCTACTGACCAACTACAGGAGTCACAAACAGTGCAGAACTGAAACCAGGGTGTTTTTTTTTTTATTTCTATCAGTAGGTTTTAATGCAAAGTGTGATAATAGTCTGTGATTTAGAGATGTATTTAGTTAATATGATATTAAGTGTTTTCTTAGTAGGAAGTGGACACCTGACCATTACACTAACAGGGACTTTAATGACAATGCATTCAAATACATAGATTTTAATATGGAGCTGGCCTTCTTTTGCAGTTATAAGAGTTTCCACTCTTGGATGGATTTCTATGAGATTTTGGAGTGTTTCTGTGGGATTTTGTGCCCATTCATTCTGTGGGGCATTTATGAGGTCAGTCATTGATGTTGGATGAGAAGGCCTGGCTCACAATCTCCGTTCCAGTTCACTCCAAAGGTGCTGGATGGGGTTGTGTGGGCCGCCTTCTACACCGAACTTATCCAGCCATGTCTTTATGGAGCTTGCTTTGTGCACTGGGGCACAGTCTTGGTGGAATAGAAAAGGTCCTTCTCCAAACCATATCCACAAAATGTCTTGGTATGCTGAAGTTTTAAGATTGCCCTTCACTGGAGGAAAGAGGCCTAGCCCAAACCCTAAAAACAGGTGTGTCCCAATACCTGTGTCCATATGGTGTATGTCTGGTGTTCAACATTTCTATAGTTTTTTTTACTAGAGCTTCAAGACAATGGAAGCTTATACTTTTTTGCATCATTCAAAATACATGCCTAAATTATAACACGCTTTCCTCAAACCATGTTGAGTTAAGCAGTCTCTCTGACAATTGTTTTGTATAGTTAAAAACTGCAGCCATCCTGACCTTAGTGAACTTGGGATTGTGGTTTGAGAGTGTGTACTGATTCATTTCACACTAATGTGTGCTTCTTAGATTGCATTGCTTCTTACCTTCATTATAGCTCCAGTGAAAACTAAAGAAGTAAACGTCAGACACACTAAGGGTTAAAATGTAAATGTGAGTTTTCATCAAACTACTCCTTTATGCAGCTCTTGATGAAGGAATAGGTGGAGTGGAACAGTCAAAAATCTGGAAAGCTTCACTGCAGGAGAGGACACATACCTCACATGCTCGAAGGAAAGCAAAGCCTGGCTAAAACCCTTCAGCCCATGAACTGTGTGATGAGAGATGGGAAGGTCAAACTGCAAGTTTCAGATGCCATGGGTGGCTCAGGCTTGAATGAGTGGACCAAATAAAAAAATGCAACTCCTTAGTCTTAGCTGGGATAAGAAAGGCCTGTACATAAATCTTCCCGCTTCAGATGGGCCTATGGAGGTGAAAGCAGAGAATTTGGCACCTTGCCATAGAGAATTGAGTTGTCTTTCAGAGTGGATTGGATTTTGGATGGGAGAAGCAGCCACTGGATGGAGACAAAGAGTTCTACTTTATATGAATCTATTTTATGTCAGGCCATGTTCAAAATAGTCCCCTGAACATTTTAGTGTATTTTAGTACTTTTCCAGCCTGCACAATGCCTTATTTTAACCCTTTATACCCTAAATACTCTTACATGGGCCCACACCCCCTCACAACTCACTTAACTTAGACATTAATGGCATAGTAGTTACTAAATAGTTTACAGTAGTAATGGAATAACAGCGAACAATTGATCACTTAATAATTAGCCTGGAGTGTGTGATGTTTATTGTTTTTTTTATTTAAAATGACTACCTCATTTTTGTATTTACCACAGGAATTTTACCTTTATTTATTGTACCATATGTCAGTTTGTCAGTTTATCTACAATACAAGATGTATGATGGAATTTCAATGAAGTCTTGTCTTCTAGAGCAAAGGTCCAGACAGTCCACAATTTTTATTTCAGCTCCCAACATACCGCCACCAGACTGGGTAAATGACCTGATTTATGCATATTTGGAGGAGGAAAAGAACAATTGTGGACATCCAGGAGAGCCATGTAAGGAATCTACGAGCTAGCCCACTTCATGCATGTTATACACATTATGCAAAAGAAAAAAACTTTCCTACGGGTCAGTCTTTTGCATTATTTTTTCACTTTGTTTTAAGGCCCCTATCTACTTGAATGATGAGTTCATCACCATCAAGCTCAATTTGAAGTATTTGAAGTTAGTTTGAAAATATCACACATGGTTTGATTTGGTCCAGTCTTCTTCTCACAGTTTGTACTCTCCATATGTTCCAGGTCACCATTGCAGATCCAGAGTGCAGGTGATTTTTAAGGAGACTGGGTTCACGCTCCTTAATCCCCTGCATTCTTTAGCTAGGAAGGTGATCACAGCACATTGCTTCGTTTCATCACTGACACAGAACATCCATACTTTAATTACTGAATATAGTTATGTATTATTAATTCCTTGCTCTCCTTGTTATGGGAGTTTTCTCCTTTGTTGGTGTGGAGCTGTCAGTGAACAGTATGGGTGTGCTTTGTGGAGCACTGTATTCATGGTGTGGTTAGATATCAATCATCAGGCACATTTTCCCTGGATTCTTGTGGAGGAGGAGATAGGCCTTGTTTTCTCCCTCTTTGAAATACCAAAGCAGTCTGTGACTGGAGCCTAGCCAGGGTCTGATGTGGGGTGTGTATGTGTGTGTGTGTGTGTGTGTGTGTGTGTGTGTGAGTTTCAGAGAAGTGTGGGCTTTGGTCTGATGTGGGAGCAGCTTATGACATTTCTGGAAAACTCATCCAACTGGCGAGCCATTGCTGAGGAGTGCCAAGAGGCAGGGGTGAGCTGCTGCTGTAGCCATGCTTCAAGTATGTCCCCTCCCTAAGTATTAATCACAGGGTGGCCTAGTTCTGCTCAACGATCCCATCATGACCGCTCGACCTGAGGAAGTTCAACACTGTGTTCAGGAAAATGTGCTGCTGTTGTTGGTTTTACAAGCAGAAAGAGGTGGCAAAGGAGCAGCCTTTAGATGGCTTAGCTTTCTATTGTGTGTGATTCTACAGTAGTCGGTCCTGTCAAGTGCCTTGACCTATTTAAACAGATGCACGGAACCTGAAAAGCCTAAGGGAAAAAGCACATGCTTATATCTCACTGACATACAAGTACACCTTGCTGTAAATCATCAATCACTAGAACATTCCTCTATATTTCACCATGCTTTTCCTTTGCTCGGTGCCTGCGGTATCTCTAGGTGCACAGGGAATGCTTTTACGACATATTTTATGAGTCCATTGTGTTAAAGCTGCAGGAATGCGGGGAGCACATTCCAGCCAACCAGAAACTGCCTCTGCACACTCCCTGGATTTCGCTGGGCATGAAGAAAACCGTGAGATTATTTCCCTTTCCCATGTTCAATAAATTCATCAATGCCATTGTTTGTGTAGTGACTGTACCAGCATGGTACTGAGGACCAGACCATGTAAACAATGTTTGAGGATTACTCAGTAAATGATTACACTTTAACTGATCATTAAGGCGTTTAGAAACATATTTATTATGGTTTGTGTGTGTGTGTGTGTGTGTGTGTGTGTGTGTGTGAACTTTGTGAACTTAAATCTTGACACTTCAAGAAAAAATGGAGAAGTATGAATGTAAGAGTCCTCTGTGTTTACAAGGAACACGGGAGTGAAGAATTAATGCCTGTATTGTTTAGAAATCGCATTACCACTCCTTGCCAAATGATGGCAGTACTGTCAAGGAACAAAACAAACCATGTAGTAACAGTAAGAAGTGTTTTCCAAATTTAATTTCTATTGTGTTCTCAGCATTGTCACTACATTTCTGCCTCCTAATGACAGTATGCATTTTTTATAAAAGGGTTTTATGTCTATATCATACCTAAATGATATCAGTGATCACTCATTCAGGAAAACATGAGATTCCAGTTCAGATCTTCAAACATATATGTTAGGTGCATTTGGGTAAACTGGGACGGCATAAGAATACAGCAATGATCCTCTGCCCTGAAAAGTGAAAAGTCAAAGCAATTAATGTTGAGACTTTCCTGTGCCATCATGACTAATATATCCTAGAAGTAAATTATATACAAACACAATACAATACACATACATATATATTGTTTTGAAGTTCTGTTGTTGTTGTTGTTGTTGTTGTTGGGGTGCTGTAATTAATTGGTGTCCCAAATTACAAAATACAGTTTGGTAATTTGGGACAGCCTGTTGTAAGGAAACTGGGAAAACGTTAAAACTCTATTGAAATGGATAAATGGCTTAAAGGAGTGTAGCACTAAGCACTCTAGGCCAAAAGGCTAAATTAAGTATAGCACTATTGTATTCATAAAGTAAAGTAAAGAGGCCCCTTATTGTCATGCATGAACACACCACACCACAGCACACAGTATATAACCTTATAAAAAGAGGGATCTCTTATCTTTAATGATAATAGCACAGAAAAACATGTAGCTTATAAACCATTTTTAAGTAGATAGGGTGACATGTTTATGATTTTTGAACAGACCTCAAAATGACTCTAATACCCAGAATTGTGTGTACTAGCATGATGTTGCTGAACTGATGAATTCATGTACTGTTGGCTGGTGAACTGATGAAAAGATGATACAATTCAACAACATATTTTAAATAAACACATATACCTTTAGGAGTACCACCCCAGTGACAGCATTCATACTCCAAAAGTGCAGTATGTCATGTAACCATAATCACCTGCATCTTGCAGAAATATGTAAGCAAAGTTGGATGCAATTATGTATGCAATTCACAATATTCTCCCCGTACTAGAGCAATCATGGACTGTACATCTATTATGAGGTATTTGACCAGATATTTGACCAGATGTGATCTGCGTTTGGACTTCGGAGTGAGGCTGAAGATTACTATTCACTTAGGTAATGCTCTTCTTGCTCTTCTCATTTTGGCCCCTTTTATTGCTGATTTTTTGGTGACCTGACGAGCCAGATTCTCTTTTTATCCTCTCATTAAAATGTGATCTACTTCAATGCAAAGTAAATCATTTAAAATAGTTCTAACCTTTCGGTAAGTTATCAAATACAGACATTTGATTAAGCTGCTCTCATAAACTAAGAAAAATACCACACATACACACAGTTTATATATAATTAAAAAAAAATTTGGAAATCTTCTTTAGAAATCCATAATTTAGAACACTGTCACTTTTCAGATTTAATGATTAAATCTGATTTGGAGTGCTTTTAATTTAATATATAATTGACCTTCCCTCCATCCATCCATTCATTATTTGAGCCGCTTTTCTGAACGCAGTAATCTTCATATAGGAAAATATATGGGTTGTAGAAACCTTGGGTTTTCATTTACTGCCACGCATAAAATGAGGTCACTTCAACTTTACATTGCTAAATAACAAAATCACTCATGATGTTTGACCTAAAGTTGTCCCATTCATTCCAGCAAAACATAACCTTTTGATATCCACCCCTGCACATTTGTGTGCAATAATTTTTAAGCATAAGCTGAAAATGCAGTCAGCTTCCCTGACCAAGGTTAAACCTAGCACTATATTAAAATGATTTTCAGCAGAGAATTTTTACTGCCTGTCAAACATGTTTAAGTCCAATTGTGAGCTCAAAGGGGAATTCCGCTGAGAGTGGTTTGGTGTGAAATGCTTTAGAGAAACTCCACAGTGGAGCTCACAACAGTCATTATAGAAACCAGATGTCCAAAATGTTTAATGCCTTTTTATAACACAGATAGCTCTGGTCCTATAAACTCGTTAGCTGAGTTGTGGCTAAGCCATCTATGACCACGTCACTGCAACTGAATTCTGTGTAATTGCTTCAACTCTCAAAAAACAATGCGTGATGCATAAAACTTAGGCTGAATATGGCTCTTTGCTTCCTGTTCAGTGCACTATATCAGATTCCTCACTCAATTGAGCACTTTTGTCCTGTGTGGAATTGTGCACAAATGCCTATTTCTGAAACATATGCTCTATGTGAGTGCAGGAGCCGGTATTTTAATCCCTGCATAGAGGGTATTAAGAGAAAATCAGTTATTGTGCTGGTAAATCAAAAATGGCCTATAAAGTACACTGGTACTGAATATATGTTCACTATTAAATCCTCCTTCAGCAGTTCATGGTAGCTTGGCAATAATTATATAATCTAAATTAACTACATTTCTTGGTGGATCTCAGATACTAAATATAGCCGCGAGCGGCGATGAGCGGGGTCCAAGCTGTTTGCGACCAGTCCTCCAAACCGCAATGCTGACAGGTTAGAACGCTTTGAGCTGCACAGGCCGTTCATGAAGTAAACAGAAGATATTCAAATATCCTGCTGTAGCACCTCCCAGTGGCCGTGACAGGAAATGTTTTTCAGTAAAGTTCTGAATAAATTGTTTATAAGAACGGAGTCAGAAGTGTAAGTGGAACTCATCTAGAACTTTATAGTGTTACAGGACGGTTTTGAGTGAGTTTGCTGTCATTTTTGTTTTTTAGCTTCGTACTAACTAGCCTGCTAGCGCTCCGAGAGCTAAAAGCCTGAAATTGTTCAGAGAAAAGATTTCACTTATTTTAGATTTAGTTTTCCTTTTTTAGTGAGAGTTGTTTTAGTGAGATATCCGAGTGAGTGTGTGTTCTTTTTTCCTCACAGTATTTGTCATGCTGTGAACTTTTCACTGAGCGTATATATCATATTAGGAAAATGTTTTTTTTTTTCTTCCAGAACAACAGAAACCTAAACCACAGACTGACCCCCTGAAGTACTGAGTGCCGGATGTGGTGTGTTGGAGCTGCTGGTCTGAACTTCATCAGATCTGAAACTCACTCCAGCAGTGTCACACTGAGAGGCTTCACCATGCACCCAGAGGTGAGGGGGGCACTCATTTGTACACACTCCCTCAACATCATCTTCAGTGGGATTGTTCCCCTGAAAGACCCACAGACTCGCACATTAAATGTTGATTATTCATTTTTAATCTTTTGAGCTCCATGGAACCAGCAGTGGTTCCTCACTTATATATTCAGTTTGGAGCTTAAGAGGTGAAAAGATTTATTGAATTTTTACCAAACATTACATCCATTTCTTGGTGTCATTGGTGTGATATCACAAGTTACACCCATTAAAGGCAATAGCCACAGATATGGTTTTAAATGTATATTTTTGGAAAAAAAAGCGCAAACCTTATGCAGCCCCCGTCTGAGCTACGAGTACAATGCTCTCCCTGTGACCTAGAGCACACTACTATGTTAAGATTTCTAACATGGACCAGTTTCAGGAGGTTTACCACACCGGGGAGTGCGAAGGAGAAATGGATCCACTTATCTGGGAGTGGCTCGCCATCCAGCTAGCTGGAGTTTCAGGTTCGCTTCTAACCTCTCGGTTGTGGGCTCGGGATCTGTGTCGGACTCTGGGTTCAGCTGACTGATGGAGATGGCCCCTGGGGGTCGAACTTGTCTGGTCTCTAATCTTTTCAGTTTTGCACAGTCACACACACATTGTTGATAAAGTTTGAAAATGGCGCCTGCCTCGTGCATGCCGAGAAAATGTCTCTCTCTCTCTTTTCTTTTCTTTTCTTGTCTTTGAGTTCACTCTCTCCAGAGGGAAGTCACTTTTACTTGTTAAATTGTGGTTTTCATACCACCAATACCATTTAAGTAACATTGCTAAAAACTATAGCATGTAGCACAATAGCTTTCTTCTTTGCCCACATCCTTGCGTTACTACATTATACATCTGTACCAAAGTTTGGGCCGATTAGGGTCAATTACGTCACATTCATGTGAATGTACTCGCAGGACTTGGCCATGCTGTTCAGAAAAGTCAAAATGTTTTTGATAATTATCTGATTGGGGCCTCTTTGGATTCATGTAATGTATGCAAGTCAGTTGTTTCATTTCTATGTCTGTTCAAAAAACCATAGTCATGTTTGATTGTGTGCTATAGCACCCCCCAATGGGCAAAGTGTACCAAATTTGAACTGCATCATCTAAGCTTGCATGTCAACAAATTGATCAAGTTTGAGAATCGTCGGCCCAGGATAGCCATGATTTTTGCCATGTAGAAAATTTTGGCGCCCCTTTGGCTGATGTCGGCTATGTATTTTATGATACGGTTGCATGATGTCACTTAAATTCGAGAATGTGCTAGAGCAATGTCTTCTGGTGTGGAATGCAAATTTGTGAGCTCAAAGTTGCTGCGACTCAACGCAAAAGTGCTTTTAATAGTGCCACCTCTTGGCGCAATGGCCTGGCTGTTGGTGCCTGAGTAGCGGTTTGAATGCCGCATTTACCTGCCAACTTGCAAGGCTGTGCACCTTATGGTTTTTGCTCCCCAACGCGTTTTGAGGCAGAAAAATAATAATAAAAGCCAGCATAGAAACAACAGGGATCCTCCGCACTGCGTGCTTGGACCCCTAATAATAATAATAATAATAATAATAATAATTTAAATCTGTTCATGGAGGACAGGTGCATGCAGAGCAAGCTGTTGATCAGAGAAAACTTCTCACTCACTCACTGTAACCGCTTAATCCTCACTAGGGTCGGGTGCCGGGGTCAATGAGTGAGAGGCGGGGACTCACCCTGGGCGGGGTGCCAGCCCACCGCAGGTCGCACACACCACTCACTCACACACGCACACCTATGATCAATTTAGAATCCCCAATTCACCTTATGCGCATGTCTTTGGACTGTGGGAGAAACCCAGAGACCCTGGAGGAAACCCACATCACCACAAGGAGAACATGCAAACACGCAAGGTAAGGACCTGGATTCAAACCCTGGAGGTGCAGCACCGTGGGGCCCAGAGAAAATTTTCATAGAATGTATCAATATCTGAAGTCATTCTGAATGACTTTGCAAAGCCACAGTTGAATTATGAAGACATTTTTTAAAGAGAGATAAACCTTAAAAAACATTAAATGTTTTTTTTTTTTTAATTTATAAAGCGGTGTAATTTCCCTTTTATAGCTCCAGGTACTTGTTGCCCCATTATGAATAGCAATTGTGATTACAGACTTATGAGTAGAATATTCTGCAAAGTCGCAGGCATGACTCCCCCGATAGGCTGACAATGCTTCTCAGAATGGCACAATCTGGTGTGAAAGCTTTAGTGCTACTTGGAGGAAAGCATTGGTCAATATTGCTTTGCTCGTGCCATGCACATGTGAATGGTTTCAAACCTTTGGGAGTTACAAATAGCGTACAAAGAACTCTACGTTGTGGTCTTTAGAGTGTTGAAATTAGGCTAAATGTTCATATGTTTGTGTGAGATCAAAAATATTTTGGATATAACATTCCTTGTAAATGCTTGTGAAATGTAAATAAGACCAGTCTCAGATGCTTGGTGCTGAAATATTACAACTTTATTTATTAAAAAATAATTTTGAATACAAATGCAATATGCATATTGAAATATTCTGTCCATTTCGGTATAGTACAATGCACTGTATAAAGACAGCTCTCACGTCTTTTGTCCGTAGCCTGACAAACAAAAAAAATCTTCAGAAATCCACACTCGCACATTTTCACCATATAATCCTACAAATGTAGCATATAAACATGTAAGTACAGGTATGAAGTCATAGCAGGAGTATAATACACAACAAAACACTCAGTAAACCATCTAGCGCCTTCTCTTCTGCACCCAATCACAATCGCTACATGAAGTAAGGGTACGTGGACGAGCTGTTTATAGTACAAAGCCCTGCTAGTGACATCCTTTCTTAATAAAAAATAATGCTAGTGGACTTAGTAAAGCATAGGAAATATCACTGACACACCTTACTAAGTCATGCCCACATTCACAGCTTAATTACCTCATTCCCACACCTTACTAAGTTAAGGGCATGCATTAGGATCCTGTTCTCATGGCTCAGTAAGTTGTGGCCATGTATTATTTCTTTTAAGAGGGGATGTCACCATGAAGTGGGGCTCAATCTAATTAAAACGGTAAGGTGCAATATTATTTAATTAGGCATAATCTGATATGCTCAGTCGATCACATTATGCTTCCAATATATTGGCTACTAGAGCTGGGAATACACAGAACATGTACAGGTGAGGGTAGCCATAAAGCTCTACAAGAACTTCAGCAGTCCTTTCTTAATATAGCCACTAGAGGTACTTCTGGAGTGGGGGAACCCTCTTGAAGAGAAAAGAAAAAAGACAAAATCTGCACCAGAGAGCCTGGTAGTACCATGCTTTGCATTTCCTCATTTTCTGCAGCTCCATTTTGGCTACACTAACTCTACCACTCCTGATATGCAACAGCAAAGAGAAGGTCTGTGGAGTTTTAATGGTCTTTCTTGACCCTTCTTCTGGCTTGGGAGACCACAAATTCTCCACAACTAGTCCTAATTTAGGCCTAGCCTGCTGCATTCAAGCACAGTGGTGCAGCAGCACATTTTTTCTTTGGCCTGGAAATGCCTGCTCTCACTGTAGATGAACTATATCACCGTATGAGATTTCTGAGAAATTTACTAGGATATTGCTGCCAGGCAAGCAACACTTTTTCGGCTAGGTTGTCTTGGTCAAATCACCATATGCTCTCCTGCTGCTATGCATGCTTTTAATGCATTTATGTAAAAAATAGTTCTGTCTCTTGACAGATTCTTGGCAGGAACTGTGGAGGCACGTTTAGAGTGATAGTAAAGGATTATACGCACTGGACATTCCTACATATTTAAGGGGAAAGAAAATCACAAATATTATATAACATTTGACAGACAGCCGGACCACACGAGTATTGTAGGTCATCTGCTGTGCTATAAGCCTCTGTCATGATGATATACGTTCATAGACAAAATAATTCAGTGAAGAAACGCTTCTCTCTTTATCATACACCTTCAAATGTACATATGTTATACATATTGTGCATTCAAGTCCGGGATCCATATATATACACCCAAAGAGGAAACGCCCACCGTTTAATTTCAAGGCAATTATTTAAAAAAAAAAACAAAAAAAAACAGCCAGCTCGACAGAGTTAAATAAGCATAGCATGTTTCACTTATGTCGTTATTGATGCTTTCTAAAGATTTTTCACAGAAATGTTCAGAACAGAGCGAAATGTTCCAATAAAGTGTTCTGAGTAGAAGCAGCTGGTAATACATACGTAGTTATTTTTTTATATTGTCGAGTAAACTGGTTTTAATTGAAATATACCAACAATGCATCTTATTCTGACACATTTTCACTTTTTAAAGTCAAAGCCTGCAGTCATTTGGATTTGTAATATCTCGTCTTGTTTTCACCACTTTCTGGTACCTCTCTGGTACTGTATACACTTTACAGACATCCAGAACTTTAATAGAGCTTTAAGCATTCATATAGGGCCACTAACATGTAATGACATCAGTAGGTCCATTGTATACTTGTATAAACATATGGATGTTTCTGAGTGTCACTCTTCAAATAGTTACTTTTACAATTTTCACATCAATCACATCACTTGCTCATCCACATCTTCTCATCCTCCCTCTCCTCTCTGTCTTTCTGTGCCTGGCTCTGTACAACCTCAGCGTGTCCTCCTCTTCAGGGAAATGTTGCCCTATCGTACGCCATCTGTTCAGTGTCCAACTGGAAAACAATAGTGGAGAGCGAAGCTGTGAAAGTCATATCAGCTCTACTGAAACAACATCGCTAAGAGATAGAGGGAGGTGCAGAGTTAGAGCAGGGGCAGTCTGCTAGTGGCTACTGTTTGGTTCACAAGTATTGCTCAACAAATTAAAATAGCAGTAAAGAATAGAAAACTGTATCATCTCAGAATAACCATACTGACCTGATTAATACTAGAGAGGCCAGTGATAGTCCAGTTTCTGATGGCCCAGGATGATCATAGAGTTCCTGTCTCTTCTGGACAGTTCCACTGGGCCCAGTTCAGGTCTGCAGAGAAAAGAGACACACATTATACCAATTCTGCTTTTATAGAAAGTTTGAGTCTACGCACTACAATTATGCCTAGGATTGTGAGACCATATTTTTATAATATTTACTTTTTGTCACACTGATATCTCATAACTCTCATTTGAAAACTGCAACTTTCCCTTGCATTGTGAACGTTTTATAACAAGTGGAACAATAGCAATAGGCGATTGAAATTTGGTATAAAACAGTGACAAAATATGACTATTACAGCTAGGCCTTCAGTTTGAACCGTAAATCTCACAAGCCTTCTATGATAATGCTAATTCTGCTAGCACCCCTGTGGGATTCACATGAATATTTGTGGCTGTTCTAGATTGATTCAGATATTCAAAGGTTGTAATATGGTGGTTAATGTGATGTCTAAGGCCTTCAGTTCAGCGTCATGAAGCCCTAATAAATAGGATAGTTAGCCTCATGTTCAGACAGACAGGTAGCACAGAGAACTCAAACTGAATCTCTTTCCACTGGGTGTTTAAACAGAACTACCAACAAACATGATTTTCTTCGTTAAAAATAAACAAAACATTAGAGACATGTATTCTTAGTTCTTTTCTGAAGTTTTACAAGGACCTGTTGGTTTCCCTCTATTATAAAGTCCCATTATATTCACATATGTTTAAGATAATATAAGATAACCCTTTATTAGTCCCAAAAGTACTTTTAATTTAAGAATGCATGACTAAACATATGCAAATAGTTAAGGCTGTCCTCATGGAAGTATCCCAAAGGAGAAGAAAATCCTTTCTTGGGAGGAAACTCTCTGGCTCACCCATATCTCATCTAATGAGTGAAATACATGCAGAATTCTCCTACTCCTCCGAGCATACCGTGAACCTGACACTGTAACCCCCTAACTATTCATCTGAGCCTGTGCCAAACCATGTGTGAGGAGGGCCGCGGCTCACTTGAGGACGAGGTTGAGGGGGCAGAGAAATAGTTGCTCTATCCACAAGCAGCATTACTCCCACAAGATTCCTTTTTTTCTACAGCTGCTTAAACAAAGGCAGACCACTACTCAGTGTCCAGGGCTGCTGTACACACCACTCACTTGCCATAGAACAATATTATGGCCTATATTTATCAAACTTCACTTTTTATACAACACAAACTGCTAAGAGACCCAGTTTTGGATCAGTGATCTTACTCAGATGCATTTTAACTTCTGACCAAAGATGAGGACTGAGTAAAAATGCATCAAGATATAACCAAGAGTCAGTGACCTAGCACACAGCATGACTCGTACATTTACAGAGCACTGTACAAGTCACCATCTGCTGCATGGGCAAAGTTTTTAAAAGGAATCAGTGTGTAGCAGAGATTAGGAAGCACAGGAAGCCCGAGTTTGCAGTCTGCAGATCAGATTAAACTCTTATCATGCAAAACTCTCACATCGGCTTCAACTCACATCATCAAAGAGTTGACAGACTAAACAGTCCACATGTTGTTGCACTCAAGCCCCAATATTTGTTGTGTGAGCTCCGAGATACTAACTGGACTAGTGGCATAGCAGGAAGTTTACAGAAGCACAGTTTTCTGTAACAACAGCCATTTTTTCTACTTTTGGCAATCAGATTGTCATAACAAGTTGATGTGTATCCTAAAGAATTTGAAGAGAGTTAAGTGAGTTTGTGGTTGGCACGGGAGGTTAAGGGGAAAAATACACTGATATCTGTAAAGCTAATTACCGTTCAACATGGGTTTTTTTTTTAAACCTAGAACGTGGCCTTGGTTCACATGTATTATGTTTACTTTAAACTCCATTTACACCTGGACTGATTCCTAATTAATATCTGGTGTTTTCTTTGGCTTATGAATGTCAGAGCTAGTCATCAGTAACAAATGTGTTGTGCACTTTAAATGATGATATACTGTGATAGTCATTTAATGAGCCCTTATGGGGAGATGAAGTCATTTTGCTATTGTGCTAATGGACTGAAACGTTTATGCTGCAATAAAAAAGTGATTTATATCTTATATCTTTTTTGAAAGCTAGGGATTCGTGGCAGGAGTGTTCGGAAACAGGCTCACTAACTTACTAGCCATTTAAACACAGCATGGCCTATTGCATGGTATTCACTGGGTAATTTCTCACTGATCTGGTTTATACCTGAATTTCAATACATCAACTCAGAAATCAGATTGAGTCTCAAATAAATGGTCAGTCACTTTTTGCCTAAAAGTACTGAATCCAGTCTTGTTTACATTCGTAAAATAGAGAACATCAGAAGTAGTTGGTCTGACTTACCGGTATAGCTGTGGACAGGATCTCTTGAGGGAGCCAGAGGACAGTCCCAGTCTGCTTTGATTTCTCAGCCTGGTTTTCTTCACCAGCTCCTTCACTCTGCCCCATGTGTAGCTCTCCTGCTGTACATGCACACAGGAAAATGACATAGATTAGAAATAAGCCAACGACTGAATTTAAATGTGAATCAAATTAACCTAGAAGATTCTGGTTAGCCTGCACATTTTCAGCTTGTCCATGAAAGGCAGCAGCTCTTAAACTTTTTGAGTCTAAGGCCCCCTTTGTGGATAGTAAGAGCCACTGTATCCCCTTTGTCTCTCACTGATATAGGGTCGTTTTTTGCTAAATCGTTTCCTTTGTAAATACTGACGAAGGAATAATTCTACTTTAACATCAACCCAAAACTGGGAGCTTTTATATGATGGATTTCATCACATACTCAACAATACAATAACAGAGCACAGAAATAAATTCACAATAAGATTGATCTGTAGTGTTGTGGTCATGGAGTTGAGACAGCTGCAACTGCAGTGTTGAGTGATTTGGTGGTGTAGAGTGATGGTCACTGTTTATGGATCTCTAAGGATGGGGCTTTAACTTTGTGGGCGCTTTTGGAATTGCCAGGCCTCGAACTTTAGGTGAAATTAAATTCTTGTCCTTGCTAAACTCAAGGCATCTGGTACCGAGACTAGAGCAGTTGCGCTGAATGATCTCATATTTTATGCAAAAATCATCTTAATGGGATTAAGACCCTCTCTCTGTGTATAACCAGGGTATTAGAATTAAATGCAGTGTGCTAAGTGGTTAACCATGTGATTAGTACACTACTTAGCCTTGCTAATTATATTGCTAAATACTACACCACCGTGGTGGTTTTACCACCACATTCAGTGATCCACTCCCAGATTACGTGGTAAACAGAGGTTGCTGAACAACTTCCTATCAACTGGAAAAAAAACTCTCTTCGTTATCTTGATATAATGTGTTTATAAAATAATTCTTCCTGGCAGGTCCACCCAGCTGCCATGGGGCTCTAATCATTAGCTTAGTAATTGAGGAAAATGTTTTGTAATGTGCGAGTTTTGGTTGATGGTGGGTCATTCGTGTGAGTCAGAGAGGAGTATCCTTGAGTCATGAGTTTATCAGTGTAACTCACTCGTCTGTGGTGGGCAGAGAGGACCTCTGTGCTGTCGCTCAAATATCGTGCCTCTCCCTCAGTGTAGCTCCGTCTGTTCATGCCTCTTCTCCACAAGGGCACAACTGACTGGCAGCCTCCCTCACCATCTGTCCAGGAATCAAACAGGATACGCATCCTTATCATCGGACACAGTTAAACAGTGGAAAGGAACTATTATGACAGATGTTGAAGTGAATCAGCAGTCCTATGGGTCCTAGCTTGGAGCGTGCAGTGCATGCACACTAGCACGTGCTCGCGCCAGCTTTCGTTTCCTGCTCAGGGAAGAAGCAAATTATTCCAGAACCCATAGGGTGTAATAGGGTGTAATACCATCTATATTGCTCTCTCTCTCTCTCTCTCTCTCTCTCTCTCTCTCTCTCTCTCTCTCTCTCTCTCTCTCTCTCTCTCTCTCAGCTGAATGCCAGAAATTCCCCATTCTCCCCCAGAGAGGACTATTCCGTCACCCACCCACTCGAGAATAATGTGAGATGTTTGGACATCAAGCAAGAAAAAACATTTGTGAAATGCCTCCAGTGTTGTTTGGACAGTATTAGTTCCAAACTGAGACCCGTCGGTGGCGAACGTTTGGGGAATATGCACCTGGAGTCCACCCTGGTTAAGATGCGTGTAATATGAGAATCTTTTGACTCGCATAGTTTTAAAAGTACATAAACATTCATTCAAACAGGCTTAATGTGGCTTTTTCTTAATGAGGCCCACACGATCTCATGAGCGCTAATCAACCTGCTTTCGGGAACATTTAAACAAATGTTGATGTTCCACAGAAAACAGAAAAAAAGATGATTAGCAATCCAGGCATTCTCAGAATTTGTGGCTAGAATTGCCCAACAGTTTCCTAATGGATCTAAATTATCTTCTTTTTTTGTTTTACCGAACATTTGACCACCTCCCTAGCTCCCAAAGGATGAGGAAATAGTGTTTAACCATTATTTTGAACTCCCTTTTATTTAACAGGTCTGAAACGTGTCTCATAGTAAAATAGGTCAAATTGGTGAACAGGAATTGCTGTGCTATCACACTGACCTCTGACGGCTGGCCGGTGGGGGATGCGTGTGCCCTCTGGGATGGTGGTGAGGTCATACAGCGCGCTGCTGGACACTGCCAGGCTGTGATAGTCACTGCGGGAATGTCTCTTCAGCTCCTGAAAGGCCAGACCAGCCGCGCCACAGTGACAGTGCTGTACAAAGAAGTCCTGAAACACAGAGGAGTGAGGTGATACAAAAATTATTTTAGAGCTAATGAAGAAGTTTGAACTTATTCCAAAATGCTCAGAGTCTATACTCAGACCCATGCAGTGATTCACAAATGATTTGTTGCTGAACCATAGGGGGAAAGTGTATGAAAGAATAATTTAGTTTATCAAATCAACATAGATTTGTAGTAGGTCACACCCATGGGTCAACAAAGTCCTCCAATAGTGCATACTTGACTCCAAGAAGAGCCATCTGTTTCATATTTATGCGAGTGAAAATAGTCTAAGCCATCATGAACTCACAATGTCTGACAGCAAAGACATTTTTCTTTTCTTTTCTTTTCCTTTCCTTTCTTTTCTTTTTTTGTAATTTATTTCCCTTGTTTTTATAATGGTGTTTTATAATGGACCGAAATGATGCAATTTTTATCACACTCGCAGCTTCTAGCAGTTGGGCCAAACATTCCACTGTAAAAAGACAGATACTGGGAAAAAATAAATAAATAAATAAAACATGAAAATCAAGGTTGCTTTTTTCTAGTTTGGTCTGTATAATAGTTCTTTTGACCCTATCTCTCCATGATATGAATACTTTGGATGGCTGAAATAATGATGTAATGTGAAGAAAGCAACAATCACATTCACTTTCATTTGCGGTGGGAATAATGGGCTTTACTTTCGGGCTTTTCATCACATGAATATTAGACATCTCCACCTAGATAACCCAAAACAACAAACGTGTGACCGGCCACATCTTTTTCCTGTTATGATCCTGTCGTCCTTTCCCCCACATTATGAATAATATAAACGAACAGCATGCTGCTTTACTATTCAAGTGTCCATAGACAACGGCAAGCAATGGACTTTTAAGCAATATTTCAGCCTAAATAAAACAAGATGTAGAGGCCATCCGACAGGACTTGCATGAGTGAGGGTCCATATCTGATTCTTCAGTGGGGTTTTGTCCCATTTTACTACCGACAACAAGGTGCAGTTTCTCCAGACTATGGAGTAAACATATTAAAAGTATTCGAATTGCCCACATTATGAAAGTATATTCCTTGATTTTTAAATATAAGCCTTTGATGTAATATCTCCCAATTCATACAGTCTGTTTTGCATCCATTGCTTTAGTGACAGCATTCACATATTATCAGCGTCAGAATCAGAATCAGGAATCTTTACTGATCCCGGGGGAAATTGCTCATGTTATGACTGGCAAGACACACAGAGACAAGAACAATATGAAGTCTAAATTAATCCAATGAAAACTGCTCAATATTAAATGCTGGGTATTAATACTATAGATAAGTAATTTACAGTAAATTACTAGTAACACAAAATAAGGTTAGGAGTATATTAGTGCACGTAATGGAGATAGGACCCAATTAGAAAACTATTGCACATCGTGGACTATTATATATGAAATAAATAAATGTATGTTATGGGCCCTCTAAATACGTTTTCTTTCATTCAGAAATTCAGGACAGACATATGCCAAGGCTGCCTGCAGCATATTATATGTGTGCTAAAATCAGAACAACTGAGTGAGCAGGTCTTTTAAGTAAATTTTTTTTTCTCCTCGTGGGATTAGCGAGGGGCAATAGTTGGAGCGGGAAAGGTAGTGGAGGAGTGAGGCTAAGAGAGACGAGACCACATACGTGGTAACTGCTCATTGTCTGAGCTGTGAGGGACTTTGATGAGTACAAATGAAAGCCTGTCGCGCGGGCACAGGGGAGGGCGGGTGGAAGCGGCAGGGAGGAGACTGGAGTGTCAGCTGGGCCTATTATTACACAGACTGGGACACGTTTCAGCGTGAGCTCTCCAGCCTTTTGATGTATGTGATGGCGTGTTGCAGCCCGCTGCCTTTTCATCCGGCACACACGCAGCAGGAGGAATTGGTGTCCCAGGGAGACCGAGGAGTGTGGTCCCCCGACTTGTGCCTACTTTTCAAAGCATTGCCATGCCAAAGAATATGACACCATTACCAGGCTACTTTATATCCATGTGTGGTAAAGGGAACAATTTCTGCATGAATGAAATAGAAACTTTAATATTTACTGCCCACTGTAGAAGTAAACTGTGTGATTTTTGGTCATGACTGGTATAATGTCTACTACTTTTTTTCAATGTTAGGTGGACAAATCCAGTTCTTACTGATCCTGCAGAACCCATGCATTTCGAACCGAAGGAGAAACTCTTCCTGCAGTTTACCTTCACTGAAAGTACGACGTGAAACGGACACAGCAGGACTGTGGACGACATTCAGCAGAAAGACATTAGCGGCTGAACTTTGAAACGAGAGCGTTCTTATTCTGAATTTTAGAACCGCTGTCCTTGCCTGTGTCTCCCTCTCTCCCTCTCTCTTTCTTTCTCGACTTTGAAGTGCGGGACCCTGCTGAGCTCACTCACTGTGTCGTGGAAAGCTTTTCCGGAGCCGGGGCCTGAACTGACAGAGCCAGTTTAGAACAGGCTTTCACAAAAAGCATGAACAAAACTGCTCTCACAAGTGGCCACAGCCTGTAAAGGGCAGGGGGACACCTCCACAATGTGCTAGCATGGGCCTTTAGTTATAGGCCAAAGGGCTGAAGTAGGACAAAGGTGGGTAAAAGATGAGCAAAGAAGAAAGCTGCATTCCACAGATGAAATTCTGCTGAGAAAATAGTGGCCATTTAAATACCAGGGTTAGTCTGTAGCAGCCATGAAGAGCTTTTAATGACCTTAGACACCGTGCATTACTCTTTGGAGCAAAGAACAATGTGTGACATTAAAATCAGCAAAACACAGCTGCAAAAACAGCCCTGAAAATAGAAAAGGCTATAGTTCATGTCGTAAAAGTGTGCTCCATTATTCATGTGAGGAATATGCCCCATTTTTCAATACAACCATATATTTTAAAGGACTTTGAACGTGACCTTCTTCACGCTGTTTTGTAAGCCGTGTTGATCTTGGCTCTTAAGATGGTTACACTAGATCAGCTCCGTCAAACCTGAACACATTCAAATGGACTAGGGCAGCGAACAGTTGCCTCACATGATCTGACATTCTTCAAAAACTGCCTAGCATCAACACGATAGATGTAAATAGCTGTGTTCTGTTGCGGGGGTGTTCTGAAATGTGTGGCCCATGTGTGTGTGTGGTGGGGTTGGAAGTGGTTGAACCCAGCTGTTCTGTTTATTAAATACACTTTCATCTGGCACATCAACCCACTCTTAAAGCCCATTCAGAACAGCTGGATTCACACAGAGGAAACATGGGCAAATAATCTCTCATCCAAAGATATAGATACAGCCACGCACCACGTGGAGAACCACAACAAAGCAAAGTTTAAAGGCCAGGGGTGTCCTGCAGAGAACTACAGCAATGTCTCAGCAGCAATTAACATGAAAAATCCTGTGTTTCACAAAGTAGCATCAGGTTTACCCACAATGAGCGGCAGGGATCATTTTTTGGTTCACAGAATTGTTCCTTAAACACAAGTTTGTTAAGATGGCCTGAGCAAAAGAGGTTCTCTGTTACTAAAATTGCCAATAGTTTTGCCCGCGAAGACCCCCACCCAGCATTTTTATGGACCTTAGTGAGTGCACTGTTGCAAATAAAGCAAATAAAGCTAAAAGTAATAGGCAAATAAAGAAATAAGTGTGATGCATTTGAACCTACTTCTTTAGTCTTCATCATCTTGCTGTCCTTATGCAGGCTGCAAATCTGCTTCTGCAGTTTGAGGTTGTGCTCCTGTAGCTGGCCAATCTTCTCGATAAGCTGGCAGATGTGTTCCAGGTAGCCCAGTCCTGAGCCCAGTGGATTAGACTGAGCCTGGTTCTCCTGGAGGGGAAAAATACACATTAGCGTTATTGGTTATAACAGGGGACCTGTAATTGAATCTGAGGCTGTGATGTAAAATGATTACACAGCAACATGGACTTTATTTTCATGTTCTCAGATTTGCCACGTTTTGCCCGGTATTTACACTTTTGCTGAGCTGTGTTTCCACTTTGGGGAAAATAAAACAAGCAGGTGCTTCTAAAGCTTTTCTGTACTCAGAATGATCCCTTAAACATCAGATTGGTAGGATGAGCCAGAGAGGTTTTCTGTTACTAAGAATGCAAACAGTATGGCCTGCAAAGACCCCACCCAGCATTTGAAAAGGTATTTTTATGTTTACAATGGAATTTTGTGATTGGACTTTTCACAAGCCTTGGAGGCACATTTGAAGCAGGTGTTTTAGCACTATTGTAAAAAACCATATGAACATTCCCTTCTGCATTTCACTGCTCTTTTAAATACGCTGATGCTGGCCAGCAATCCAGCAGCCTGAGTGAGTTACACATCATTTGTTGTATTTTCACTACACGGTTGCGTAATGACCCATATCAAGCTTATAAGTGCAGGGTCACATGCTACAATTAAGCTGCAATTTATTTGGGGGACCACTAAAGTATTAAAGAATGTTTTTAATTACGTTATCTGCTCTACACATACTCACAGAGAAAAGGTGGCATTAGCGTTCCTAGTGCGTTCCCTATTTTCCGTAATATGCATCTACTTTCTATGTTAATATTTTATTACTATTAAGAGAAGGAGCAACCTACATAACTGTTTTCAAACATTTTTTTTACTGCTTTTTACCAAAAATCTATGGTTTCATCACTACACTAAAACACGAAACTGGCTGCTCCAAACTGAGCAAATGAATCGAGTGGCACTTGTAGTATCTCGACCAGCTTTTTGCATAGTCATGCCATATTCTGTGCAGCCTTCCCTCAGATGCATATGCACATAGAAGAGCTGCGAATTTTGCTTTTCATTATGCACACAGGCCACAAACTGATTGTTACATTGTTCTGTTTCCTACAGAACACATGGGCAAAATGCTTGTGGTTTGCGCCTGAAACTGAGGCAGAAGACTCAGCACATCTCTTAAACGTTGCCCTGAGTTAATTGTGGCTATGACCACACTGGTCGAAGTACAAAGCGTGGCCTGCTATTGTTTGTTTGTTGATTCATCTTACTACTATTGGCTTGAAAGCCGCAGATGTCCACGAAATATGAAAAGGAAATTTTGAGCAAATATTTATACAATGATCAACATTCCAAAAAGTGTCCCAACAAAAGCAGGATGTGAGCTCAGGTCGAGGGCTCTTTTTTCCCCCAGAAAGCTTTTCCGCGCCACTTACGTCCAGTCCTGTCCCAGACCCCAGCGTTAATGGAAACACAGAGGCTAAACAATAGAAGACAAAGTCATAACAGGGAACAGAAATGCTGGCAACTGACATCACTCATTTCCTTTGACGGAGTGTGAGATCCTTGGGAGGTCACGTTTACACTCTTATGATCGTGAACTCTACACATTCACACCGTAATATGTCTTCCTCAAAATGTTACACATACTAGCATTTGCATAATAAGGATGCAGGTCTTTACGACTGTCTCTAGTGACGATTCAGTAAATACATTTAACTTATTTAATATTCAATATTCGCTGAATATTATGTTAACGAATTTAAGCCCACGTTTCAGTTCTTCACCATCAAAAAGAATGACCTACTTATTAGTTTATTAGTTTCTCACAGCGCACTTTTTAAAATCAACAAAGTGTTCCTTCAAACCCAAAGGGTGCAAATTCATAAGAACCATGATCAGGCGCCGAAAAACATTTTGGTCTGTGAGTGTGAAGACCCTTTTCAAGTAAAGGTTCTATATTAATTAATGGGTTGTTTTTAGAACCTTTACATTTTGTGCCACAACATAAATTTAAAACTTTATCTTCCTAAGTTTCTTATCCATCTCATTGACAAAAATGTCTTTTTAAAGAACCGTACCTTGAAAAGTACTTTAGGGAACTAAAAACATTTCTTCTATGAAACTGCCCAAAGAGAAATTCTTGCCACCTTTGTGTAGTAACTTAAAAATAAGTCTTTAAAATTGTAATTGAATATAAGTGTAGCAGTCATTCATTCATTCATTTATTCATTCATTCTTTTGTTACTTCATTTAAGCTTAGTTGTATATGTAGCCTGTGAGAATGGCTCATGTCTCCCTGTCTCTATACAGTTCAAACAGGTGGGACTTTATCAGGAATTCCTTCCAGATGCAAGTGATATTATAACGGCATAGAAACTGAGGTTACAAGGTGAGACACAAAAGCGTACAACCACATACGTACATTCCCACAGAGAGACACACACGCACACACACTGAGTGAAGAGGATATGAGAAAGTCAACCATTAGTAGTCTTTTGGCTACTGTTTCCTGGCCTTGATGAATGCAGAAGTTTAAGAGATTTTATCACTCTCTCTGTGTTCAGATTCCCCAGTGACCCGCCTGAGGGGAAGGGGAGAGAAAAGAGTTTGGGAAAGCCCCCCCTCCCTTCCTCTACACTTCCTCCCTCTTTCCCCACCACCTCAAATGAGGAGGGCCAGCATTTCACAGACCCAAACTGAACAGAATTGAAGCTTTTGTTATTACTTTGTGTTCTGAACACATCATTTCTTTCAGGAGGATGTAATTGCGGTTCAAAACCAAAACCAAATCAAAAACAACTGTTTTTTTGCTCTTTTAATGAAGTAACACTGTTTCTGTAACTATATTATCATGTTCTTATCAATTCTGGATAAATATGATATAAATCTAGTCAATACCCCTGAGAGGAAAATTTCTTTTTTCCTGCAGTGAATTTATAGCACATCACTTTCCCAAACATGACACTACTGGAGTGGAATGAGAAACCAGATGTGAGGTGTGGGCAGAGATATGGAAAAAGGTGGATGGGTTTTTTTTTCTTTTTTTTTTTTTTTGCACAACCAGAACATTCAAAACAACTGGCTTTACACTTTAGCGAGCTTTGACAGCTATGTCACATATCAAGCTAAATCAGAAAGGCATGTTTTTCTCTTGTGTAAATAATTATTTGATGCTTGCTGACTACCTGCCTATTACTGGTGTATTTACAACATAGGACAAACATTTAGACTGAGTTGGAGAGTCTGTCAAGTAGGACCTTCAGTTTCATGCTTTCTAGCATTTGAGTGCGTGTAGACATCAGCATGGATGGCTAAAACTACTTTTATAAAATACTGAACATTATTTCTCAGGCAGGCTGCAACCACAAACCACTCATAAATGACAAATCAGGGCCAGTTCATCATTTTGTTTTCATTCTGTGCTTATTTATGGTATAATCCTCTTTTCACTGGACACAGATGTGATGCAGTTGAATGCCATGGGAGTTCCAGTGCTGAAGTATGCTGATTTGCCATGGACACAGTACTCTAGCCCTGCAATCTGACATTCTGTATATTGTTCCAGTAATCTACGTTAGGGGAACAGTTAGCGACTCCCTCTGTTTTACACAAATTGTAAAAAATCTGATTGGATATTAACGTTACATCAGATCTGAGGTGTCGGTCACAGGTTAGAGATTGGAAGTGACATATGCAGTTCAGCTCTTCATACCTCATCCATCATTAGATGAAAGTCTCTCCCCAGTGCTTTTGGAATTGTGGGTTTGGTCTGTGTTTATATGCTCCAGCTGAGGAATTCTGCCGTGCCATAGACTCAGGGGGGGTGTAGGGGTGCAGTGTGGTAATAATGCTGTCTTCATTCCTCCAGACCACTATATTTCACTCTACACATTAGTCATCTTGAAAGCAAAAACACTCTCAGTGTTCTATGGATCCTCACATAGAGAAAACCACATGTATGAAAGCTGGCCCAGTTGATGAACAATGGACACTTGGTCTTTATACTCAACTACATTGCGTCTCTGCTGTCTCTTTAGGATAACTAAATCCATTTAGAAATAACACAATTAGGCCTTCTTGGAAATCCTTCAAGAATCCAATTGACCTTTCCATGCTCGGCCCCCAATTGTGTTCTTTCCCAGCTGCCAGGTTGGACAAGTTTGATAGATGGCACGTTGACAAATCCTTTTCAGCCAAGCTTTAGGGCACTTTGTTGGTACAAAACATTGAGTTGAGTGAACTGAAATTACTATGCTACTGAGCTGCATCTAAGCGAAACTAGACAAGTTGAAAACAAGAGTGATGAATTTGCCACCATGTTAGCTCAATCACATTAAGGGCACACGCGAAGTAAATATGCTTTGAAGTACAATGCAGCCTGAACTGAGGTATTTTGACTAAATGAGTGCGCTTTATTTTCCTATTATGGTGACTGACATCTTGGAGTCTTCAGTGCAGCCCTGTGTGCTACTCTTATAAGTAGGAAACAAATCAGATTAGCATGGGACAGAGAGGCCCTTTGAAGTAGCTGTCTCTGAGGCCTATGAGAAAAAAAAAAGAAAAAAAAAAAAAACCCTCACAGACTCTTTCCAATATCCCTTTCCTCAGTCCACAGCGTTTCGTTTAGTGGGCCGAGGAATTAGCTTATTAGGTGTGCTGACAGGTGATGATGAAGATGGAGTTTACCGCCCAGTCTGCTTGTCGTCGCCGAGCCCCTAAACTAAGCCGTCCAGGACTAAAACCAAAACCAAAAAAAAAACTGTCCCTTGCCCATCTCTAAAAGATCCATGAGCCATCAAAGGGGCTTTATTTTGGTAAATATGCTAGTAATTTGAGCTTTTTAACACCTGCCTGACGCATGCAGGTAGGCTGGGCTGGAGGATGGTGGGAGAAGGACATGGCTCAGATGAGAGAGGGGCTTGGCTGTGCTGGCTGTAATCGTCACAGCCATCTGCACAGTCACTCAGCACAGATGAACAGGTGCTGGGTGATGGGCGGCTCCATGAAAAGGAGAGAACACTGTGCCCCACATCCATCCATCTATACACACCGTACTGTACTGAAGCATAGAGCACAACTCAATGTACGTGTCCCATGCCATGACCCCACGCTCCTACTTCAAAGCCCAAAACTCATGAAAGCTTCGATAATGCATGGCCAGTATACATAAGCATCAATAGACAAAATCCTAAAAATAATAATCTGCTCAGGTTTGCTCAGGAGAAACAAAAAAGTGATAATGCTTTGTGCATGTGATGGTATTTAAATGCTCTGATAACATGTGTAGACATAAGATGACTAAACTCTGTTTTCAAAAATGCATATTGATCGTTTTATCATACTCAATCATCACCTTTTTGTATTTAAAGGGGTCACATAGTTAATTTATACATGGAGTCTGTTGTTATTACTTGGACAATTTAGGTACTTTAGATAGACTGGCTAACTCTCAAAAAGGCCACTTAACAACTGTGAAATTGAATTCTCAATTTAAATTTTAAGGGTGAATGGTAATTTGTATAATGTAAGAACTCTGTCACTACTCTGTCTACCAAAAGAGATAAATAAAGACCTGTGTGTCTGAGGCAGTGCCCCAGGAGGCATAGCTACTTTAACATGAAAGGAGGAGATGTTCAGCACTTCAAACAGGTTGTAGTTTCTTGGCAATGAGCACAGCTGTCAGGTGCAGCATAGGTGGAGTTCATTACCGGGAAAAAGAAGGGTTTTTTTTTCAACTACATGAATGAGAACACTGTTCTGCGAGTATGATGAATGTGGATGGGTTCTTATGAATGGATAATGTGATTTTTAAAAACACACTTCGTGCCTTGACAGGTATTGACAATCATCCCGTGTCCCGGCTTGTACCTGTCACTGCTGTGTTTGCTTTAAAGGATTCATTCATAACATTTTAAGTCACTGAGGTGATGCAGTTTCACAGGTATGAATGTCCTGTTTACTTTACGCATGATTCGCAATGCCACCCCGAAAAGCCAAGTTAATTCAGTAATCAGTAGATGATGACTAGAACAGGTGCTTATTTCAGTGACCTGAAAGATTTAACATCTCCTTCAGCTTCACAATAGCAAACCATCTTTTATGATTATCATGGTGCAGCATTCAGATATTAAAGTTCCTTAGAACAGTCCCATTGAACAGTTCCAAAGTCCCTTAAGCTCCCTTTCAATCATGCATGTGTAGAGGGGGCGTTTTAGGAGCTCAAGCACCTGCCCCTTTGGGCATAGTGTCCTTTTTGGCAAAGCTAATGTGCCCCTTATTTAAAATTTTTTTTTTTTTAAAAACAGGTTTAATTTCACCCCTTCTGCCCCTCACCCTGGTCTGGAAAAATATCGGACTAGACTTTAAGATCACCATGAAAATGCTTAGATCCTTGTTCAAGGCATGTAAACTCTAACTGCTTTCCTTGGTAGTACATTCTTTTCACTGCACAAATATATTTTGTTTCTGAATGTAATGTTCTTGTTTACTTCCAATCTTAAGTATCACTGTAGAGCTCTACATACAGTACAGATCTGCTTATATAAAACTGGACATGATCCTTCAAGTCTTCAAGCAAATGCAAATAAAAATGTGTAAACTGTTATAGTTACCTCACTGAGCCTGCAGCACTCTTCCATGTACTCATCCAGACTGTCACTTGTTGTGCTTTTCCTTAACGGCTGTTGTTGCAATTCTGCCCCCGTATTGCCGTCATAGGCTTCAGTGGAATGGTTACTTGACCCTGTGTCCTCAGCAGCTTTGCTCCCTGCTCTCTCCTCCGATGTGTCTGCACATACCAATCCATCCTCATGGATCTCTGAGATGTTCCCTAAGGTTCCATCTTCCGATCTGTCTGAATCTCCTGTGGCTTCCAGTACAACATTATCCGTCTGGTCCTCTGGTCTATCTTGTAAAACTGTCAGAGCATCTTCTTGGTCATACAAACATGATGTTTGTTCAGTCTCTAAGGAGCCTGTAGTGTGTTCTAGTAAAAGAAGAGGAGTGCTGGATGGTATGGGAGGGCTCAAAGTGCCAGAGTCGCATGAAGACTCTCTACTATGGACAACAAAGCTCTGCTCTGAGCCTGTTGGGGTGGATGGAGAGTTTGCACCACTGGGCATCTCTACCCCAGAGTCCTCAGATTCAAATTTGTACAAAATCGGTAGCTTGGAATCAGAGAAAATTGCAGATAAATAGTCTTTCCTTGACTCTTCCACGTTGGATTCAGGCGGGGCACTGCACACAGAGATGACTTCTGCTGCCTGAAGGGGAGAAGAAATGTCCTGCTCCGACACTGACATGGACACAGTGGACACAGAGTCCTCATTGTTTAGAAGTTTCTCATGGAAGTTGTTGAAGAGCTTCATTTTGGTTAGAACAACCTCGTTATCTAAAGCCATGTCTCCTTTACCTGCAAAAACAGAAATATGATTTGATTTTGAAACTAAAAGTCAGAGGGTAACAGCATTTGACTCATTATGTGTCATACTATGTGGTAATATAAATATCTGAAAAATGCTGGATGCAGGGGCAGAGTTCCAGTTTTACATAGCTGAGGAAGGAAGGAAAAGAAGGAATTTGTGACCACCCAACTCTGAGTAATTTTGAAATGAGTGATATATTCTTTTAACTTTTTTATGATTTTTATAGGAAGACAGCATCTCATGTATTAAAAACGTACACCAAAGCTTCTTTTCTTTTTTGAAGTGACTACTGCATGTTGTCACTTCAATAAAAAAATAAATCTTTTTGTTTATTGTGTGTTGACCTGCTATGGTGTCTTTGTTGGGATGACAAAGTATTGAATCTCATATCTTGCATGAAACAGTAATGCATCCTGACCAGACCATCAGACTGCATTCGTTACGCATTTAATGACCATTATGTGGCCAAAGATGTGGCAAGAGGGTTCTTACCGTTAGAGCATAGGTATTCGAAAAATGCTCTCATGTCCGAGAAGTGTGGCAGTATGGCCTTTTTTTTTCTTTTGGAAGACTCCCAGCTATACCCTGAATCACACTGCACTGGCCAGCTCTCAGCATTCAAATTACATAAGAAGACATGTATTCAGAAACTCTGTCACGGTGCTGAAAGCTTATCTTGAAGGCATTCCTCAACATCACTTTTTCAAAAAGAGCCCAGAATGCAGCGAGGCCATGCCTACATCCATGTGCGGCACTGAACTGTCAGGCTTTGATCTTTTGGGCCTGCTAATGCTATTATAGGGTGCAATCATATGTGACTTCTCCTCTTTCTAACCATCGGCAATCTGATACCTTTCAGGTGTCTGTCAAAAAATCCTTTATTCTAACAATTTTAAAGGCTCATTATGGAGGTTCTTTATCATGCTAAATGTCAAGCTCCACGACATAAATGATTCAAAAGCGTTTCAGCAGCAGACTCTGAAATATGTATCTGAAAGCTGTTTTTAATTCTACTCTTTCTATGCTGTGTGAAGGCCTCAAAGAGTGAAAAAACAACATATTTTCAGCTTTCAGTTATGTAAACTTTGCAGTCACAAACTCTGCGATCGCACTGTCCCTGTAAAGAAGCAGTGGGATACCAGGAATTATCACAAATAGAGTTTCATGGACGTCTGCCTAATGGAAACTAGACCCTAAAGGACAGAGCATAAACACTGCTAAGCATTTAATTCGCTGGGTTTGAGACACACACATTTCGAACTATTTGGCAGCCTTTCAGGAGTCCTTGAAAATAATCACAACCTGTTCATTTGCTGTCAGCTCTGTCAATGAAAATCACGGTCCATTGTTTTCGCTTTCTCAGTGAATAAAAAGCAGGCGGCCGAAGTCCGCCCATATTTTCCCTGAGAAAAAGAATCTGTTGTGATAAAGTTGTTTTCAGATTGGATAGTGGCTCTGCGAAAACAATGATAGCATTTCAATCATGTGAGGTCATAAAAACTCTGCTTCTGGCCCAGGATCCCATTGAAAACAATGGCTGTGTTTTCTCAGCTTTTTCTAATGGACTCTCCTGACAGAAACCCTCGGGTTGTCAGTATAAGCACCATAACAAAACCCAGAGTGTGTTCCTGACTGTAAGTATTACTCATTTCAAAATAACTTAAGTGTCAATAATCTACCCTCATAACTGTAATCCATATTGTTGCTGCCCAAGAAAAAATTAGTATCTCTAATTTCATTTTCATACGTTGTTTGAATACAACTGCTGTCTTTTACATGATGTGAACATTTCAGCATGAATAACAATGGACCAGTAGAAATGCTCCTAAATAATTTCACTTTACATCTGTCTGTAAAGGTTAAAACGTTTCTGTCTTACCGTGTGAAGTTACCATTTTAGAAAAATACATTTTTGGCACAGTAATAATCTGTTGACTGAAGAGTACCATTACAAAAAAGATAAAAAATTATAGCTGAACATTTAAATATGTAAATATGCATTTTAATCAAATGTTCCCGCTTTGCTAGAAGCTGAACACATCGTGTGATCCTTTTCTGGTCTGTCGCCATAATTAGATTAATGTGCTTTCGGAACAGGAAAACATTTCTAAAAGTATTTCTAATCCACTTCATCGTGTCCTTGATTACCTAGCTTACGTAATGAGATCACAAGCGTCATGCATTGTGGACGTGGGACCATAACCACTTTGGAATCAGTATTTCGTCACTCTCTACACATCTTTTAGTCATATGGATGGAATTTCCTTTCACTGATGTCATTGACAGATGACTTCCAAGCCTAGTTTGATGAGCTTGGATTAAGCCTACTACAATAACACAAGTGCACAGCTTCCTGGGTAGAACAGAACTCTGTTTAGGATGCCGCCTGTCGTAAATGAGATATATATTAAGCCTCAATTAAAAAGATCTTCCCCTGACAGGGGTGGGAACCATTGTGAAGGGTGCTGGTTACTGGTCATGTGTATTTTCTGTCAGACAAGCTGTGATAATCCCGTAATTGGCCTTATCATGTCATGCTCCGCTAACTCTGGTGTTATCGCTCGCAGAGTAATGAGTACTGTCAAATTTCTCACTGTGGGGCAAGATAAAATAACTGAGAGCATCAAAGTCCTAAGAGAATGATCTAAAGAAAATAGTGTCCCATAGCCATTTGAAATCCACTCTATATACAAGCAGAATGAAGAACATGGTTAAACATGCCATAATTGAATTCTTGGAGGCCCCAGAATCAAAGAAGCTAATTCGTTTTTAAAGGGTCAATTAGGAGTGGCCCCTAAGCCAGATCCTTACAAAGCAATGAAATACAGAACTGCTGATGGCGGAACATTTTTTTGGTGCCACTCTAGGAGAAAGCAATCTGCATCTCAGTCCCCCTGGGTTTTCAATTAACATCCCTGAGACCTGGCTGCTGGTACAGAGAGATCAAATAGGCCCTCGTCCAGCCCCTGGCAGGCAGGAATGTGAGTAATGCTGAGTTCCTGTGTGCACCGGAGTATGAATGCATTAAAAATACAAACAAGCACAAAAAAGCAGGTTAATACTATTGTTGGCTGGGAATGAGAGCCAGACTTTCCACTTCTTATCACCCTGGAGGTTTTATGTGTGTAGGTGAATTATTTCGAAAGCGTCAAAATCCATAAAAGGCAAAGATTTGAACATAGCCATGTTTACATTCTCCATCAGCCTTCCAGACACTAAAAAAGTTCTATGTACAGACTTGAACTTGTCTTCCTGTCCACCTTTTTTGTTTCCATTTGTGAAGCAGCACTTGTACTGTGTCCCACCTGGAGCAGTTGTTTTGCTTCAGGGAAACCAATTTTTCTCTGTGTACCACTGGCAAATGCCTCACATTTTTAAGCTGATAAAACACTCAGTCCTCACTCAAGAGTTCGGGAGTTCTGGAGACTTCTGCTTTTGGTTTTTCAACTTCAGCAGTGATTAGGAATGCAGGGACACTGATAGGCGCCGAAGGACACTACAATTCTAAAACAATCTCTAAGAACTTCTCCCTGTGTAACTCGAGAACATTCTGTGAGACATCTTGATCCAAACATGCTTTCTCAATTACTTGCGTTCTCGGGCTCATTCCTTTGAGTGCGAGTGCGGCAATGACTGGATGGATATTAATGAAAACAAATAGTTTACGAGAGAGTTGACGTACATGTGCGATAATTATATTTAGTGCTGCTTTAATTGCTGATGCTTGGTTGGGTTAAATTAAAGAGTGATAGTCTTAGTCTGGCTGGCATTAATTATATACTGATTGGTCTTCATGCAACCCTGTAATCAGACTGGCACTGTCTGAGTCTACAACACTGCTATCTGTTTTTGTGGTTGGACAGGAACAGGTGTTGCCTCAACATAAAGCCGTTTATTATCGGATGACGTACCTGAATCAAGTCACGCTTCGAAAAGAACTACGTATTTCAACACACTATTTACAGAAACTCTCTAACTGTATTTAATGACAGTTTGTTTCAGACCATTAGGATGTGAGACCAGTGGCTTAGAATGCAGGATTGTTTACCTGTATCTTTTTGAAATGTGTGTAAAAATATACATTTACTGTCCTGGGAAAGTACCTCCTCAGAAGTCAGTGGGAACAAGGTGCATTCCCTCTGGGGGTAAAAAGCTCATGGTCTGCAGATTTAGTCTTGAGTGGTCTAGTGACGAGCACGATAAAGAGAGAGATTATGTGTAGTCTTCAGTGGAGTAGTCTGACCTCGCGGGATTTACCTAGTCTGACTCCGAGGTGAATGCTGACAGATAGCTTGCAGGCAGGGTGCAAATTACAGCGTCCTTTTTTTGAGGGGGAAGGGGGATCAGGATAGTAATTAAGAATTCTAACCCCCTCAAATAGTAACAAACACAATGTTTTTATGGGGGGGGGTCACAAAATTTCACATGAAAATGTGATTTTAATAGTAAACAGTGAAATACATTTCCCCAGAGCCATACAAACGTAGAAAAAACACCCCTACAGTGGGTCATACCATTTATTACTGTTGCATGTCTCAGGAATCATCACAACTGTAGTTTTATGAAAATGAATTCATTTAACATATTATTTAGTTGTTTATTGATAATAGCAGGTTAATGTAAATGAAGTACCTTGTTTGTCAATAATATGATTTCAGGTTTAAGCTACTTTTAAGGCAAATCTTGGTAATGGTATCAGGTTTTCACAGACGTTAGAGGAGACATTTTTTGCCTCAGGCTGAGCTGTCCCCCTGCTTAGACGCTTAGCTCCTCAGTGGACAGGGGTCAGAGGCAGGACAGGACAGGACAGGTCTGCTATTTTTGTGGCTGAAGAGCTCAAGAGAATAACAGAAGTTTGCTGCCACTATGGGTGGCCAGACTGAGCGACCACAGGTACAATCACCACAAACCAGCAGGCTCTATCTTGTATTCCAGGCGTTCTTTTTTTAGGGCTGCTTTGAGGTTTTCATGTTTGAATACATGCTCAAAAGCTGTATCTGTGATGTGTCTAGCCCTGATTGTTTATATAAAAAGTTGGAGGGGTTTTTTTTTTTAAGAACAAAGTGTTATTCACTGTTATGTTTTATAGAGACCCATTAAAATAAAATGCATTGCAACATTCATAAAAATAAAAGTGACAGTTCTTTTCAGAGCAGTTTAAACTAAAAAATGATACCTTTTGATTTAGTTCATTTTATGCCCTCAGCCATTCCTCAGCATTGTAGGTTTTAAAATGTCAGCATGATTCATCACATCAGAGTGAAATTCAGACTCAGCTTTGATTTTGGAGGTGGTTAATAAATGGTTTGACAGAATGGCAGAGGTTTTCTGGGCCTGTGCAGCTCTTCCCTTGAGATGACAAAGAGCAGATGTGACGTTTGATGAGGTGTGAAAGTCAGCTGCACACCGTCCACCCCCCCCCCTCCCCCCCGCACACTTTTCCAAACGCAGCAGACGATCAGCACCTCTCGCCTGTCTGTCCCTCAGCGTGATAATGGAGCATTTCCCCTCAGCTCTCTCCCTCTCTCTGCCTCCTCCAAGGCTAGGATGGGAATCCTAAGGAGCCTTTCCAGAGACACACTATCAACATAAGCTGGAAAGGCCCAGTCTTTCATTATCTGACACCATTAGGATAAGAGAAGAATGTGCAGGAGCGGTAACTCTAGGAAAGATTTCTTCATATGCATTTACACCAACATCTCTGTCCTGATAAGCACTTTCCGTCTCTCACTGCTATGAAATACAGCCCTTAACTCCATAAACGGCACACTAAATATTTGATTATTAATCTTAAAAGACCCACTCATTCCTCAATTGATACAAATCATATTCAGAAAGCCAACTGATTCTTATACAGTCCCATTTAGACAACAGCAGCGTAACCTACACATCCACATGAAAGTTACAAACAGTGTTAAGGCCCAGAAGGCTACAGTACAGGGTAGCCAATCAGAACAGAGGTGATTTACATTTATCAGTTTTAAAATAACAGTGATAAAAAGTGGACCTGTTTAAAAGTGAGAAGGGAGTTTGGAAAATGATCACATGAAGATGTGTTTGTTAACTTAAAACACACAAATATGTAGCTCAGGGAGAAAAGTGAAATAATAAAAACAAAAGATATGAGCAATTTCGGTGTAATTATTCAGTAATTACATTTCAGTAATTACTATGAAACTGATGTATAAGTTACGCATAGTAGTTTCTAAAGTTAGGACGTGTGAGCCCACACCCACATCCTTGAAGCTTTGAAGGCTCTAAGACACTACAGAAGCTTTTAAAACCTCCCATAAATTAATGATAGCAATTAATAGCATTAGCCTTGCAGTGTTTCATCACAAGAGCACGCTCCCAGCCCTTAAGGGTGGGGGTCTGCACTCAAATTCCTGAACACCTGAGTCACCTGAGTCAGTCTGAACCTACAGCCTGCACCCATATATTAAGAATTCTTCTGAGCCCTGCTCTGCCTGGTTCTAGTTATGAGTCAGATATTTACTGGAACAGAATAGAGGTCGCAGTGTTGGATCTGTCATCCCATCAACAACTGATGTCATTTAGTTTTCTAATGTGCGTTTAGCCTAGAGCTGAAACTGCTGTTCACTCTTCAGGGGTGATGAAGTCTCATATCAACTGCTAGTGCTAGTGCAGCAGTAATACTGCGGAGGCATTGTGTCTTAAATCAGTTTCTCATGACACGCCTGTAACTGAACAGGATCACACAGGGCAAACAAGATCCACAATGATGATCTTTACACATTGCTTAATGCTTGTCTTTCACAAACCGCCTCACTCGAGGAGTCATGACCAACAATGCAGTCTCCCTGCCCAAGTGGAATTACATCCTTTCACAACCCAAACAATGAATGGCATCCTCTAACAAAAGTAAGCAAACTGAAGACTTTGGGGGGGCTTAAGTCAAACTGATGTCTATCTTGTAAAAGTCTCCTGATGGGGAGCAATATATAAACATGCAACACAGAAAAAAAACTCAGTCTTTATATTAGTAGTGTCAGGCGCACCCATGAAATTCCATTGCTTAAATCCATTGCTTTTAAATGCTTTTAAAATTAGATTTTCAAACCAGCAATTTTGTTTTGCTTGAGAGTTGTCATGCATTGTCTTTTTAAATTGTTGTTTTATTGTTTATTTGATGAATTCCAGTAAACATCTGTATACCCCAAACCTTTTTTACCAAGTGAAGCATGCATAAAGATGCTTCCAGTTATTTGCCACAAGGTTTAAACATGTTCTCTGGATTTACTTTACTAACAGATGGCAAATAAAAGAGTCTGGCACGCTAAATTAGATTTCTCACTAAGTAAAAGCATGCCCCCCTTCGTCTGAGGAATCTCGTACATCTTTAATGATTTACTTGTTTCAAAGCTACAATAGAACATTCCGTAAGGGCTATTTTATGTGAAGCTTTTATTTGAACACAGTAGCTGCCCTTTTCGTCGCATAACATTTCTATGATGAATGAACCAAAAGAAATGTTCCAAAATTGCTTTGAAAAATATACTCTTTACATTCAGTTACATTAATGTTAACAATAATAATTATAATAATAACATGTTTGCTTTTTTTTCTGTACAGATCTGTTAATATAAAACAAATACAATAAAACAATATACACTATTTAAAACACATTTTTAAAATGCCAAAAATCTACATGATTTGATGGTCGATAATACCACCCATGTACCACAGTACAGTTAGCTTCTAACTAGCACTCAGACACCCCATCCAGACTAATTACTACCTGCACCCACAAGTCCAGGTGTTGCACACAGCTGACAATGAGAGGTAATAGGATCCCATGTAAACAGAATGGCAAAGCATGTCTTAGAGTATTCAGAGGCTTACCTTTCCTCCATGGGGCAAGGATGGCGAAAGACTTATGCCAGCTGAACGCCACGCTCGGTTTACGTCTCCTCAGGCTCATCTTGGAGGTCCACAAGTGTTCCAGCAGCCCTCAGCAAGTGTTCAGATGCTCCTCATGTCCTGTCTTTGCCAATGCTGATATTTATTCTGTGATTTAGGTGCTTATTGTCTTGAGAGCTAAACGGCCCAACAAGATCCACTGCTCCCTTGGGCCATTTTGCCAAAATTGGATAATTGCCTACCTAGACATGAGTGTGTGTGTGTGTGTGCGTAAGCCTCTATGTCCTTGCCTGTGTAAGAGTGTGTGACAGTGTGTCTCCCGTGCCCTCAGTGAGGAGAATGAAGCAGGCGGCCTCCAGCACCAGCACTCAGCGGCTGGGAGGAGGGGTGGCTGAGCATGAAGGGAGGGAGGAGAAACACGCTGGAGAACAGAGAAAGGAGGGGTTATTTTGAAACCGAGCCCCAGTAAATAGGATATCTTCAGTTTATTTTTACAGAATTATGAAGGAGGTGCTTTCCATCAGTCTGTGTGGCAAGACGCTCACGTGCTCAGACGCAAATACACCAGATTTTATCAGCCAAAGAAACAAACCGTGACTGGAGAGACCTAGACTCAGAGTGAGAAATAGTACATTGTTAGCATCATGATGATTCGACTCTTTGTTGAAAGTACCACCAATCTACAATGGTCATGGTCATACCATCTCTTCAGAATTCCTCCACCATGTTTTCCCTCAATTTTGTATGATCCACATTCTACATCTGATCTCTCAGTCACATACACTGACATACAATGACTGTATAATGGACTTAAAAGTGTTTGACTCATGCAAACTAGATAAATTAAGGAATCCTAGAATGCTAAAAGATTATCAGGTGAATAATTAACTCTGGTCATAATTCAAGTCCTACAAACACTTTCCTGACTAGAAAGCCAAAATAAAGAAACAGAATTCAGCCACACCTACTCTCTTACAGCTACAATGACTGCCTTTCTGGATCACTCCCTCACTTTCGTGGGAGGAATAGCAAGTTATCTGCTGGGAAATGAATTTGGCTCTCAATGAAGCATCCCGTTGTTCCACAGAAAACACCACACGCAGTGATGTGCTCAATTAAACATGGTTTCGGGTACATGTTCGGATGATAATATTGTCTAAGTGTACAACTACAGTCTAAATATATCATGTTTCTTCAAGGACAGATGGATTCTTTGTGTTGTTTTTTCGACATTGCTGTGGACATCTGACGCCTTATTGACTCACGCTGCTGTTTTGGTAAGCAACAGGTGAGGATATTAGGGGGCAGCAGACAGAGGGGAGCTGCTCAGGAATGCCCTTAGGCACAGGATTAGGTTGTGACTGAGAAAGCACTGCTTATCTTTTACAGGCCTCGACAATGCTGAAGTCTTCCGTCATGTATGTTTTAAGCCAAAATGAAGAGATGTAATGAAAAGTCAAAGTCTGTTCAAGTCACCCCTCTCAGTGTGTCAGACGCCCTTGGTCACCCTTATCACCAGATGATCAACCCTGCAATATACATTCACCTCCTTCACCGCATTCACCTCACTTCATTCACATCACCTTCAAACAGAAGAATCTGGAGTTAACTGGATGCTTCTGGAGCTTTGACTATAATGGGTCCTGTGGTCAGATGAGACAAAAATAAAGCTTTTTGGAGCCAATACGAAAGGTGAGTTTGATTGAAAAGAGAAGAAAAGACTCTCATTCCTGTTGGTAAACAATGGTATAACTATTGAGTTAAAGGTAAGATTTCTCTCAAATTTTCAACAAGAGAAGAAGCAAACTTTTTTTCTCCCTATTTAGCAAGGACAGCAGTATTTAAGAATCAAACTGTATATAGAATAATAATTTTTTCTATATGACCATATAGTTTTTAACTATAGGATTGGTCAACGATTTTGATACAACCAATACAAACATATGAACTTTTTCTGTTCTATGTGAACAGCGGAATATTTCTATTCTAAAATCTATAACTTAGAGAAGTAAATGAACAGAGAAATATTTGTAAAAACCCATAGCTCAGAGATATACATGAACAAAGAAATGTGTATATTTTAAAAACCTTTAGCTTAGAGATATATATAAACAAAGAAATATTTATATTGGAAAAATTCTATAGCTCAGAGATAAAGCTCTGAAAATCATTACAGATAAATCAGTTTAATATCCCTTGACTGAACAATCCACTATAGGAAATAGGCTTCACGCCATTGCTTGCATGTTGGTGTTTTCCATCAGCCTGTGCTGCAAGATGCTCACGCACTTAGACACAAATACACCAGATTTTATCACCCAAAGAAACAAACCACAAGAACTAGACTCAGTGTGGGAAATAGTACAATATGTTAGCATCATGGTGATGATTCTTCTCTTTGTCTGTTGAAAGTACCACCAATCTATAATAGATTCATACCATCTCTTCTGAATCCCACCACCATGTTTTCCCGCAATTTTTATCATCCACATTCTACATCTGATCTCTCAGTTAGAAATATTTTAAAAGACATCTTTATATTGGAAAAATATATACAGCTCTGAAAATCTGTTTAAAATTCCTTTTGACTGAACAATCTACTATGGGAAATAGGTTTCAAGCCATGGGTTGCATGCTACTGTGTATTAAAACACATGTTTTTAAGGTGGGCTGAAACGTGCAAGAACTGCTTAAACTCTTTAATATGAATCTTAATAGCACAATTGCCTATTACATAATGAAAAAGTCCATTTGTGACAATAATAAATTCTTATTTTCCATTTTTCCGTTGACCCTGGAGTTAAAGTCTTGCAGGAAAAAAAGATAAAAACAGATGTGTGGGAACATATTTCTGCAAAGTGAGAAGTGTGATAATGAGATCAGTCACCTGGAGACTGAACTCAAACGGACCCATTTGTTCTTCAGAACCCCATTGAGTTATAATATGTGCACAATGAGGAAATGCTGGCTAAATCTGTGTTTGCTTGGAAACTTTTCTGAATTGTTTTTCCAGAGTGCCGTGTTGGTCTTGGACTGTAAATGCCTCTATCTCCCTGAGTTTGACACCGAACATTTCAGCCAGTTATGTAACACTGACTTTGAAGAGCATGCAAAGGGACACCTCATGCTGCTTTGTGTGTTTTCCATGTTTAAATCATCATAGTAGCTCTTTCTTTTTTGTTGAGGGACATAAGAACATCAAGACAAGGATGACAACAGAAGAACAGTTAGCGAAAGTTCAAGCAAGGGGCTCTGTGACCTTATGGTAGTATTCCCTCCCAGGTCAAATATGCGAACAGCCCATTTAGAAAAACAGCTGTAATTATTTATACAAATGCAGGAAGGGTAAGAGTAAAATAACAAGGGTCTAAAAACACTAAGTGCAAAGTAGCAGTACTGATACTGAGCCACCGCAGTTAACAGCTTGCTAGTTTTATAAATTCAGCATGTTTTTTACTAAAGGAAATGTGCAGTTTTGTGCAATATCTCATCATGTGTAATATTATTACCATGTAAAATATCACTACTTATGTTAATATTACTTATATACTATTTATCTATATTACTTGCAATAACATACTCCTAACCACCATTTGTGTTTTCACTTAACCACCATTAGTAATTCACTTAACTGTAAGTTAACTGTTCTATAGTATCAAAACCCTGGTATGCGTGTATATAGAATACTGTATTTCACATTGAGTCTTTTTTCTGCAGAGTTTTCATTGGATTTATTTAGACTTTATATTTTATATTCTTGTCTCTGTGTCTGCAGTCGTAACATAAAGAGTTTCCTCTGGGATCAATAAGGTTTTCTGATTCTGAAGTCATTTTGTTCTACACATCTTTATAACATCGTCTTTTATTAAATGATTTCAGTTGTAAGGTCATCATTTATCTAGGTCAGTGGTGCACAGCTCCACCCCGATGTACAGCACAGCTTGGTGATCTCCCTGCTCAAACACACCTGATTCAACAACTTCAGTTCATTTCCAGGTTTCCTGGGTGTGTTTGAGGAGGGGAAGTGTGCTGCACACCGGCCCCCCAGGACTGGGGTTGTGCACCACTGATCTAGGAGCTGAAACTGAAGGTCAAAATGGGACCTACATGTTAAATAAAAAACAAGGTAAGCTCTTTATAACTCTGGAACTCCAGAAATAATTCCAGAAATGTCTGAAAGGTCACTGGAAAACTATGCAGCCAGTGACATGACCTTGTACATGCTGAGCAATGGCATTTCCATTTGATACACTTTCAAAGACTGGTTTGTACTTCTTGCACCTCGTCACATCCATGGCTATCTGACTTGCTGGAAAATAGCTACTCAAGTCTTTTTGAAAGAAACTCTACCTACCCTAGAAAAAAGATGGACTTAAGTCATGTCCATATAGGAAAATGTGAAATGGTTGAATGCAATGTGTTACGGCAGCACAATTCCCACCAAAAGATGCAAACTTGTAACACGTGTAACATATGATAATGTAATATATTTTGTTCAAACCACATGACACATTTGAATCATGCAGCACTTTTTCAGTGCACAAAGATCCATTGAAAAGAAAAATGTGAGGTTAACAGAATGAACGTGTAAGCAGAGAAAAACAAAAAAAAGTCAAATGATGAGAGCTTGATCACTTTTGGATTTGATAATGGTATCATTTTCATTTCAGTTATAATATGATGGAATGGCTTCAGACAGGTATAAGAAACACAGTACCGTGTTTAGGTCTTTATATAAAAAAATATTTATCTTGGCAGTAAATGTGCTTCTGCTTTTTGCTTTTTGCTCATAAAAGTCACAAATAAACACACGAATGAATGCAAATAAACAATATTTAAGAATATTACAGAAAGTAACTAAAATAAAAGTAGTTGATATCTTTTGACCTAGTCAGAAGTCTAAAGGTTTGATTCTAGATTTTATCCCAGCCATCATGATTAAGCATGGATTATTGAAACTAGGTGTTATATAATAGCACCAAGAAACATACCTAACTTTTTCAAGGAGAGGTCTGAAAATGGTTGAGCTAACACAACTTACATAAAATTACAACTTAATGCCTTATTGTTGTATGCATTTCTTCTAATGTGAATCTTTTCTGAACAAAGAAACTGTAAAAACTCCCAGTTTAATAACTTTTTAAATATATTTCTCTCAGGGATCTAAGTCTTTTTTTTATTATTTTTTTACCAATACTGTGTCTGTCTATCTCTTTATCTAACTCATTTAAACAAACCGTGTCCTAAAATGTATCTGTCCTACAGCAGGTTTTATGTTATCTGTTAAAACCCAGGACTATACAAACCTTTATGTTGCTCTAAAATGGTCATTTGAAAACATCATTTTAATCACTGTAAACACACTGTATTTTCAGTCTCCAATCAATAGATGCTAAAATTATTAACAGAAATCTGGTGCATAATCTGGTGGTCATGTCTCAACAGCACTGAGGTTAGGATGAAAACTACAGATAGTGATAGAATGAAGTTTTGGACTAAGATGAAAGATGGGATTAGAGTGAGTATTAGGTTGAAACGCACAGGAAAGTTGAAGTGGTGCAGATATTTAGTTGAATGTATGTTAAAGGCAAAAGCATCTACAACTGACGAGCCAACCAGCAAAATTTTTTATTGTCTATTTATTTCAAAAGTGTAGAATTGAAATTGCCTATACAGAGTTCAGGTGTATAGGAATTCAGGAAATTCAGGAAAACAAGTCAGTGATCAGGAGGAGGGGTGTACACTGATTACAGAGTAGGAGGCTGTGTCACCTAATATTGTGGCTCGAACGAGTACGAGCAAGCAGTCTGTGACTAAATGTCGAAGGGAGAAAACCTCCCTTCAAATTTTTTGAAAAAAAAAAAAAAAAAAAAAGCAGAAAAAACTCTGAAAACATTGAATATGCCTCTTGGATTTCAGTCTGGACTTAAACTATCTATTTTAGTTCAATTCAATCTAAAAAAGGGCTTCTAAACAACTTTATATTGTATTAATTTATTCATTAATATAAGGTCCTCAGGGCCCCCAAGACAGTCCACACATATTTATGTTTTGGGAGCAGCAATAGAAATGTGAGCTCATATGTGCCTACAATTATGCCACCGACCTAATTAATTCTTCTGGTGCTCAACTGTGTAACTGAACCAGTTTGATAAAAACTAGTCCACAAAGACCCTTTATAGTCAGAGTGTTACTTTAATTCTTCAACAAGCATGGAAATCCATATGTTGCTTGATGAGCTCAGAGGGCTAGTGAAGAATTTTTTAGCCCACGTTTGCTGCTATCACAGCTGCAGGGAGGCCTGGACTTCCTGTCATATCCCAAATGCTATTTCCGTAAAAAAACCCAACTCATCCAAATCGCATTTCCGCACACTGAAAATGGAACAAAGAGATCAAATGGAACAGCATTAAATGAGAATTGACTCATACCACTGACATGTTCCGCATATGCTGCGCTGTTTTTCTGTTTAGAAGTTTTGTTTATACCAGGCTTTGGCTTTCCCGCTATGTTTGAAAGGTAGAAATGGGACGGACATCTCTTTTGTTTATTTGCTTGTGTGCGCACAAACCATTGTGTGTCTAGTGGTAAAATGAGCCTAATTTCCTTGGAAGACCTTCTAGTCAATTCTGAGAAGACATAAAAGGGAAGAGGATTGTGACTAAATTAGGAGTTGCCAAATTAGGGGTAATTTGCTATAAGAGTGTTTCCAGTCTGGCCGAGCAGAGCAGCCTGTTTTGATGTTTCTTCCGTCACGAAAATGTGATCTGCCGGTATCTCCTTCCAAATCTCACTTGATTACAGTTGCCTTTCAGAGGTGTTGACTTTTCTTCTGGGCTTGTGTTTGCATAAATTTTACAGGAATTGGGTCAAGCTTCGGTGTGTGTGTGTGTGTGTGTGTGTGTGTGTGGGCGTTGGGGAGTGGGGGTGGGGGGTGTATGCCATATCATGCACACTGTTGATAATACATGACCTCAGTTATTAGATTATCTCTTGTGTTATCATAACATCCATTGAGCAGATTTAATACTTTTGACAGCATGCCTTTCTTATTGTGTCGGACTTAGGCAAACATTGGGTGTTCCTGAACTTTGAGCAGTCATGCAGACTCTTAGTCCTAAGGTAAAGACGTGTCAGTTCAAATAAAAATCTCCACAACTTAAAATATGCAATTGATAACAGTGTTTGCTAACTTCCATGGCATGTTAAATTCAAACACGTACCTCAGATATTAACAAACCTGAACTGAAAAGAACTTGGACCATCATTGTTGAGCCAAACTCCTGTAGTGTTTTGGGTTGGTTTTTTTTTTAAACAACTGAAAAGACCAGCCATCCTTCAATACACACTAATATTTCGTAACAAAGGGCCCATTAGAAACAGATCAAATTAACTTACTTAGAATAGAATACTGTTACAAAAATGAACTGTCAATTAATGGCAGACACTATATAAGGGGTCTATATGGGGGGGGGGCGTTTTAAGTTTACAACACTCACTCCCACTCAATTTACACTGTTAGCCTCGTACTTATGGACTACGTGGGCAAACTAGTTTGGTTGCGTGTGGCGGAAGAATACACAGTAAGGCAGCGTATGAGTGAGGGAGTTTTCCTTTTCTTTTTCTGGGGCTTAGTTGTGTTTTTATGATTTTACAACTGTGTTAGGATCGGTAAGTAATTTAGGCTAGGGTGTGTTTCGACTAACACCAAAATTCAGGTTACATCACTGTCGAAGGAACGGATCTGTGGCGTAATTCGAGGACCCCCGGTATATATATGTTACTAAGAAGTCAAGTCACCTAAAAGAATAATCTCCGAACAGATTTGTATTCATAATCATTTCACAAAACTGATTCTAAATCTGTGCTCTTCCTCCTGAGGTGGTTTGTGAAAACACTCGGATGTCTAAAATTCAGCATTTGGCTACACAGTGAAGTTCATTTCTTCTTTTTTTTTTAGCTCACAGTATGTCATACCACGTCCTAAACCACAGCAACAAGTCTGTGCTGCCTCAATGTAGAGCTGGATGCAGTTTAAACAGATGCTGACAGAAATTGGGGATTGTTCTTTTTGGACTTGTCAGAAAAGATTTGGGTGACTATAAAACTGTGGAAACTGGTTTTTCCTCTGAAGTATTCCTTTAATTTAGAGCTTCCACGTCCTGGTCCTGGAGGCACAATGACCCCCAAAGTACAACAATGAATATACTGAAATGTCCACGGTTGGGAAACACTGACTTGCAACGCAGTGAATAACAGTTAATACAAATCTCTATAATGCTCCAACTAAACTTTCAGCAGCAAAATTATTCTAGTTTACATCTTATTTACCCTGATTTGTTCTAAAACTATGACCAAATCTCTGCTTAGTAATGTGAGCTTGTTTAGCTCTTAGATGTGGGTAAAGCTGAATTTAGCGTGTGAGAACTGCACAGGTGGGCCTTTTGCAGGGCGATTTAAGACGGATCACAAGACCTTGACACATTTGCAACAAAGACTCAAGTAAGACGCTTCATGTTGCTTTTACCTTGATTGTAGTCACTGTATGAATAATAACAGTGTGAACAAAGCACAATGAAGTTCTTCAGCTTTTTGCAACTAAAGTAGGGAAAAAGAACAATATGAGGTCATGGGCATGTTTCAAAAACATGTATTAGATAAGAACAAAATTGAGCAACACATGGATGTGAATGTAATATTCAGTTAAACATTTAAAAAGATAAGGGGCTTTTGAGCTTGACTATGGTTGAAGGAAAAATCTTTGAACTTTACCCTTTACAACCTATCTCTTTGAACTTTAAAGAGGTTCTCCACACTCACACGTCTCATTTACAACAATTGTGAGACTCTTCAGGGAGACTCTTCAGAGTGCTTAATTCATTACATTGCTCCAAAGAACTGTTTGGCCTCTTTAGTTTTAGGAGTGAATGTATATATAGTGAGTGCTGCTCAACACTGCATGCTCCAGAATGCAAGCAAGGCCAAGAGTAGCCCTATTCAGTCAGAGATGAAGTGCATAGACAGTGTGGTATCCTTCACACTGAAGTAAGTCAGAGAGCTGCAATGGAGGAAATGGGTTAATGGGTCGTTTCCATATGTTTACAGCCAGCCAGCTCTCATTGATAACCTTCCAGATAACCTATACACACACACACACACACACACACACACACACACACACACACAGTCACGAGAGGATGATTCGTATACTTCAGATGCATGGCCAACAAATCCCGCAACTAACTCTGGACATAATGGTGCAAGGAACCACAGTCATGAGTCACTGTTTTCCCTCCATTGTTCCATTTTCTCCTCCTCTAGAGTCAAACCTTCTTTCAGTTTAGAGTCAGACCTCACCATCCAACACTTCTCAACAAGTAGTGGAAAATCACATATTGGCTTCTCAGATTTACAAACATGAAAAAATGCAAGACAATGGCAACTAAAGCAGGGCATTGTGGTCCCACACCTTATCAACAAGCCCGGAACACGTCTAACTTCTAAGTCTTAATTCCCTTTTTGTTACTGCATTTCTCATTTTCAGCGAGTGCCTGAAGCCAGGAGACTGTAGTAACCCCATCTTTCTGTTGACAGTAAGACTGCAGACTAGCTGAAAAGAAACGTGCCGCAGCTCACACACGTTCCTAGGCGGTAGATAAGACCGCTCCAGGCAGTGAGCAGGAGGCCGTCCTCTCCTTTGACAAAAAGCTGTTTTGTAAATTGATCCGTCTTATCAAGCACGAAGAATTTTGGAGGCACCTCTGCCTTACTACTTTTGGCCTCTCGTCAAACTAAGCTATGCCAGCCCTGTAGTCTCCACAAACGCGAAAATTAAATGTCAGAAATTTGTGAGTTTTTTCAGTCCTCCCTAATTACTTGTCACATACTTCAACATTCAAAAAGGGGAGAAATTAGTAGAAGTAAAAGAATATCGAAAAACATTGATGGGTTCGTGGGAACAGATACTACAATGCTTATCTAGTCTATTTCATTTACATTCATTTTTAGCCTAAAAAAACCTGGATGCCTCTAGAAAACTGACTATTGATGCCAACTGGAAGTTATGGAATGTGGTCAGGAAGTATGAGAAGACTGGAGAAGGTCTGCTGACCCCTTGTGGTTGAATGTTACACTAAAGAAATATCTTCAAAGTCAATCTGAAAACTAAATGATTTTTTTTTACCTTGCTGTCTCATGTCCTTGGCTAAATATTTCTTAAATACAATCCATTGTGTCATACAATTCAAAAGACATGATTTTTCATAATATTTGATCAACATAGGGACTTTTTTCTAGCCTCTAAACATTTTGACTACATCTTGTACAAGGGGCAGAGAAAAATGACACCCAATAATATCATAGCATGTTTTCCTTACTCCATCAACCACAATGATCAAAACCCGTCCTTTTTTCTGTTCCTGACTGCACATACACAGACAGCTACACTAGCTGACTAACTTGTTCTAGACCCGGGTTTCTCAACCACTGGGCCGCAGGCCACTGATGGACCACGAAAGCTTTTGATTGGGCTGCAAATCTAAAATCGAGACAGGCCATTGGTCCGCAATCGGTTATTTAATATCATCTAATGTGGCCAAGTGGGCCTTGGCAACATGCTGTGATAGACAGATGGGCCTTAATGTTGAAAAGGTTGAAAACCATTGCTCTAGACAATATACTTCTCCGTCTCTGTGCTTGTATTTACTCTCACCTTCCCCTTCTGTTTCTGGGGCACTTATGAAATAATCATGTATGAGTTACTTCAGTTTGTTTATACTGCAACCATTGTTCATGTAAGCACTAGTGAGGTCTTTCAAGGGTCACTAGTATTTGCACTATTCTCAAAAGTTTTCTACGGTGCTGTGAAGCATATCAGCCAATGAAGGGAGACATGCACATACACACTTGCGCGCGCGCGCGTGCACACACACACACACACACAACACACACACACACACACACACACACATACATACACTTGCACACACACACCTGCCACTTCCCTTCGTATTTATTTAGCTTGTTCTATTTGCGCCCAGTTTGAATGAAAGAGAAACCTGCCTTTGCCATGCAAGTGCCAAAGAAGCAATGGTTATAAAGGCGCTAAAAGTCTAGACTGGTAACCTGTGCTTCACCAATGTCTTAAAACAAGAAAATAATACACAGTAAAATTGAGCTTTCAACAAATATGGAATTATGTTTCAGAAACCACACAATCAAAGTGTATGGAATTATGTTTGTTTTTTCTTTTTGACCAAAATAGATTAAAGCTTTTAGGTTTCTCCAGAAAATCTGACTCAGAACATCAGAAGTTCAGTAGGATTTCTTTACTTCATGTTTATTCATTCTTTCATGGGTAGACATGTAATATAAATTTTGTCATTTTGTAATTTACCATATAGTACATCCTCATCTGAATGTGTCTCATATTACTATGGCAATCACTTTAGGTGTTTAGTGTTAGAATTAAACTTCATAAGAAATGCATGCTGTTTAGCACAAAGAGTGAGACTCAGGACTTGAGATTTTGTTGCCCTCGGGACTCGACTTGACACTTGCGAGTACTGGCTCAGGACTCGACTTGTCTACTCTGTTCCGAGTTGGTATTTGACTCAAGACTTGAGTCTTACTTGATACTTGGGATTCAGTGACTTGTGCTACCTGTGCCGCTTCTGTTTAATTCATGGGACTCCCTAAACACCAGATCACAAGCTGCCCCACCAACAGATTAAATACTGCTAAATAAAAATTTTACTTTTAAACAGAGCATTTTTCAGAACATGTTCAGGCACAGTACTCAATGAAACCAAGAGAAAGGGTGATGGGGTTCTTGCATTGCTCATGATCTTCTCAGCTTGACCTGTGGATTCCATATTAAACTTAGACAAATGTCACCATCTAGTGGTTCATATAAGTCTCTGCATAGATTTTCTTTTCTACCAGCCATCTGGAGGCTTGATAATTGTAATGAGGTGAATTTCAGTCAGCCTTTATTTGCGAGGAACGTGGACTCTGATCTGTCCAGAAATAGCGTTTGAGCAAGTAAGTTAAAACATTTGAGTGGCTAAAAACAAAGCCAGAATTATATTTTAAAGACACCGCTGTTCTAGTGGCCAGAATAAAACATTTGTATATTTTACTTTCTAATCATCCCTTTATTTAAGTAACTATGGAACTGTATAGGTATATAGACACCATACATGAAAGGTTTAACTACTATGACCCATGGTAACATCAAGCCACATGGTTAAAAAAAAAAGTCAACTTATCCCTGATCTTGAACTTTGATCTTTTTATTTACTCATAAATTGCATCTCTCATCAGCACAATCAAACCTGTTTTGCAAATACTGTTATTGCTTGCAACAGTTATCTGGATTTAGAGAATACTTCCCTTCTGTCCAAGCCACCTGTCCTCAGAGTAACAACTCCAGTTTACTGAACTGAGCTAACAGCTCATTTGTCTTTGTTCTTTGGCTACAGATCGACTCGCCATGCTTTCTTTGCTTGTGCCAAAATCTTTCGCGGGAAACATGATGCACACTTATCAGACATGGGGGGAGTCGTGTAAAGTGGAAGAATCCAAGTGGCTCAAGTTATTGATCGCAGACATGATATTCTTCGAAATGGGTAGGACCGTGAAAAAATGTTTTAAAGTATGTAGGTTCAAGCATTGTATGAGAAAACACTATCAATAAGCATTATCATAACTTTAAACCCACCCGTGCTGAGGACGAGTTGGTTGCTTCCGATTTGGCGCGAAACTGCTGCTCAGCGCTGTTCTCAGTCTCGCGCCGGAACTTCTGGGGGTTGGAGCTAGACTACTTAACTGTTTACAATTTGTGAGTTGTGTAACTTACTTATTTCGTTTTATTCTGCTTTATTTTTAGATTTGGAAGTCAGTTCTGTGCTCTGAGTTGTTGGTTCGTTAACCAAAGTTACTTGCAAATTATAATTGGCTAACCTGTCAAGAAAATACCCCGCCGTTTGCTGTAACTTTTAAATAGTTTTGCTGTTTTGCAACATTTACTTCACTTCTGAGGCCTAACGGTGCAAATTTAAGGAAGATTTCTTTTTTAACAGTCGTCTATTGTCTTGAGTTCTGATAGGAGACGAAAATGAGTGGGTAAGTTCATTCATAATTTGCTTAAGTAACAGCTTGCACAATGTGGTCAAAAGTATTGGGACGCCTGACCATTATCCTAACAGGGACTTCAAGGACATTGCATTCGAATACATAGACTTTAAAATGGGGTTGGTCCTTCCTTTGCAGCTATAACATCTTCCACTCCTCTTGGAAGGCTTTCCACAAGATTTTGGAATGTTTCTCTTGGAATTTGTGGCCATTCATGCTGGATGGGGTTAAGATCAGGCCAGTAACCAGTCAGGTTATTCCACACCGAACCCATTCATCCATGTCTTTATGGACCTTGCTTTGTCCGCTGGGGCACAGTCATGCTGGAATAGGAAAGGGTCTCCCAAAAACTGTCCACAAAGTTGGAAGTAGGTGTCCCAATACTTTTGTCCATATAGTGTTGTTTTTATTTTAATTAGCTCATTTGTGTGTTGTTTACCAGTCCTAGGACTATTGTGTTTCTCACTGCCCACCTTACACAGAGGACGGTGAATTGTCTTTGCATGAGGTTATTTTTTTGTCCCCAAATGATTAGGACTGTTAAAGAAGAGACTCGTAGTGTCTCCCCTCAGTGTCCCAGGCCAAACGAACCAGAAGAGCCAGTAGGAGCTGCAATGGAGGTAGCCACTGCAGGTGTGTGTGACCAGCATGGCTTCAAGTCTCAATGAATATGCATGTTTATTGCGCTGGTATCAAAATCAGATGCGAAGAGCTGAGTTCTATCTAAACTGGTGAATCCAGAGTAAATTGTTTCTTTCTTTGCAGTAAAATGCCAGGATGAAGAGATTGTCATTACTAAAGAAATGGAGGAGGAGGAAAAGAATTTGATGGAAGAAGGAGAGAAAAAGGAAAGAGAAATGATGGAAAAGGTAATTGGTGAACAAAGTCTCACTGGCTTCCTTGGTGAACTGCACGGCCAGGTTATTTTTTTGTGTGTAGATCTGAAAAATCCCACATCTCTTAATTCACTCTGTTTTTCATGTATTGTGAGCAGGCTAGAGAGTCGTGGGAAAAAGACTCTCAAGAAATGCGATTTAAGAGACTTCAGCATCTTTTGGAGAAGAGCAACATATATGCCAAGTTTCTGCTTACAAAAATGGAACAGCAGCAGCAAGAGGTATGTTTCCTTTTTTTGCTTTGGGGGTGGGGTTTGCCCCAACTTGTATTGAAATATGACCTTGTGTTCTCACTGGGTGAAATTGGTGTGAAAAGGAAAGTGTGGAAGTGAATTGAATGCTGTAATTACTCAAAAGTGCATGCCCCATTCTGGTATTACAAATTGTCAAACCAACTAAAGGGTCTTTTTTTTTATTTTAAATCTTAATCATCAAACTTTTAGTTTCTTACCAACCCATGAAGATTAGGCAAGTTCAATCAAGTCATCTCATGCTTCCCTTGCTTATTTGAACGTGTCAGTATCGTCGGTTTGCTCAAAACTAATGTGGTCCATTGCTAACAGGAAAAACGCAAGAAGGAAAGACGTGAAAAGAAAGAAGCATCTCTGAAACAGAAGGTAAACTTAACAGTGCCATTTTTATGATGAGAATTTTTAAGATAAATGTAATCGTGTTTCTAAGTATTGTGTATTTAATGTCAAGTGTTTTGTTTTTGCCCATGAAGATTTTAAAAATGTTTTGTATGACTGTTGTTCAGAAACAGTAATTTATATTTTATTCCTGTAACTTATTTTCTAGGGCAATGACAAAAAGACAGAGAAAGGTAAAATATGTACACTTTGTTAGTGTGTTTGTGTGTGGAACTAGGGGTTGCTTTTTTTAACATTGTTACATAAAGCTCTAAAGTAAAATTCAGATTCCAACATTTGCCTAATAGATTTACACTGAATACATTTTTCTCTCTGGTTTTTTTCTTCAGTGGAGAGAAAAAAGAGAGAAAGGGAAGACGACTACAAAATTGCTGATGTCATGTCCAAAGAGGTACGCATTCTTCTTAAACTACATTCTCTAACATGGTTGTTTTTCACTAAACTGCTTTTTGTATCATGAACTACCCATAGTGACATTTAAGTTTCTGTTGTTTTAAAATAGGAAATTATGTCAAAAGCCAAGAAACTGAAGATTGACGAGGTAATTTTGAAAGCGAATATGTTTTACATTTTTAATTCAGATTTTAATTAATGCATATGTTTGATACTCTCAGATCTTGAATACATCTGAAGTACTATTTAAAACAATCTCAGGCCTTAGACCTGTATTTTGTGATTTTTAAATCTTGTTACCTTCTTTTATGAAGGAGGCTTCTAGCCAGAAGAAACTCCAGGCTGAAGACATAGAGAAAATAAGTGACTCTAACTCGGATATAAAAGGACGACTGTCTGAGGCTGTGCGAGACAATGCCAAGCACATGCTTGACCCCAAAAGGAAAGTAAATGGACAGCCTGTGCCTTTACAGCAACCAAAACTTTTTACTGGGGGTGTGATGAGATGGTACCAAGTGGAGGGCATTGAGTGGCTTAGGGTAAGTAAATGGCAGACAAGAAGTCTGGAAAGGACAAGTGTGAAACAATTAATGTAGTGAAATGTCTCAGATCAAGAAATAATTAACTTTTTTTTATTTGACATGTTTGTTCTGTAGATGCTGTGGGAGAATGGTATTAATGGTATCCTGGCTGATGAGATGGGACTAGGAAAAACCATACAGTGCATTGCTCACATTGCAATGATGGTTGAAAAGAAGGTCATGGGGCCATTTTTGGTTGTTGCTCCTCTGTCCACTCTGCCCAACTGGATCAGTGAATTTAAGCGCTTCACCCCAGAGGTGAGTTTACAGGAAACAAGAGTTAGCTTTAATGTAGAATAATGCAAAAAATGTAACTTGTGAATAATATATTGTGGGAACAGCTTCCACCTCTGTATGCTAAGATTACAAGTTCAATGGATTTTATACCTTTTTTGTATAAAGGACCCACCCATTATGTATCTGTAATTGTAGTACTTCCTTTAATGTGCAGCATTTTGTCATGGTTTTGATTTTTTTTTTTTTTACCCCCCTCTATTATTTAGGTATCTATTATACTTTATCATGGCTCACAGAAAGAGAGACTAGAACTTGTCAAGAAGATTCGTAAGCCTCAGGGACCCCTGAATATGTGCCCTGTTGTTGTCACCTCATTTGAAATAGCCATGATTGACAGGAAACTCCTTCAGGTAACTTATCTTAGGATCATTCTTAAAAAGCAATCCTGCATTTAATCTACGATTTATAAAAGAACAAATGTGTTTTTAAAGTGAATTTAATTTGTAACGCTTTGTTCTTTTTTTGTTCAGCGATACCAATGGAAATACCTAATTGTGGATGAGGGTCACCGGATAAAGAACCTGAACTGTCGTTTGGTGCGAGAGCTGAAAACTCTTCCAACTGATAACAAGCTACTGCTGACTGGAACTCCACTGCAGAATAACCTTGCTGAGCTGTGGTCTCTGCTGAACTTCCTTCTCCCGGATGTCTTCGATGACTTGAAAAGGTATTTAGTCGTGGATAGTTCATAGTTTTATACAGTCCATTTTTGAACATTGCTTAATCCAGAAATCTGTCTCTGTCTTTCAGTTTTGAGTCTTGGTTTGACATCAGCACCATCACCTCGGATGGAGATGATATTGTCGTCAACGAACGGGAACACAACATCCTGAATATGCTTCACCAGGTAAGAACAAAGCATACTGAATACTCCAGCTCATTTGTACCATAACTAATGTTCAGTAGTATCCATAAACATGGTATGGTTACATGTTGGGCTTTTGTTTGTGAATGTTAAAACAGATTCTTACACCCTTTTTGCTGAGACGACTGAAGTCTGATGTGACTTTAGAGGTTCCACCAAAGAAAGAAATTGTGGTGTATGCACCTCTCACTGCTAAACAGGAGTCCTTTTACAGAGCTATTGTTGACAGAACCATTGCCCAGATGTTGGGCCAAGAAAAGGTAAGGCATATATTTTATTTTTTTGTCACTGCCATTGTGAAGTAATTATACAAAGCAGTTCCTTCAGTCTCATAATGGTTGAATAAGCTGTCATGCATTTTCTTTTCAAAGAAGGAGACTGGATCGGTGGAACTGTCAACCGCAGGGCGACCAAAACGAAGATGCAGGAAGGTAGTTGACTATTCTGAAAAGAGTGGTGACTCTCCCCATGATTTGGAGAAATACTTTGAGAAAGTCCAAAAAGAAATGGAGAGTCAGCAGAAGTGAGTGTCTGTTGTTTGACAGTTTTGTCCAGTTTACTACAACTTTGTTTTTCCTGATTTGCTTAAAGTAACTTCCAAAATCTCCCTTTTCAGCTTTGTTCCTGTGGTAGATGTGCAGATGCCTGTAGATGCCCAGATCAACCTGAAACTACAAAATGTCCTCATGCTGCTGAAGCGATGCTGCAACCACGCTTACCTTATAGAGTACCCTCTAGTCCCGGGAACTGGAGAGTTTAAAGTAATTAACTTTTGCAACAACTTGATCTCAAGTGAAGAATCTGCTTTACGCAAGAAAATTTGTTACGTATAGTACTCTTAAATGACGTGAAGCTTTTTCTTTTGTATAGATTGATGAACAGTTGGTGGAGGCTTCAGGGAAATTCTTGATTTTGGATAGAATGCTTCCTGAACTGAAAAAGAGAGGACATAAGGTAAAGTACAGACATTTACATCTCGTAATACAGCCCTTATGCAGGATATGTAGACACCATGCAAGCAATTTAGGAGAGGGGAAAAAGGTGTGCGTTCCATCTGTTTCTGTTTGGTCTTGGTTTAGCACATATTGGTGCATTTATGTGGTTGGTGTCCCAGTAGTATCCTAGAGATCACCTTACTTTTGATTTGAGATGCTTATATTTTCTAATTGGTTTGACAGGTGTTAATTTTCAGCCAGATGACCTCTATCTTGGACGTTCTAATGGACTACTGTTATCTCCGAGGATATCAGTACAGCCGATTGGATGGGAGTATGAAATACAGCGACAGAGATGAGAATGTATGCAGGCTGCATTTTTAAGATGTTTCCCAATATATTAGATACAAGTGTATCAGGACACAACATATTCAGATGTATGCCAGTGATGAGACATTTCTGTCTACTCTGTATAGATGAAGAAGTTCTCCACAGATCCAGAGGTCTTCCTTTTCTTACTGAGCACAAGAGCTGGTGGTCTTGGGATCAACCTCACATCCGCAGATACTGTCATCATATTTGACAGTGATTGGGTAGGCATACCTTTTCCCCAAAAGCTTACATCTACATCTATTAATTTAATATAAAATGCAGCTTGGTATCAGATGTTCAGAATGTGTGCACTGTTCTTTATTGTAGAACCCTCAGGCAGATTTGCAAGCTCAGGATCGGTGTCACCGTATTGGACAGACAAAGCCTGTGGTGGTGTACCGCCTCATCACTGCCAACACTATTGATGAGAAAATCCTGGAGAGGGCAGCTGCTAAGAGAAAATTGGAGAAGATGGTGATTCACAAAAGTAAGTTAATGAAATGTGTTTATCTTGCTGCACTTGGGGAAAATGGGTTAGACAAGTAGTTAAGTAACGGTGACATTTGAGGTTTGTCCAGCAGATAGTGCTACTGAGCGGCAAGTATCTGAAATATAGTTTTAAAGAAGTACCTGATATATTTTAAAGGAATACCTTACTGTATCAGGTTGGTGAATAGTAGGCCATTTCATTAAGTAGGTTAATTTAATCCTTCAAAAGCCTGTGTTTCATAATCTGTAGCAAACTGACATGGGCACAAATATATTAATTTAATTTTGGTAATTCACAATTATACTGAAATGAACACGGCAAACTAAGAAACGTATGTGTCAGTGCTTACTATTTTGCGCACAAACTCCCTGCCAGTTATCTGTTTTTTTTTTTTTGTTTGTTTGTTTTTTTTATTATTATTTTTTTTTATATATATAAGATTGCCCCAATTCAGTCAAAATCTTCTGGGGATTTGGCAAATTGGGTCTGTTGCCTGTTAATGTTTCCATTTCCAAAACATATACTTAAAAACTATACATTACATGTGGGCGAAATACATTACATACAACATGTGGGCGAAACCCCATTTTGCATGGTTTAATTTTGTTCCCAGTTGTTAGGGTGTTAAAGTTGCTGGCTTTAATTCTAGGATCACTTTACATGATTTTTATTTTCCTGTCATCCCATTTCAGATTATTTGTGTTAATATCTTTTTTTTTTTTTTTTTTTTTTTTTTTAAAGATAAATTCAAAGGTGGGAAAGCTGACCTCAAACAGACCAAGAAATGTGTGGATATGAATGAACTGATGGACCTTCTCAAGTCTAGAGATTATGACAGGTACTTCTTTGAGGCTCCTGATGCATGGAAAAATAGATTAAATTTGGCAAAGCATAAACTAGTCAATGCAGAGAATCAATATTTTTTTTGTCAAATCTACCACTGTTACAAGCTTAGCAGTATTAGTTTTCTGTACATACAATAAATGCCCTGTAATAGAACAATGTAACTGTCAGAACTACTGACTTTTTACCTAGGGTGCAAAATTCTACTGATCCAGAATGTCTTTGTTGTTATCTGCAGTCATAATCATTATTTTAAACCAAGCTGTAACCAGATATGGTTATTTGGGGTACCTGATGTTGCATTGCTGATGTGAGCTGTGTCCTTAATGTGTTTCACAGGGCAGTGAAGAGCACCAAAGGAAAGGTCATTAGTGACAAAGATCTGGAGATTTTGCTAGACCGCAGTGACCTGCTAGGTAAGTGAAATGTTGACCATCTCATAAGATGATGGGTGTCTGCTTAACGAAACTGCCCTACTAGTAGAGACACATGTCACTTTTACACTGTTCTGTTGCTGCTCACATCTCATCACAACTGCTGGATTATTCTTTCATGAGATAAATACATAATGTGAATTAAATCTCCTGTTTCAGATCAAGCGAAAAAAAAGGTCAAACAAGAGAAGGATGGAGTGTTCAGGGTGGTTGAGACTAAAGAAGAAAATGCAGAAATATGTTTGTCGTGAGTGCTCAGACAATCCACACTTGGAAGTCCATCCCTGGAGACGGAAATGGAGACGTGTAACTGGCTGCAAACTGCTGTGTAGTTCATAGTGTGTAGTTCTGCAATAGAATTTTTTTTCCCCCTTGTCCTGCCATCACATCTTGGTTTTAACTGCTGCTTTTTTTTTTTTTTTTTTTTTTTTTCATACTGAAAATGCAAAATAGTGAGTTGAACCGGTCTCGTTGTTTCACATTCCGTGTTTGCTAAAAAGGTAGCAACTACTATTGGGTCCTAATACTGGACCTAACTCGTGTAGAAAATTTCATGCTGACATACAGTACTTCTCATCTCTGAGGTATTTACTGGTTGAAGTCCCTGTATATTTTTTTGTAGTGAAGTTGGCTCTGTGGTAAGTTTCAAAGGAAAGTCATACTTAATGCACCTTAAACTGTTGTCACCTTTTTCCGTTTTGAAATCAGTACTAGTGATCGCCTGCCGTTGAACGATCAGCTCATTTCCTTGTAAACGTTGTCATATCAAAGCACTTTGAACATTTTCTGAAAATATTGCTCAACAAGTGGACCATATGTTTTATACTGGTGTTTTGTTTTTTTTCATGTCTGCAAAGTAAAATAAATGTTATATTCATCTTTTAGAACAGTGTCTTAATGGAGTCATGCTTTACAGTTACAGCATTTGGCAGACGCTCAATGTACATCAGTGCTTTAAGTGGTCCACATCTGTTCTTTATGCCTGCAAAGCTAGACTAATCAACATCTGCTATCAACCAAGTTACTACCAACTAAGTTGCACATGTTAGCAAACCCTGTCAAGAAGTTAGTACAAAGTTGGTCCAAACAGACGAGTGAGATTTTTCTTCTCCCCATATATAGAAAAAAATGCAAGCAATAAGTGAGGACTAGGTGGTCCCCTAGGTGCTCCTTGAAGAGGTGAGTCTTTAGACGACGAGAAGGTCTCAGAGGTGAGACGAGCAATGCTAGATGTTCTGAGAGGACGAGAAGTAACGCGGTGCCTGATCGGTGGCGACAAGTAAGGAGGTGCAAGTCCATTCTTGGCCTTGAATGCGAGAGTTAAGGCTTTGAAGCGAAATACACTTAAAAAAAAAAAGTTTCCTAAGCAACATTATCCATTATCCGATGATGTCCGCTTTGTTTATATACAGTTATCATTACAAGTTAAAATGATGTGCATTAAAGTAAACTAAAACAGACAAGTAAAAACTGCACAAATTCAGCCAGGAAAATATAAAAAGCTCCAGAATTTTCTAATGGTCAATGCTGCTCAAAAGGACTCTTGCTGGACTTTTTCCTCTTCCTCCAGTTTTCTTCTTATGTGCTGTATCACTGGGGGGGGGAAAAGGAAAGCCGTTGATTTGTCTGTTTTTTTCTGATATTAGATTAAGTGTACTCAAGAAATGGTTATGCCAGAAATCTAATTTACACAATTTCACTTACTCCAGAGGTCATCAGACAAAACACATTTGGTGTTTTTTTTTCACTTTACAAGGCCAATGTAGCGCACAAACACTAGAGGTCATTAGTCATCCACATTTTCTCTGTAAAAGTCCCTTACTAAAACTTCTCTCAAACCATTTTTAGCTCTTTACTGAGGCGGTGAAGACTTATTCCGTATTAATGACATTATCACAAAAACTGATTCTACTCCTACACTCCTGAGATGGTCTGTGGAAACCCTGTTGTGTAAAACAGCTGCCTGCCCGTTTGGTTCAGTTGTATAGATCACTGTCATCCAGCATGTGAACCACATTGACTAATCTGTGCCACCGGGATGAAGACCGGGATGCAGTTTGAGCAGGTTTTGAGAATGTATTTACAGAAAATATTTAGGTGGCTCTTGACTAAAGCATTTACACTATGAAGTCTTAGTTGATAAATATTGGGAAAGTGGGCTATTGTGTAAACTGGACTTTTCGTTGAGCTGTTCCTTTGTTGTAAGCTTGTACTTACTGTCCATACTTGGTGTGACTGGAACTGTGCCAGTATTGGGTGCCCTGTTCTGATGAAATGATGAAATATCTGTGATGCTCATAGGAGCATCATTCTGGTCCAGCTGCCCAAGCCTCTGTGTGATGCGGTCGCTCAGACTGAAGTAATCCTTCCTCAAATCTCTCATTTCATCCAGAAGAAGCTCTCTTTCCCTCTCCAGCAGACTAACAGTCTCCCTCAGTCTCTCTCCCTCACATTTGGAAACTGTCTCTGCCTTTGTCTTTTCTTTCTGAAGGCACTGCAGCTCCTCCTTTAACACGATCTTGTCTTTTTTAAGTTTAGACACAACTTCATTTAAGGCCTCACACTCCATTCTCATGTCTTCAAACTGTTTCATGTAAGCCTTTTGCTGCTCCATTAACTGCAGTTTCTCCGCTTGACTTCTGCTGTGAATTAGTTTTCTTTCTTTCATCGTGGCTTCCAGTAGTTGATGAATGGATTCTCTTTGCATTTTACTCTCGTCCAGCTCTGCATTCAGTTGTTTTAGCACGTTTTGAGATTCCTGCAGATGTTCCTCAGCTCTTTCTTTCTCCAATTCTTTGGACTCAACTGCTCGCATGAGCTTTTGGTTCTCCTCTTGAGTCTCATAAAGCTCTTGTCTAAGGGCTTTATATTCAGCCTGAATGGCTGATCGCTCCTCCTCAGCCCTCTGTGCAGCCCTAATGTTCTTCTTGTGTTCCTCCTCCATCATTTTCATTTTTTGTCTGTATGCAGAAAGCTCTTTTGCTGCCATGTCCCTCTGGTTCTCCAGAAGAGTCTGGTTCCTCAGTAGTTCCTCAGCCATCTGTTGGATCTTCTTTACAGTTTTCTGAGAGCTCTTTCTCGTGGTACGTTCCTCAAGAAATTGGTCCTTAATAGTACTGGCTCGTGTTTGGAGTCGCTCATACTTCTCCAGCAGCGCTTTGAGTTGCTGGGCGAGGCTTTCATTGTTACATTTAGCTGTAGACAATTTCTTCCTCAGATCTTCACAAGCATTGTCCAACCTCTTGGTGAGCTCAACATTCTTCTGCTCCTCACATTTCAGCTTTTCAGCCACAAGCTGGGCCTCCACATCTCTCAGCTTTGACTTTTCTTTCACATCCCTCAGCTCTTGATGTTTTAGCAGCAGCAACCGGACAGTCTGTTGATTTTCTAGATCTTTTTGTCGTAACTTCTTTTTCAAGGCCTCTAAAAAGTCAAGCTGCCTTCCTTCAGACGACAGGCGCTGATCACCTCGGACACTCGCCTTTTCTTTTGATTTATCGGTCAAACTGCCCCGTGAAGAAGGTTTTTGGATTAGTTTGCCCACAGCACTCTTAAAGTCTGAGTGAGCACAGCTTCTGTGTGGTAGGTGGAGGGTTTTTCTGGGATTAAGGTGCACTCTAAAGTTCTCCAGCTCTAGATTTCTGTCAGGGCTTGCATGTGGTGACCCTGCTGCCAGCGCTTCGGACCCCAGAGTACATGATCCAGTTTTAACTTTGTTCATTTCTGTTGTGCCTAAAATGCTCCGCAACAATTCAATCGTTTGTCCGTCTAAATGATACATATTTTCGTTATCTGGAGGCAAAGCATATTTAACAAACAAAAGTTTATTCAGTGTCCCATGACGAGAGTCTTCGTATGGATCATTTTGAGCCTTCACACAGCAGGTCAGCCTGTCACTTGACCTTAAGTTCATTTCACTGGAGAACAATTCACTGGATTCACGCTGATGAATCTTGACCAAACCTTCAGAAATGACTTCTCCTAAGCCCATTTGTCTGTACTGGGCATTACCAAGAACTTGATTATTCAAGGACTCTGTTACGGATTTGCAACCTCCCTCCATTGTTTTAAGATTGCTTGGACTGCATTTTAGAGTTAGAAAACAACAAAGATAAAAGATGAGAAAGAAGTCAAAAGAGAAGAAAAAAAGTTCAAAACATGCATTGTGGTTTCATTAGTCATTTTCTTCTGAATTGACATCATGTACATAGCCAAACCTAAAGCTTTTAAAAATATATGAAATACCACACTTATGAATAGCATATGCTGCACATTGAATAGGTCAACTTTGACGTTCCCAAACTCAATAAGGGAAATAAAACGATCAGTCAACAGATGGACAATAAATGGCTGGTTGTGTAGCGTAGTTTGTTACACCACAAAGTTTACATATAGTTACCACATGCTGTAAAACTGCTCAGAGAACCACTCTATGAACTTTGTCCGAATGCTGTATAAATGAATACATGGCAAAATCAGAGTTAAGGACATTTTCCTTCACAACCCTTACCTTATCCTGCACTAGTCCTCAGTGCCCGAACTAGACTGTAACGGCAGACTGCCCCACAGCCAAAACCCCATTGTTCAGACTTTAAATTGTCTGTCACCATAGAAACATGACTATAGCGGAGCAACCCTTGGAGCTAAAAAGCACAAACTGCCTTCTAGTCTAAACTGAGCATGTGCCCGAAGACCTAAAAGCTTGATAAGACAGACAAGACACTGAGTGTCGGACCAATATAATCAAACACCTGGAGAGCAGTAGATTAGGTCCAAGTGTACAATTGGATGTTCAATGGTACAGATAAGGACCTGTACTGAATGACCTGAACTTTATATTCCAATATTTCTATGATAATCAGTCCATACCTTGGATACAGACTCTATAAGAGCAGGCAAAAAAGTCAAATTATTTGACTGAACCTCCAGAGCTTGGCTGAGATATGATGGTTAGACCCTGCAAATGAACTTCACAATATTTGTGAAAGACGACCCAAAAACAGAAATAATTTAAATACTTTTAATTTAAAAAATAAATTATAGGACATGTCCTTAAAAGGCAGACAAAACAAGTCATCCCATGCAAACTCCAGTCACAGAGCTGTACGTGGTGCGACAGGTTCAGGCAAGCTTTAGCAAAGTACAGTAAATGAACAGCAAAATTCAATTCACGTACAGTACAGAGCAAATTATTCAACTGTAAACTACCACCCCCCCTCTTGATTTAGAAATAAAATATAAAAATTGTATGTATACATTCATGTACATGCTTAAGATTAAAATACAATCTAAAGTGTACAGGAGGAAAACTGGTCTGATAGTTTTGGAGGGATTTACAATCATCTTAACTGTAGTGAATTCACCAGAAAAAAAAAAAAACAAACAAACAAAAAAAAAAACAAGGCTAATTGTATGAAGGTCAGTTATTTAACACTAACAGAAACGCTGGGTATGGGCAAAAGTAGCAGTCTTAACCACTGGAACATACCAGAAAACTTCATTTAAAATGAACAAAAAGAAGAGAAATCCAGGGATTAATGAGCTTAAAATGTGTAAAATGGATGTAACCTTTCCCCAGACAATTCCTCAGCATTAAGACAACCAAACATGCATGTAGAACTTACAGTGAAATTTAAATTCACGTGCGTGTATAAGGAAGTGCTTCTTTCTACATTACAGTGACTGAGCTTCGCTCTTTCACTTCAGCTGTATAAAGGACAGGGTGTCGATTGTAAACTTTGGTTTAAATTATGGAGTCTAAGGGAACAGAATTCACAAATAAAACTACACAACAAAAAACACTCTGCACAAAACCAAAAAGAGGAGATACACAAGATGCAATAAGTGGTCAGGTGGTCTTTAACTTTGTAGTTTGTGTCAACTGATCTGTTAGACTGGCTCTTATAGAGTTAACTACAGTTTGGCGAATGTTTTCCTCCATGTATTGTTCGGTCAGTGGCTTCAGCACCTAAAGATGATTTTAAAAATTGAGAGAACAAGACAGACAGAAAAATAAAAAGGTTTGTTAGTGGTACATATAAAAAATAGCAATATAGGAATTATGCAAATCTACCAAAAATTTCATACTGAGAGGTCTAGAGGGCAAGTGTTGAAGTGGAGTTTACTAACAAGACATACTAGTGTGGTGAAGCACAATGAATTTCTGACATATTTTGGATCTGCAATAGACATTGCGGGAAAACTAGCGTACAGTGGAAAAACATAGTAAAATCCCTTAAGGAAGGAGAGAAGAGGGAGTGCCTCAACTCTGGCACATTCTTCTAAAGAGAAGACAGAGATGAAACTGAGTTAAGATCAAGGCTTAAGACTGAATGTCATGGGACAGATATACAGAGCGAGGAAGGATGGGATCAGAGAGGTGCAATGCAGCAGCACCAAAAAGCATCTGTGGCTCAGTGGGACATTGGGGTGAGCCTGGAGAACATCATCTGACCATTTCACTGACTAGGCTGTCTGAAAGATTCAGTATGAAAAAAAAAAAAAATATATATATATATATATATATATATATATAGACATTTGTATAGACATTTTCCCCTCATGTCTACACAACAAAGAACCTGGACACAGGCTTCGATTGTGTCCATCAAAATGTGTGTCAATTAAAAAGCAGCAAAAATAATAATAATAAAAAAAAAACCCCACTACTCACCTGCTCCCACAAGGCTTCTGCTGTGAGGTCTATGGCCACACCCAGTTCTCGATACTCTCCAGAGTATCTGACATATGCCCAAGCACACAACGACAGCAGCGACACACCCATCACCAGGTTGGCCAGCACCGCGATTATAGACAAACCAATGAAGCCAGTCACTGTGGAGACGATGTAGGTGAAAAACATGACGGCGAACAGCGTGGCGGGAGTTCTTGCTGCATAGAAAATGTTCTTGCTCTCATTGTGTTTAATGAAATTTGCGAAGACTTCGTCCAGCTCCGATTCCAGCTGCTCCTGGTAGCGCTGGCTAAACTCCAGTCCTCCCATCTTCTTAACAGCACGGAACTGCTGGACAGATGTTTGCTTGAGCTCCTCATGATAGCGCTGGAGGTCTATCGGTGCAATGTATGGTTTGTCTCCACCACATACCTAGGACAAAAGCACACACAGGGTGTAGAGAAAGGAGAGGAGAACAAGAAACCTTAAATATTGATTTCTTGTACTTAATAGAAAAAAAAATAGACACATTTTGAATTATCTAGGCCAAACCTATTTCAGTGCAATGGCCTCAAGTTATTTTCAGTTATCTAGGTTATGTCGTCACACTCTAGCTATATTAATAGGGGACTCAAGTCCCACTCCTTCTTGGGTCTAATTTCAGGAAGGTGTAAATGAATTCTTAAGATGAATGATAAAGTATTTGCTAGGTAATTTAAAGACACAATATAACCAGACTATGCAACAAGAAGAAAAACATCAAAACACTAATCCTACCTGCTCCATTCCACGACTGTAAGTGTCTTTTGCTCCAGCTACAGCTGTAAGGTTGTTTGCTTCAGCTGTTGCCTAGTGTACAGAGGTGCAGTGAGTGACGTGAAATTAATACATGCAGACAACCGACAAAACATCAGGAATGTGTACCTGCAGCATGGACTTGGGATGAGGAAGCTCCTCGCCTTGGTAGATTTTAATATAGGCCTGCACACATGGCACACATAAGAATACTGCTGTAAAAATACTTCATCTGAAGTCAAGGAACAAACAGTACTGTTATTGTAAGAATGTCAGAGATGCTCATACAGGTTTAAAAAATAATACATTAAAATCCATACCTTGAAATATTCAAGTAAGTCCCTGCATGTGACCTTGGCTCCATTGATCTCTTTCTCCACCAGATTCTCAGGGGCTAGCATGAGGGGCACAAGATTTTGTAGCTCCCTCTTGAAATCATCATCAATATCTGTAGAGTGGATCAAGATTAGAACATTGCTGTGCATGAGCATATGCATCTGAGAATGACATGGTTCTAACCTTTTAGTCTACCATCAAAATAGGGGTTAGTTGCGACCTTCAGCCCTGGGTGAGGCAGTAAAAAGCAGCCAATGCTGGAGAAACAAGAGTGGATGTGCTTCCTCACATTCTGCAGCTCTTCGTGTTGATTCAGTTTCACCTTTAAAAAAACAAACAAACAAGCAAACAAACAAACAAACAAACAAACAAAAAAGTTATCACAGTATTTATACATAGTTCAGCACAGTAGCTTTAAATACAGGTGTTCAGCCAACCATTCATATGTCTGGTTACTAACAATCCTGCATTTATATTTAACCTAAATTGTCACATTTGATAATAAAGGACTGGATAGAGACACATTCAATACGCTTTAATACACTTCCTTTGTCACTGTACAGGAAACACACACACACACACACACACACACTAATAAATTGTTACTATTGGTATTATTATTACTACAATGACAACAATATATAATAAATAATAAATATAATGATCTCACCTGAAGTCTCCTTTCCAAAAAGCGATTACCCCCCACAAGCCCATAGTCATGCTCATAAGGGTAACACCAATCTCTGATAAGAAACAAAAGTTTCTAAAGAAGAGAAGTAGGGGGAAAAAAAATTGGGAAGAAATTCAAAGAAATTGGGAAGAAGTTACAAGCAAATACAACAAAAATTAACTCCTAGAGAACAAAAAACTCCTGAACCTTCTAAAGTAGATTAAACCATTTCTTACCTGAAATGGTTTTTCATAGATTTCCTCCATGGCTAGACGGCCATATTCTGTGAAAAGCTTTTTTTTTTTTAAAAAAAAAACAAACAAACAATAAAAACAAAAAACAGGACAATATAAACAAATATACACAAATTTGAAACTGAAAGTTACACTGAAGAAACATGTACCTGCAGATGCTGCAGGTCATCTTCTTGAATATTCTGTGAAAGATTATAAACCTACAACATACAAACGGGAACATATGGCATTGTGACTTGGAAGCATGTCTGAATACATTGATAGATTAATTTTTTTTCTGCCCAATAACACACCTGTACAGAGCTGGTCATAGTGCTGAGGGCGAAAACTGTGGCACAGTCTTTGATGGTGGACTGACTGTCAAAGGCTCCCTGAGTGTCAACCAAAAGGACAGCAACCTGAGGACAAATTGCAATTAGACTAAGTACATTTAAGGACATCTGAGTAGCAACATAGCTCAGTGATAAGTAACTGACAAGCACCTCACCTTACTGCCATCTGGCTTTTCCACTACAAAGACTTCACTCCAGGCTTGTATTCCTGTTGTTTCTCTCTCACAACCCCCTCTCCATGAGAAACCAGTTAATGGCTCATCATCTCCTCCCATCCATGACTCAGCCGACTACAGAGGAGGACGAGAACGAGACACCTGCAAAGCACGCTCACGACTGCTTTTCTGTGTGAAAACATTAACCTGCCAGGCTGGTATTACACTTCAGGGAAACGGTCACAACATGCCAGTGAAGATGTGGAGCGCATTGCATTGTATGCATGCTGATGACTTTGGGGACGTGTGTGGAACATGTGAGAGCAAGTATGGCAAACCTGACTGTGCATGTAGCGTAGCATGAAGTCTAGCAGAAAGGATTTCCCCTTGCGAAAAGCTCCAGCAACAGACAGCACAACCACGTTGAGATCCCGGACATGCTCTTGCATTAGAATCTTCTCCAGCGCAGCAGCGTCCAGCTCAAACATGTGGTCATCCTCTTTGGCCACCACAATCTGGACTGGCCGTGCTCCCTGAGGGACTGGCTCTTCCTCTTCGAGCTCCTCCTCTACAGCACACGGGGCAGCTCCGTTTGTGTCGGGGCTTAATTCGTCCATGGTGCTTGACTCCAAAACTGGACGATATATTGGAACTTCCTCCACCCCTCTCATATCTGTAAATGCAGAACATTGAACATTTTCACATGGACACAGATTAAAACAGATCAACTGCTAGAAATCTTTCGTTTTTACAAATTCTATTCAGCATATTTATAACCACACAACCTTTAACACAAATCTAAAATACTTTAAAGTGACAGAAGCATCCGTGGAGGCCAAAAGAGTCTTTTGACAAGCCTAGGGCGATGATGCACCTGTCAACTGGCGACTCTCACTGTTTGAAGAAAAGGCCAAGTTTTCAAATACACTGTACACATATGTGACACAATCTAAATACATAAATGTATACTTTACGCCAACTCCATGGTGAACCACGGGTTACTACAGTTTTGTCCTTTAGCTGGACTGTCCTCCACACAAGGATCACCTTCTATTCCAGGCGTGCGGATCCTAGTGTTAACTGTTAACCCCTGCACTTTACCCACGAGCTGCGATAAGCCCGGATTCGGTCAGCGGCTCAGCTACATTTGGCTTTTTCCTCTCCTCTCTGGTGGACACAAAACAAACAGGGTGTCCATTCGGCCCCTTCGGGCAGAAAGCCAAATGACTGCAGTGTGTGTGAAGCGAACTCAAGTACGCAAGGACACGGGACAGGAGCCAGTTAAAATAACCCACTGCTGCCCATATCAGGAATTTTACTTTTCCCTTTGGCCCATATGTTCTCTGAGCCCTAATCAGAAGAAATGTTATGGTTACAGAGGGATTCTTATTAACTGTGTGTGTGTGTGTGTGTGTGTGTGTGTGTGTGTGTGTATATATATATATATATACACA
>JBBIGA010000146.1:14856961-14872914 GCA_037576975.1 Alestes dentex
TCAACAGAGATCACCCCCCCCCCCCCAGGGCCCCCCCCCCAAAGAACTGTCCCCCGTATATTGCTTTTAGTAATTAGACAGATTTCAATATGGCACTTTAATAAATATTGAATAAATATATCCGTTCACAGGTTACCTGACCAATGCGCGCTACTTTGGAGCTGTGGTGGGACGAGTTGCTAACCGTATTGCCAAGGGTCAGTTTGTTATTGAGGGTCAGGTGTATAAACTGGCCATCAATAATGGACCCAATGCTCTGCATGGTGGCCTCAAGGGCTTTAATAAGGTCAGTAAATCATGCTATAAATGGATGTTTAAGGTCAAAATATTTCCAAATAGTCCCAAACTATTTTGTGGAAACATATGTTGTATTATTTATGTATTTCTATACTGCTGGCTGTGTTAGTTGCATTGATTTGTAAAAATGGCAAAGACAGTTAATGCTCTCACCCTCTTCTGGAACTTTTTTGTCTAATATTTTGTCAGTTCATGACTACCTTTGTGTAACTCTGCCTCAGTTCAGAGTTAACACCTTAACACTGGTCCTTTTTTGTGTACATTTGCCATCCTCAATGTGACACAGGGTTGTTCTGCTGTTTATAATATGATGTGCATAAAACCATACTGAGGATGCAGCAGATAGGACTAAATGGAGACAGATGATTCGCTGTGGCGACCCCTGAAGGGTAAAGCCGAAAGAGAAAGAAGAAGAAGTGCATAAAACCATACGTAATGCATAATATTTGTTCATACAGTTCATGATGCTGACACCACATGGGCTGCTCACAGATCTTGCATTTATTTGTCTGTTTGTTTTTCTATGCATATTCATGACTAAGTGTGTGCGTTGTACTGCCTAGAGCAACTACGTTACAGCCTTATGTTGTAGGAATACAATTAAATAATACTCTGTAAGACTGTGAAAATAAACAGATTGTTGATTGAAGAATTGACCAAGTTTTGTAAGTGGAAGTTTCAGTATGTCTTTGTATTCATGTAGGCTGTGTGGACCTGTGAGGCTGTGGCTAATGGAGTAAGACTGAGCCACGTTAGCCCTGATGGGGATGAAGGATACCCTGGCCAGCTGAAGGCTTCTGTTACGTATACCCTGGAGGAGAATACACTGAGTGTGCAGTACCATGCCCAGACTGACCAAACTACACCCGTCAACCTGACCAACCACTCTTACTTCAGTCTGGCTGGACAGGTGAGACTGGACACTCAAATTTACACAGAACCATTGGTGAACGTGGTGAAAAAGCTCATAGCTGTAGCAACACTTATAGCTGCAGTGTAAGGAATTGAACAGTGACATGTTTGTGGTTTTGACTCCATTGTGCCATTGAATCAAAGCTGACATTCTTCACTTGAGTCTCATGTCTCATTATTAAATATCAGTAGTACTGGACCAAAATAGCAATAATTATCACAACGTATTTACTATAAGACTATCATATATACAGACTTAAACTAGTTGCTAAAAGGTAATAGGTTAAAAAGGAGCCAACACTTGTTTGGACAATTCAGACATTTGTCCCTCATTTTTCATAGGGCACACCAGACATCTATGACCATGAGGTGACCATCTCAGCTGAAGCCTACCTGCCTGTGGATGACACCATGATTCCTACGGGTTATTCTAATTATTATTTTAAATTATTTTTATTACAAATTATTATTCTTCAAGATACAGTAAACCCCCGATTTTCATGGGGCTTACGGTCCACTAATTGGGGAAAAATGTGAATTTGTGATGTGGTAAAAAAAACAACAAACAAACCTTAAAATGCCTGTTTTTATAGTGTAAAAACCCAAATATGCCCCAAACATGCTCCCAAAACACTTTAATTTCATTTTAAACTCAGCTTAATACTTTACCTTTAAAAAAACAACTGTTCACTGAACTGCTGTCTCCCGCAGTGCTAGAATGTAAAGTACAGATGTTACCGCTGTATAGACTGTACTGTAATTCATGCACGTCCATTTTCTTTGGTGTGCGCTGTCATTTTCTTTAGTATAAGCAGGTTAATACAGTAATAAATTCATTTAATTTACTGTAATAAAAATACAGGGCTTTAAGAAGAACAAAATGAAAAAACACAAGAAATGAAAAAACACAACACTCATAGAAACACTTGAGACGCTCCATGCCGGAAACGGTTCTGATGCGGGAATTCTGGACTGCGTCTACCAGATATGCCTTCCAGGGCAGCAGCCAATCAGCAGCATGGAGAAATGAATAACGCTTTCGGACTGGCTACTTTCAAACCTCCCGCCTCTTGAGTACAGCGGTATTTCACCATCCCAGGACACGCTTTTTTTGTGTTCTCTGGACAGTACCAAAAAATGTATAGTTATTTTCTATATGGAAATGTACCTGAATTTACATTAATATTTATATTACAAAATTAGTAAATTATATTTCTCTTAATAATTTAGCACTAAAATGCATGAAGAAATATATATAGCCACGAAAAAAAGCAAAAAAAAAGGAGGATATCTGCGGTTTCTGTGAATTTGTAGGGCTTTCCCCGAACATCCGAAAATCCGTTTCTATGAAAAAAATCCGTGAATGACTGAGGCCACGAATTCCGAACTGCGAATTAGAGGGAGTATACAGTATTTCAATATTATTCCTGGACTCATAGAGATGCGCTTCCCAGCAGAGGTAAACTTGCAATTACGTTTTAGGAAATTCGTTTCTAAACTAATTAGTTTTTCCTTCAAAGTGTAGAAGCTTTAACAGCATTTGAAGTCTTAGAGGCTTTGCAGTGAGATATGGATTGTGAAAATCACAAATTAATCTTCACAGGAGAGATTAGACCTGTAGAGAACTCACCTTTCGACCTCCGCCAGCCTGTTCTTCTTGGGTCTCGACTGAAGGAACTTCCTGGCCCTGGGTTTGATCACAACTTCTGCCTTCGGCTTGCAGGGCAGCCACAACTGGAGAAGAAATGTGCAAGGTAAGACCATGCCCCCTCTCAGTGCAAATTATTCAGCTTTTCCAACCAAGGAACCAATTTCTAGTTGGTTCTTGATAACATATCCCTGTTATTATTTTCTGACAAATGTCATTTGCTGTTGGTGAAGAGTGGTGCATCCCGGGTCTGGGCGTGTTCTGGAGGTGAGCACCACGCAGCCTGGTGTTCAGTTCTACACTTCCAACTTTCTGGACGGCTCGTTTAGAGGCAAAGAAGGGGCATCATACCCCAAACACAGTGCTTTTTGTCTGGAGACCCAAAACTGGCCAGATGCTGTCAATCAGGTAATGATTTGGAAGGCAAAATTATCATAGGAAAATGAAAGTACTGCTGCCTTCCACAGAGTGGAGCTCGAGTCTCCTAACAGACAAGCATGCTACAATATACCAGTAATTTGGGCATTTTGTAACTGATTCTGTACATTTGGGCATTGAATGAATCAAACAATAGAGACATAAAACATTTTAATTAATGCTACACTGTTCTCTGTGCAGCCCCTGTTTCCTGATGCCCTGCTGAGACCAGGAGAGCAGTACATGCACACTACACGCTTCACTTTCTCAGTGGCATGAGACACACGAACACACAAGTTCATCACAAAGCTTGCCAACTGGAGACCATAGTTTAGTAACAGCTCAATTAAAATGTGCCTCACAAAATCAGAGGGTTTATCTCTATCAGCAGGTTTATCTCATAAGGTTCAAGTACAGATGAGCATTCTGAGATGAACAGACAGGTTAAATAAAACTTGATTTTTTTCTTTCATTTGTTGAAAATTCCAATCAGGTTTATGCTATCAGTCAACACATTTTGCACACCACAGTTTTTTTTTTTTCCTTTTTTTCCTAAACTGCAGATTTTAATTCTTTTGTAAAGTTGTTGAGTGAACAGCTATAATTGAAAATAGTTCAAATACAAGAAGTTTCCTTCATAACATGAAAAGAACATGGAACAATGGGTGTCTGACATCCTATTACCTAACTGTGTTGTGGGGACAGAGTTCTATACTGTCCTTTACCTTTAAATGCACTAAATGCCATTTGCTGTCACTTAATAGCTTGTTAAATATCTAAAAGTTATCTGGTGATCCACATTATATTAGGTGACTTTTTATAGGTCAGTAGTGATGAATAAAAAAAATGATATTTACTGGTTAATAAGGGGACTCAAACGGTGAACATACTTCATTTGTTCGCAAAGAATGCTGGGTGTATTTTTAGTAAAGATTAAGTGAGTGCAGAAAGTGTATAAATGTAGCATAAATCCTATTTAATTTCTAAATGTCATTTCTGTAGGGCCCTATTAATTCAGTTCAGTTTGTAACTAATAAAACGGTTGATTATCCGGTTCATTTCATTGTGCAGTTCACATACACAGTCACTGTTCTTCCTTAATGATATTAAATCAGGAATGACATTGATGACATTTCGTTCTTTGGCTTGTTTTATTCTTGTTATTTAGCTTCCATTTTGTATTCAACCAAGACATTCCAAATGTCCTTTGGCAAAATAAACACAAGTTCATATCATTTGTGATTATGATCATACATTCTTGACATAAATACTCAAATGGTTCACAAAAACAAAGGAAAACATTCTTCATGCCTTTCATGCTAAGGATATTTCATGCACATGCTTCATTAGTCAGTGCTTCTTCTTATACTCCAGTAAGGCAGATAATATTCCTCCTCCACAGAATCCAATATGGATTCAGTCATATTTTATTGTATATGAGAAAATCACAAGCTGTGAAGCTCTTTTTTTCCTATTTTTTTTTTCTTCTTTGGAAGAAACAGACATAACATCACAGGGACAGTTCCAGTGAATCATATTAACAATGTACTTTTACTGAAGTGCTCTGTGATTTATCATATTCAAGTAATATGAATTTTTAAAAAGTATGACAGCAGTGTTTGCATAGAAACATAATTCATGTTTATGTTATGAAACCGTTAAACTGTAGAAAACGTGTACCAGCTGAATATGGCTGAAGATAGATGATCATGCAAAAATGACATTTCAAGTGTGTGTGTGTGTGCTGAGAACGTGTTACTGGGTTGAGATGAGAGACACGATAGTTTGTATAATGCGGGAGCCTCTCGGGCAGGTGATCAGGTCCATGCTAGGGTTCTTGATCTTCTCCTCTAGGAGCTGATCCAGTTCCCAGCGCAGCTCCTTCACCAGCTCAGCCACCTGCACACACAGACATGGACAAAATGTTCATTCATACCTAATAGAAACGGATGTGAATTTTACTTGAATAATCATGCAACGATAAACATTACACATCAGAATTCTTTCTGTAGCCATTTGTCCAACCTACTACATTGACTTTGACTGAAAATATAAACATAAACTAGCTGTGTTTTATGTCATTTACAGCGTTTAGTGTCGCACAACAGTGCCCAAGTAGACCACACTAGTTTTAAATCATTTGTTAGTAATTGTGGTCAGTGTAAACACAGTTAAAATGTATACACATTTAAATATTATGTACTGGATGGACACACATTTTACATATACAGTTATTTTAGAACACAACTTGGAGTTGCACAGGGTATTATACTAGAGTAAAGCGGCCCCTTATAGTCACACGTACACACACCACAGCACACAGTGTGAACAATGTGAAATTCTTTCTCTGCATTTAACCCATTCACCAAGTGAAGCAGTGGGCTGCCACCAATGAGGGGCACCTGGGGAGCAGTGTGTGGGGACGGTACTTTACATAATTATCCGAACTAAATTTGCCTTATAAGTGACCATTTTTGTCATACGTGAACACACCACAGCACACAGTGTGAAACAGTACGAAATTCTTCACTGCATTTAACCCATTCACCAAGTGAAGCAGCGGGCAGCCAGGAACACAGGGGATGGTATCTTGGTAAAGGGTACCTCAGAGGTGCCACTAGCAGTCTTGGGATTCGAACCTACGAGGTCCTGATAGCAGGGGCAACACCCTAACCACTAGGCCACCTGCTCCTCCTACTAAATATATTACTGAAATATTTGATTACCTGATGTGAGGCGGCAGCAAACCGAATCCAACCGTCATCCAGAGAAATGATGAACTCTCCACGCTGCAGCTCCACATTCACCTTCCCCCCACCAAACAGCACCATAGGATACACGCATACCATGCTGCAGTCGCGGATAAACACCCGGCTGGTCTTCACCTTCTCATGGTAGACCAAGTATGGACTGTCATAGTGACGCACCTGCACAAAACAAGTCCTGCTTCAGCACGTGTTTCAGTAAGCATGTAAAGAATCATCTGGCTCAGAACCGTATATGTGCTTTGTTACCGTAAAGTTGACAGATGAGGGGTGTATGTGAACTGCTCCATCATTTTTAGTCAGGAAGCGAAGCTCTTCTGCTTTAGGCTGCATCTTAACAGCTCCTTTACTTGTCTGCTTAAACTTTCCCTGTGGAGCTCGCACCTGTCGACACCAACAAAGAGGCATAAATCACATGGAACTCAGTATAGTAAAGAGCTATAATAGCAAAGATTGGCTACTAAAGACACTGACCTGGACTACATTGGGGTACAAGGCAGCACACAGCATGGCTGACATCAGCTTTGTGTTATCAGAGTTCAGATTTGCCTTAAAGGGAGAAACAGGCACCCACAATGTGTTAAAGATGCAGCAGACATTGTCTTGGGTGTGTCTTATGTCTACATGATCAACACTTGTCTAGAACAGTATCTGCCACTATGAATATCCTAGAGGAAAAATGACAAACACTTTTTCCAAAAGCTAACAGACTTTTGTTGTGTTAGATAAAACTAGCATATGCAACCTATTCACCTCATAGCCTGTGGCCTCCAACACTCCATCAGTTCCTTTGGAGCTCATTCTCTCTATGTCTCTGGCCTTCAATCCGTCCTTTACGAAGCCAATATCTGACAGAAGCTCTGCAAACTGTCTTTTGAGACATGCTATTTCCTTTGGGGGGGAAAATGCATCTTAAGACTTGTCAGTCTAACAACAATACATTTAAATTAATTCTTCCAAAGTGTAAGCAGGCTCACCTGTAGGCCTCGTATAGACAAAAAGTTCTCCCTGCAGTACTGATAGCCAGCCTTGGAGCCATTCTGTTCTGCACTACACCAACCCTGAGAAAAAACACACACACACACACACACACACACACATTACTACATGTATGTTCAACTGATTTTATTTACCTAAATGTTAATCAGAGAAAACAGTCACCTTGTATGCCTGCAGTAGAGTGAGATGGTCACTGTTGCCTAAAGAAAAACTTAACTTCCTCTCATTAGCCTCCTCTCGTTTGTCCCAAGGAGAGACCTAAGAGAGGGGGAAGGAGAAAGAGAGAGAGTGTTAGGCAGAGATAACATGGACTAAAGGACCACTGTAATACTTGAGTGTCTTAAGGTAACAGTGTTAAAAATGAAATGTACAGTTTTCCCTTTTCCCTTTTAGAAGCCATCTAACATTTTTGTTGCCAGAGTACATTTGGGGTAAGGTACAAATTGTGTAAATTAGATGTTTGGCCAAACAGTGTCTTCAAAGCATGACTGTCTTAGCATTATGCCATCTTACAAAGGGGCTCTTGAAGGCCAGGCTGGCAGCTATAGTGAGTGCTGGTTCCAGGCAGCGGAAGATGGCTCCCAGCAGCATCAGCTTTCCGATGCGGACGTCCACAGGGAGACAGGCCAGATGCCACCCCAGTGGAGTCAGGCATTCATTCTCTGTCAGAGCACCAAGAGCGCACAGCCTCTGCTTGGCTGCTTCCAGGCTGCCCCCTGCTGGGGGCTCTATGAGACGAGAGAACACAGAGTCCAGGGGACGCTCGGAGAACATCTCCAGCACTTTAATCCTGAGACAGAGGAGCAAAGTGGTTGAGGTACAGACACTATAACAAAAAAGCAAAGCATTACAGCTTAAGAGGACATCAGTGTGCAACTTTAACGGTGTCGCTCTGTGTACCTAAGGCACAGTTGTTCCAGAGGCACTCTCTGGATCTCAGGGAGCTGCTGTTGGCTGAGGTGGTGGGTGAAGCGGTGGCTGGTGAAAAGGTGGAAGCAGACTCCAGATGCCACGCGTCCTGCACGGCCTTTCCTCTGCAGAGCATTAGCACGGGACACCCACACGTCTTCCAGACTCTCCATGCTGCGGCTGGCATCATACCTGACACAAAGGCAGAGGCAGCAACCTTAGGGTCTCATATTAAAGTCCTGGAGGACCCACGACTTGCAGAGATTTTTCTAACGCTCATTAAAGCTTTTCTGATTTGACCCGAACTGAATTAAGTGAGGTAAGTGAGGATTACTTACCTTTTCTCTTTCATTCTGCCAGAGTCAATGACATAAACCACGTCATCGATGGTTACTGATGTCTCTGCAATGTTAGTGGAGATGATGATTTTGGTTACACCCTCTGGTGGACGTGTAAACACAGCCTGCTGCTCCTCATTGGACAGAGAAGAGTGAAGTGGATACACCACACACCTGTAACAATTACAAAAGAATTATTTCAGGAACTAAAGAACTCATCTACACACATACATTGATGAATCTGTGTTTACCTTCTAGCTTTCCTGTTGTTGAACATCCTGTTGGACTGCAGCTGCTCATATAACTGCTTTATCTCAGCCAACCCAGGCAAAAACACCAGAACAGCACCTGATTGAGAGACAAATTGAGAGCCTGCCATTAAATGTACATTTCATGGCATTACGGATCTGTCATGTACGGTATAAATGGGTGCTTATGTGAGTATTTTATAAAATTCTTAAAAATTAATGTTGTTTTTAAATTCACTTTATATATACACAGTTCACACAGAAACGTGATGCTCCCTTTACAGTTAAATCACATAAATGAATTTATTTATTACAATTTTCTCCCCGATTTAGTCAGGTCCATTTCCACTCACTAGCTAGGACTCCCTCGATCACACGATACCACCAAAACTGGGAGGCTGAAAGCTAGCACATGCTTTCTCCAGTTCACACGAAACCAGCCACTGCATCTTTTCCAACTGTCACTGATGCAGCATCACTGGGCAGCTAGTTTTATAGGAGCTAGAGACTCGATCCTGCTCCTTATTTGCCACATATGATTTGGTATGTATATACATATATGATCATACCTGGCGGGTAGTTGTGATCTCCATCTACGATCCACTCCAGGACACTCTCCACAAGATCCATATTGATTTTATCCAGGTCCATTGCAGCCAAGGTCTTCACCACAGACTTGGAGTAATCTTATTACCAGATATTCAGACAACTCAATTAGATCACAAAACATAAATAGTCATAAATGATCTATTAGGAGTTTGTGGTAATTGTAGAAATAAACATGTTAAATATGACCATATTAGTGTAAAATGGTCATAGTTAACAATGATATATTTATAGTGTGTGGTCATAGTGCAAAAGGATATAAAAAGTCTAAAGTGACACAAAAATAATGGGATGCCATTAAAAATCTTGATCCCCTCACTTGGATATCGCAGGGAGAGGTCCTGCTGACTGAGCTGCTGGTCAGGGATGGAGTCTTTGACCGAATCTTTCCTCATAAAGGAGCCGAATGACCAACCATCATCATCATCATCCTCTAGAACCGGCCGTCCTCTCGCAGCCTTTGCCCCTTGACTGGGGGCATTCTGTTTTGCAGAGCGCCGATATGGACTACCATCCTCTATTACATACCTGTTAAATATATGCATTACACCATCTCTACATGCACACAAACAGGAATGCCTCAAGACAGAAACAATCAGAAGTTGAAACAAATTTTAGAAATGTCTTTACCTAGTCTTGGCAATGGCATCTTCAAGGAAAAACTGCTCTACTGGGAATGTACGTCCTGTAGGAAAGAGACAGCAATTGATCAAAGAGAATGTCATTTCTGGACTGTAGCCTTAACACGGCACATACATGGATCTATTAGAAGCTGCTGAGACTCTACCTGGTATGTGGATGGTAGGACAACTGTGGAAATACTGGGAGAAAAGATCAGCATTAAGAGTAGCACTCATCAGGATGATCTTCAGATCTGGCCTCTGCAACATCAGATCCTTCAGAATCAGCAACAGGAAGTCACTGGAAGACAGGTGTTATACTATCATGAGACACTCTTTGATTCTGTGTGTACCTATGGGTGAAATCGCATGCATAATGTATTTCACCTCTCCTCTGTACGCTCATGAACCTCATCCACAATGACATGCGTGACACCTCTGAGCTCAGCATCTCCCTCCAGCCTCCGCAGAAGAACACCAGTGGTGCAGAACAGCAGTCTAGTACTGGAGGACTGGGCACATGAACAGAAATTCCACGTTTATCTCAGTGCACTACAGAGACAGCTAACAAGAAATGGAAGTTTACCATTCTTACCAATTAGCAATGAACAAACTGCATATCTATTACAAACATCACAATTAGTTTCTGACACCAAATCATTTTTCCATTAAAATGAATTTCACTATTAACTGCCACAACATGCTAATGATCAGTTGAAGAGCTGCATCAAAGGAATACTGCAAACTGTGTGGTGCTGTGGGCCAATAGGATTACAAAATACTGGTATAAATACATTGTTGGCCAATAGCAATATCAGAGATGTGGTGTTTGCAGAGTCAGGTCCATTAATATTTGGACATCAGAATTATTGTGAAGGGAAATTACGTAATGAATATATACTCCAAGTACTCTACTTTAAGTAATGAATACATACTCTGTAGTAGACAGCTAGGGTGACAATAACTTGTCCAAATATTTATGGATCTGAATGTATGTATGAATACCAGATAAACTAAAGACTCACCCGGACAGTCTCTAAGCGTATCTGGTAACCGGTGGAGTGGCCCAGAGCCTCCGCCCTTTCCTGGGCAACCCTGGTAGCCACAGCGATAGCAGAGATGCGCCGTGGCTGAGTGCAAATGATGTTGGCCACACCCTCTAGTCGCCCAGTCAGTGAATCATCCAGGATAAACTGGGGGATTTGGGTGGTCTTACCACACCTGAGATCAAACAGATAAGCGCATCTTAGTGTAAAGTTGTTTCTAGTCCACTTTGTAATGTCATCAGACTAGGCATATTACAAAGCTTTTCAGGCCTACCCAGTCATCCCACTGATCACTAGAACCTGACACTTCTCAAGAGAGTCCAGAATGTTCTCTTTCTGTTCCCACACAGGCAGCTTGTGCCTCTGCTGCTGCATGGAGCCATAGCGCCTGGAAGACTGAAAGACAGGAGGTCCAACACGGAAGGCAAAGTTATATAGACTGCCTCTGGAACTACAGGGAGACAAGGAGTGGTAGACGCGAGACATTTGCAAAGCTGTGTTACCGGCTTTCTCTTGAACTCCCTGCACAGCTTCTTGTTCTCCTGTAGCACTTCTTCATCTCGTATCGCAGCATTCTTACCAATCTTCTTCCTGAAGTTCACATAACTCTCATTCTCCACAGGAACGCATTCGTCATCGCCTTCATCATCTTCCTCATCTTCATCTTCGACATCCTCTGTGTTGGGACACTCTGTTGAAGTAAACCCAATGAGCACACACAAAAAAAGTCTTTCAAACAGGGTGTGAATACTGATTGAAAATTCCATTTCATGACATTGAAACAGTTTGCTTCATTTCAAAAGTTACATTGTCAGATGTTACAAACACTTTTTCCTTTCTCCGACAAATGTGCCAATTTACAGACAGGCTTTCTTATGAGAGAATCAATACCTTCGGTACATTTTACTCTGAGGCTGGTGCTCTCTGAGGCTGGTGTGTTCGTTGATCTGGATGTAGTTGTAGAGCTACTCGGTGTACTGTTGGCTATGTTGCTCTTAGTGCTCCGGCTCTTGGTTGTGGTGACAGAAGGTGGAGCCAGCACAGGGGGTGGGGAGCTGTATTTGTGATGGGAAATAGAAAGGAGCTCACTGACTGGCCCATCTTCTTCAAGGCAGGAGATGAGGGTGTAGACCACTGGCTCGCCCTCTTGTGCAGCTGTAAGTGATTGGCTGAAAAGATATTCTGTCACATTAAGACGTCCCGCTCCAGGAACTGCTTCATCGGTGGTACTGAAGGCAACTAACGGTGGCTCATAGGGGTAGCGGCTTCCTGGAGGAAAGCGGACCTCCAGCTGGTAAACAGGGGGTTCGAAACTGCTAAAACCAGGCCTGCTGGGTCCATATGAGTCTCTGTGGTCACTGGACTCTTTTTGGTGTTTGAACTTGCAGCGGCTTCCGAACTTACATCCTGAACCTTTCAGGTAGAACTTACACAACTGTGTAGATGAAGATCCTGTTGGGTGTCTGTCGTTGTTTGACTGAGACGACCTTCTTTGGCTTTCAGTCAACCACAGAAGATCCAAATCAACAGTCCAGACACGGTCGCTGATTCGCTCTGTGAAGCGCTCACCATAGATTGCAGTCAAAGCAAGAGCTTCCTCCTGGCGAAGAGCCGCACATTCCTCTCGTGAGGGAGGGTCAGGCACCTGAGGGGCGAGGGCAGAGGAACCAAAACGCTCAGCGAATACCTGAGAGAGGAGGAACTCTAGCGTCGTTCCCACTTCACCCCGTCCACCGCCCTGTCCCACTTCTAGGGCTTGCCTGCTCCGATCACGGTCAAAGCCATACCTATGACAAGTAAATGTAAAAATGATCATCTATCCCCTTCTCCAACTATGGTTCTCACACATATGAAAAACGCTTTTCAAAAATAATTGCACAATTTTGCATAGGCTTTTACAAAGGCTGTATCTTTTTGCTGATGTTTGTCTAGATTTTGGGTCCACTTGTCAAACTGGCTATGTGACACTCAGATTCTTACTAATTCTTGTTTTATTGTACGGTGTCCTTGTGTGCCAGAAAGGTGCCTATGAATAAAATGTATTATTATTATTATTATTCTTATTACAGCACAAGACCACTCTGCCTTAACCCAGACATGCCAATCTGAGTTCCTTTCAGGCCAAAGTAGTGAAGATTACTGGAGATTCGTTTTCTCTCACATAACGCTCATGATTATTTTGCTAATTAGCTGATGAGTAAAAGCAGGTGTGTTTAATGAGGCACAACGCTGTGACCCAGGAGGCCTGGAGTCTGAGACATGACTTCTGCCCTGTTCCAAAGCACACAGCCTGGACTGGAATTGCAGTCACTAACTGTCACTATCAGTAATAACAACTAACCATGTGGTCTAATCATTATTTTGACAGTTAATCAAGCCATTGTTTTTTTTTTTCAAAGGGCAAATAACTAAAACATACTTAACAATAACAAACTGCAGAAAGCCTTTTAAAAAATCCAAAAAGATTAAATGTAAAAAGACCACTGAACACTTGCAAAAATACATCTTAATGCGTGTGTCCATTAGGTTCTGTAGCTATAAATGATACCTGCATAAAATGATACATTGTCATCTTGCAAACTATCCAATAACAACAGCTAATACAAAAAGGAGGTCAATTTTAATAATAGTAATAGTGATCTAATACTGTTGTGAAGTGGCTCAAATATAAAACTTGTACTGTATAGTTGATTGGAAACTGCTGATGCTGTATAGACAAACTTGATGGAGCAAATTCTACAAATCCTACAGAAAAAAACACCTCATGAAACAATGGAAGCACAGAAACAATGAGTACCTGCTGAGAGTGCCTAAAGCAAACAGGGAAACAACCGGCTCCGGTTTGGCATGTGTCTCTTCCTTATAATCTTCTTCATACACGCCGTCCTCTGCACAATCTACTCCATCATCATGAGTGCTCCAGAACTGACCTTCCTCACGATGGTCCAGCTCATCGTACTCCTCTTCCTCATCCTCTGCCTCAAAGTCTGAGCCGCTTGGTTCAAAAAGCAAAACGATAGTTTAATTATCTGAGTTACTGACAAACAACACAGAGACAAATAGACTGTAGCAGCTGGTGGCCTAGGGGTAAGGGAGTTGCCCCGGCGATCAGATTGTGGGTTTGAATCCCAGGACTGCAAGTGGCATCACTGAGGTACCCTTGAGAAAAATACTCTCCACACACTGCTCCACGGGTGCCCCCATTGGTGGCTGCCCACTGCTTCACTTGGTGAATGGGTTAAATGTGGAGAAAGAATTTCACATTGTTCACACTGTGGTGTGGTGATGCGTGACTATAAGGGGGCACTTTACTTTATAATGAGGACTACATTATAACCATGCTGGTACTATTAAACAACCACATGTCCGCAGATGTTCAAGTTACACTTTTCAACACACTAACCTGTTTGGAGTGGTGTATTCCTGACTCTGAAGTTCTCTCAGTAATTCCTTTACTTGTAGCTGGTTTTCTGATGTCATGTGTATCTTCTGTAGAGGAAGGTGAACCTGCTCTGGTCTAACTCGATCTCGCCGTTCCTCTCCTTGTCTGGGGCCGCCTCTTCCATTATAAGAAAACTTGGGCAAACCCCGTCCTCTGCCCTGCCCCCTGCCTCTACCTCCGTCACGGCCAGCGCCTTGAAAAGCTCCACCTCCTCTACTTTTGGTCTGTGGAGGTTTGTGGGAGCGACTTGGTCCAAGATTAAGACTGAAATCCTCATCATCATCCCAGCCACAGGCTCCTTTCCTTCCTCCGCCGCCGCCGCCGCCGCCGCCGCCTCCTCCTCCTCCTCCTCCTCTGGGCTTATTGAACCGCCCTCCACCCCGATTGGGTTTTCCTCTTCTCCTCACGCTCATAACTTGCTGCTTTTTCTGAAAGAAAGGGGGATAAACTAAGAGTCTCACGCATATCCATTTGTAACAATTTGAGATAATAAGTACAGTTTTTAATATATCTAATTTAAATGTTTAAGTATTCAGAAAGCAGATGATGTGTAACAAAGTGTTTTATAATGACAATATTACAATGATATTTCTTGGGTATGTGAAGTCTAGTACCAAATTTAAATATTAGAAAATAAAATGAAGCACAGAGTGATTTTTTTTTTTTTAATTAAACCCTTCAGATACACCATATGGACAAAAGTATTATGACGCTTGACCATAACCCCAACCGGAACTTTAATGACATTGCATTCAAATACATAGACTTTAATATGCAGTTGGTCCCCTCTTTGCAGATATAACAGCTTCCACTCTACTTGGAAGGTTTTCCACAAGATTTTGGAGTTTCTGTGGGAATTTGTGCCCGTTCATTCTGTAGAGCATTTATGAAGTCAGGCACTGATGTTGAACGAGAAGGCCTGACTCACGGACCAGTCGAGTTCTTTCACACTGAATTCAACCATGTCTTTATGGACCTTGCTTTGCACACTAAGACACAGTCATGCTGGAAAAGAAGAGGTTCTTCCCCAAACGGTATTGGAAGCATGGCGTTGTCCAAAATGTCTTGGTATGCTGAAGCATTAAGATTGCCTTCACTGGAAGTAAGGGGTCTAGCTCAAATCCTAAAAAACCCCCAGCTGTCCCAATACATCTGTCCACATATCCCAATACTCCCAATACTTCTGTCCATGTATATGTGATAGAAACTCATTAGAACAGGTATTCCAGCAGAACAAGTTACCTCAGCTATACAGATTCAGAGCCAGCTGGTCTATTTTTAGCGCACAAGTTTTGTCAAAACGGTCAAAATATCTCACTGGCAATTCATTTCTACTTAAAATGAGTTTTATGAGAGTAAATAACGAGATGGTTAGCCCAGAAGCTAAAGGATAGCTACTTTGACAGCGAAGCCCTTTTCCATCAGGAACTACTGACTGTGGAGATCCAGGTGTAGAGGTAACATTTGCTCTATAGAAATGAACAGAACAATTTAAAAATCACTCACAAATCATCGGTTTAAAGTGTAGAACTGGACCGCGGTCAGCTGAGATCAGTCTGAAAGTAAATAGAGGATGGGTTTGATGCACATCATTTAGTGCCTGTGTCGATTCACACATTTCAAATTAAAAGTCAGTGACATTTTTTTCAGGTTTAGTATGTTTCTTGTATGAATTTTTAAATAAAAAAAATAATGATATATCTATA
>JBBIGA010000146.1:14882518-14900367 GCA_037576975.1 Alestes dentex
CCCCCCACAACAACAACAACCACACGTGCAGGACAAAGGGGTAGATACTGGATGGATGGATAATGGAGAAGACATTACATTTAACGAAAAACGCACATTGTTTTGCGAGAGCCAGAGTAGCCGCTGCCACACAGGGCGCCGCCATCTTGGGTCAAATACAAGCAGCACAATCTTTAGGAGTTTTCTGTAACGATAACCAATTTATCTTTAAATCTGTGAGAAATGATAAAAGATGATAAAAGACCACAATAACAAAAGCAGCTCTGATGGAAAAACTTTGCGCTGGCTCGACTCCATGGATGCGGTTTTGGAACGAAGATTGGCCATAAACTGGGGGGAGAGAACTGCGCTGCCAGCACATCAGAAACACCATTACTGGGCTGAAATACAATGGAAAATCAAAGCGTGCTGTAAGTTCCACGCCATCCCAGTATGGTTTAGGTACAGCACGGTTCCTGTATGCCTTTAGAGGTTTGCCTGTAAGTAGGGTTTGATTGTGCATTCATGCCAAGCCAAGAGCATCACTATAGAGACCCCAGAAAAAGAAGAGAATGGTCATTTTATAGGAGGTATTCAACCAGAATACTCTGTTTTATAATTTGTGACACTGCCTCTGCTGCTAACGTACCTGAAAACAGTATTAGTATTATTCCATGTTCTACCAGAACAGATAACAAGCATAAATCATTGCATGACGAAGAGTTAAGCCTGTTGATCAGCTCCCCACCTGCAGTGCCATTGAACTGGATATCAGGGTTGGCTCTCTTAGAGACAGGCTGCCAGCCAGAGCTCCTGAACCACGTGGGCACATGCATTTCATCCTGAGCCTCTGTGGTATCCATTTTCTTTCTGTTGCCATGAGGATGCACCATTGAAATTCAGTTATAGAGAAATTATGCATTCCACTTGCTTTAACAGCTAAACAGTTAAATTGCTAAACAGTACTGTCAGCAATGAGGGCTGTAACCTGTGTGATCAGAGGCCTTTATAAAAGGCTGCATCCTATATTTTTCTACTATTTTCTTATATGTTGCAATTTAAAAAAAAATCATTTGTTACTTAATCAGTTTCAAACATCTCTTTGATCCTCCAAAATAAACAGGATGTTTCTGTTACTGTTCCTTTATGACCTCTCTTCTCGCCGACCCACCTCATAACAGGAATGAAAATGTTTGCTAGGCCTTGTTTGTTAAATGTTTGTAAAATGTTTGCTAAATGCTTGTCATAAGCTGTGCATGAATCTTGAAAACAAGCGGGCTGAACATGTGTTCATCTTTAAAAGGTCTTTACACATACAGGGTGACATGCATTTAATGCAACCTTTAAAATTCACATTAAACATCATGAAAAAATAATGTGTGACAATGGAATCTACAAGTGACAATATACTCTTATATACAATTCTTACACGCAATAAAAAGACATTTCGGGGAAGTCCTATCTGGAGAAGCAGGCAGGAATCCAGAATGAATGGTTTACATTAAAGCTACTCTATCACAGCCTCTTTCAGACCCACTTGGAGATGCTGGCTCCACACCTGAAGAGGCTGAGGAGCAATTTTGACCCAGAACAATGAATAGCTGTATGTTTGTTTTAAATGTGTTTTAACTGCTGAGACTTTCTAGCAAGTTGCGCCTGAACATTTGTCTTTGATTTGAAAGCTCATGTGAAAACCCATTAATGCAAGTGTTGCTTAAACAAATATAGTGTTGTGCCCAAAAACCTTGAGCACAAATCGTAGTGTATGTGTAAAGACCTTTATACTGGTAACTGAAAGCCTCTCCACCACCAAGCAGTCTCAATTAGACTAGATGGAAAAAAGGTGGGAAAAAACCATATAAATCCATTCCTCTCTCTTCTCACACCACTTCTCTCTTTCTGTCTTTGTCTCTCTCCTTTTTTTCTGTCACTCTATTTGTCTCTCAGGCATTCTCACAGCTATGACCAATTAACACAACACCAGTTTTGTACAAACATTTGAATATGAAAGAGACGTAAACTGTGTGCTTTTCCCCTCTAAACTGTGTGACACATTTGACTGCCAAACACCTCCAAACACTTATCTGCATAGCAGAAATAACTACAGTTTCGCCTCCAGCCCTGAATAAGTGAATGTAAACAGAGAAGAAAAGGGCTTAACCTCAAAAAACTTCCTCTATTCCATTAGATTTGTATTTCTTTATTCCACGAGCATTTTCAGAGATTTTCTCTGCACTCCACTAGGAGAGAACTTTTCTCTTTAGCTCTTTTCAAAGTCAACTGCAACGGTCACACACTCCGGAAAGGGAAAAAAAAAAACCTGTAAAATGGTAGAGAGTTGTGTGTTGTATCAAACAAATATAGCATAAAAGTTTAGCTAATAATTCTAATAATGTTGCCAAATTAATAAATACACGTTCTAAAAGGAACAGAAATATTTCCAAAGCACCCTAAATGATCTCTGACCCCAAATGTATCGTGGCCATTCTCTCTCCGAGGTGCTGCACATTTATACCAGGTACAGTGGCAGGAAAGTGTTTTGATTAAAAGCCAAGTGTTTGTCCCTTTAGTTTCATTTTATGCTCCATAAGTCTCTGGGCAAACAAGAAGGTCTGTTAGCGCCAGCACTTTTCTGCTCTGTGTCATTTGTAAATGCATGTAGGTGTTTATTTGGTCACCTAGCCTTTCCAGGCCACTGGTCAATTATATTTGTGTGTAAACAGAAAGGAGGATAGGCCAAGGTTGCTAAATATTGGACATTGTTAGTGTTTGTGTAGTGCTTCATCGCCTAGGCCTGCAATTTCAATGGTAGGAAACCTTTCTTGTTTTTTTTTTTTTACTTAACTTTTTGTTTTGGAGATCATGGAGATGCTGATTTTGTTGGTACATTTTTATTATTATTATTATTATTATTATTATTATCATTATCATTCTTTTCCTTCTCCTTCTCCTTCTTCTTCTTCTTCTTCTTCTTGTTATTATTATTATTATCATACATTGGATTATATATAAGAATGTTCCATCCCATGTTTTCATTCATTCCTGGAACATTTGGTCACCACAAATAGCCACACACTCATGCACACACTCACACACTCACACACTCGTTTGCCCTCATTCCATTTATCCATTTGGTCCAGTGTGCGGGTGAGTTAATGGCCATGCTGAGGTACAGTATGTGTGCTAGACTGTCTGTGGAGGTGCTGATAGTGTTTTAGTGCCTCCTGCTTATTACCTTAATCTGCTCTCCCGAGAGCACAACCAGATCTCAAGGGACCAACATGACTGATCACCACCATGCTTCACCATGCTGGAAGGTCACAACTGCAGCTAGTCTTTACCGAGCAACATCAGACATCAAACATGTTTGGCTTGCTTTAGGCTGTCGTTTTCACTTGCAAAGTCCAGTACACGGCTCTTCTCCAGCTTTCTGTCTTCTCTCCCACATTGCCTCACAATGGACTGCTGTAACAATAGTGGATTCATACATGCTGGGGAGGAAATGTGCTTCTGGTCCGAGCCCTCACCTCCGCAAAATTCACAGCCCCCTTTAGACTCAGCATTAAAGTTTCAGCACTAGAGGGAGTGTGGAAGCACTCCAAACGTGGCAGTGATATTAACCTCTCCTTGTATAAGTCCTTTCATAATTACCGTCTGATCTTTATACGCCTCTGAAGATCATTGAGTCACCTGGAGGTCTTCGGTTGGTCTATAAAAGCCTTCTATCATACACACGTCCTTCCCAGTGGGCTCGCCCAGCTGCAGAGGGTGTAAATCACTTCTGTCCTTTTATAAACGCTTGCAGAGACAAGCCCCAATGCAGTTTATTGATGAAGCTTGGGATAGCCGCTTTTATTAAAGCAGCGGAGGTGATTACACAGCAACCCCAGACAATAGAATATTAAACATGAACAAATACAGAGAGGACATGGAGGACATTCAGTCACAGTCAATATCACAAAGGGTTGTTTTGAGAGTCTTGGATGATTGGCATCTCGGGGGGCAATACCTGACTGAAATAAAGCCGGGGGGACAAAATAATGAAAGCGTCAAAAAAGGAGGCCACGTTTTGAATCTAAATTTGAATGTAATTCGCTATAAATCTGATTGCAAAAAATGTTTGATTCACATCAAATGGCCGTAAAATGAGTAACAACGTTTGAGACTTTATGTAAGGAAAGACATATATTGTGTGCGTATTGTGACGGGAGATAGATATGTATGAGTACATAAGCTACATGTAATCCAGCTGTAATTGTGATAACATAATCAGTAGTAACATATTGCTGCATGCAGTGTGTAACTACACAGTTATTAACTATGGAGTGGGACTAAATAAATAAACAAAGAAAGAAATACTCCTTTTATCTGCAGCTGCAACAACACATTCTTCTGTGGCACTATCCCAGACACTGAATATAAAGTAGGACCATTCTGTCAGTCAGTCAGTCAGTCAATCAGTCAGTCGTTGTTCGTTCGTTCGTTCGTTTGTTTGTTTTGTCGTTCGTTCTTTCTTTCATTCATTCATTCATTCATTCCCTCTCTCATGGTGGATGGTCCACCTTAGTCTAGATAAATTGAAACTCCAATCCCACTCCTAACTGCTCAATACTTAGGGTTTCCATTATTTTATTTCATGTGTTTTTAGTAGTCAGCATTTAGACATTTAGACTCGTTTTTTTTTTGCATTCACTGTAAGACTTCATCTCAGTTTCAGTCAGTGAAAGAATGCATTGAAATAATAGAGAGTAAATTCTCAAATACGAACTCACAAAATACATACACAACCATTTTCATTATATCCTGTTTACATGCTTTAGGGCTTCTAGTGCTGAGCATTCGTCTTTTAATTTTTTATGAGAAAGATACTGAGACACCCAGTGCATCCAAATCATCCAAGCACATATTAAAGAGATAAACAAGCATGCATCAGCTGAGCTGTGTACCAGACACAGAAACTCTTCTCATGTTTCGGTGCACAAAGCGTTGGCGATACTTTACGCATACAAGAACGACACAGATAAGTCTTCAGCATGAACACGCTCGATGAGTGTGTTGTCTAAATAAATCAATAATAGAGTTTTGGTGTTGTGTTGAGTCAAAGCCTTGGCAGAACATGGTCGTGCTATGAATCCTCTGATTAGAGTGGATGCCGAACAGTGGATTTTTAGAAGTGAAGTAGATGGATGTGTCAGAGAGTTCCTGCGGAGTTGTGTGTAGTGTTTGTGAGGCACTAGAAATAGGTCAGGTAGTCAATAATCACTGAGGCCTCTCAATTACACGCAGATGAGAATGAGGTAACAGTGATGAAATGCATGTAACCTCTCCTCCAGCCTTCCCTCGCTCATGAACTCCTTTCTTCTCTACCTCGCCCAGCCTCCTTTTCTCTTCCTCGGCCCCCGCCCCGTCTACTTTTAACTCTTCAGAAGAAGGTAATATTTTATTAAAAAGAGAATCTTGGTCAGGTGTGGAGAAACTTTAGGCATTCGATTTATTCCGTCCTTCAAAATCCAGATTCAAATGTGATGCCAAGCTGGAGAAATTCACTTCAGTTACGGCGCTTATGAAGCAGACTTCCAACATTATTATAGGGTACAGTATTGTGCAGTGCAACACAATACATTATAATATAACACAATGTAATATAGTTCAGTACAATGCAAACATACAGTAAAATGACTAACATATTAATGTAATGCAGCTTTACAGTTCACGAGACACTGTAGGTTTCATTACCTTCACAAACACTGAAAACACTGAAAACCCTAACAAAGGGTTTCTCTAGGGTTTTTATAAAAATGGTTCAGTATAGCTCCAAAGGGTCCACTGTAATTAGCCATCAGATTCTTTTGGCTAAGAGTGTAGATAAATACATAATATGGCAACATACAGAAGACAACAGTATACCCTTAAAATAAAAGTTTGTGGCATGTGCTTGGCACTGGTATAGTTATAGGAAAAAATGTTTTGGTATTTATTGGTATTTACATTCTGTGATGGTTCTTCACTGTCGTAAATCTGATTTGTGAAGGTGGCTCATTAATGAAAAATCCATTGAAATGCTGTTTAGATTACAAAAAGTGTTTCTTCTAGAGGTTCTAGAGGTTTAAGATTAAAAAAGTGGCAACAATTTAACTTCACAGAACTCAAAAATGTTCACAGAACTCAAAAAGAACAGAACAGTACTGTCTCATTTTGGTTAATGCGTTGCTTGAAGTTCCATGAACCCACAATTTCAAATAGACCAGGATTACTTTTATAACATTTAGGGTCGGTTTCCCGGACAGGGATTAAGCCTAGTCCTGGATTACGTAGTGCTGTGAATAGAGATTTTCCACTGAAAAGGAAAGGGTAGTCCAAGACTAGGCTTAATCCCTGTCTGGGGAACCGACCCATGTTGTTATAAATTAAAGGATATAAATGCAATCATTGAATGGGATTGCAGTGAGAAAGAAGCTGCAATACTTTTGATTTACTGTTTACCAAATGTGCCTACTTAGCACAAAAGTGAAGACGATTGATTGGTTATCTAGCACGCCAACTGGCCCGCTTCCAGGAACTGTGGTCTCTGATTGGTCATTAGGTTTCCGCTGTTCAGTCTTTAGGTTTGTTGATTAATTATGTGCACTGATAAATTTCAAATGAGAAAGACTTTCCTTGAGTTTACTTTACGAAGTGTCCTCTTCGAATTTTTGAATGACACAAAAGGGACCCTAAACCTCAACACGGTCTTCCCCTGCTGCCACAGCTGTTAGACTCTATCAAGGCTAAGCGAAAGTATGGAGAGCTGAAGTCACCCGACAGGTGATCATTCATTTATGAGTGAGGTTTCATCCATGCCTTCTTTTGTGACTCCCTCTCACACACATTTCTGTATCTCCACCCCTCTGGTCCGCTTCTATCTCAGCTCACTCGTTTTCCTTGTCTCTCTATTCACTCGCTTGCTCCTCATCCCGCTTCCTTTCCTCGTCTGTTGTCCTTTCTTCTTTTCCTCTAGTTCAAAGTCAGCACCACAGTTCCCGTATCGTCATCTCTTCCTCGCTCTGCTTTTCTATAATTCACTTTTGCTTTTCATATGAGTTTTGCGGAACTCAAACTCATCCTCATCTCATGATTCCATCTCTTTTCTTCTTTTTCCCCTTTCTTTCTAGCTCCCTGCCATTTCTGCACCCCCCCCCCCCCACACACACACCTCATCATATCATGATTGCACAGCTTTAATACATATAGGCAGAAATAAATGACATCTGAGACCTGTGTGCTGTATCTGTGGGATGTGGCTGGGTTAATAATGAATCCGTTCATTCATCCCCATTCAAACAGAACTGTGTGTTCTGGCAGGTCTTCCCTCTCCAGCTGGATACTGGATACAAATTAGTTGTATTCATTACTTCGGGAGTCTGTGATTACTCTTGGCCTTTTGTCACCGGGCTCTTTCTCTCATAACAGACAGACTAAAACTGTTCACATGGCCATTCTTCGCCTGGCACTCAGGGTGCTCACCTCTCTCCGCAAGGTCACGCCTATAAATGAGATTTGTAATCACGTCATGACTTTCATGTAAAATGGCTTCATAAAAACAAAAAAGGACAAATGGTTCAGTGCTCAGATTTGGAAAGGGCAGTTCATAACACCCGACACTTCACTGCACTGTCCTTTTCCACCCAGTAGTTAGTTCCCCAGTAGTCTTTATTTCCATGTTAGCTGCTATGACTGAACACGTCCAGGCCTGCAGTGACCATTCTGTGCTGTCACAAAGACAGATAGGTTAGCGAAGATGCGCAGCATTGGAATACATTACAATACATTAATGCAAAGATTCTTGCCAAAATCAATACTTTACCCCTTAAACTCCAGGCTCGGTTTTAAGGCTCGTTTTTCAGTCATTTCCATGAATTATTCCAGCTAAAACAAAGCTAAGCCTGTACAATGTGGCTTAACCTTTTAAGGAGTGAGTTCTTTGAAACAAGAGAGAGTTTTTCCTCCCCGTCCTTTTAGAATTGTACACGAGTGTTTTAGAAATGTCACTGTTCGCTGAAACAAAGCGCCTGAGGGTAATTCTGGTGTCATAATACGAAACTCTCTGTTCTCCAACGTTCTAATTAACATATTTGTGATCGTTCTCCCCATGGACCAGCCAGAGCCCATCACATACTTCTGATCATATTCTTAAAAGGGTTAAAGAGGATGTGTCACCATAATCTGAATGTTTCACTTAGTTCACCATATTTGGAACACCATATTTTCTTGATGATTGTTTTAAAAACCTTTGGCGCTTAGAAACTGTGCTTGTCTTTATTTCTCAGATAGACCACCATACTCCATGGATTTCGCTTTCAATTTCAATAAATGGCTGACCGTCAGCCACGCTTGATTTAAAAGGCTTTTATGCAGCCTGTCAGAAAACGCGCCATCTCCTCTCTGCAGCATTTCAAGCAAATTATCTGTGGAGGTGCCAAGCACTATTTTGTGGAAGGCAAACAATAAAATTAGCTTATGCATCAGCAAATTAGCAGACATGCGGTTACCTCCTTTATGCCCTTTAACAGTTTGTCAGGTTATTGTTAGCATGAAGCACCAGCTTTATCCCAGACCACCTCCGCAAGGGCGATACTCCATCAGCCACACAGCTATGTGGTGAGGCGAGGATACTAGTAGAGTGATTTATGGTAAAAGAACACATGTGTTTAAACCTTCTTGACTTATACATTTTCTTCATCTGAATTCTTATAGTGTGTCACATCTACATAGTGAAATCATGTTATAATACAATTCCAAATAAATACTGCATCTCTTTAAGCACCATCTGCATCCCTTTTTTTAAAGAATAGCTTTCAGGTTGAGTTAGTTTTGTAGATTGGTTAAAAGTATTATGCAGGTAGTATATCAATATAATTCAAGAAATGTATTTCCAAATTGCATTAAATCATTGTTAAGTTAGTTGATTCATTGCTTTCAATAGGCCGAATGAAGTAATGAAGCTTCAATCAACTATGACAAGTAATATTAAAATTGGGAGCGTTTTGGTTGCTTAAAAACAAAACGTAAAATTCCTTCCTTACAGTTTATATATATTTATATATACAGTTGTATAATCTTCTTGTAGATGTCCAGGATTCTGCTGGCCTGTTTCCATCTGCACCTAATACTCCTGTATATCTCCTTTCATTCCTTCCTCCATTTGTTGATTTAGTCTTCTCCCCTTCCTATCTGTACACTGCTCTCCTCTCTTTATTTTGTCTATTCCCTTGTCACCTCTGTCTTCTCTCTTTCCTGGTATCTTTCCTTGCTGTGCAGGTGCCATCTTTTCTGTAGTTCACTTACAACATTTGACTACTGCTGCAATAAGAAAAGACATATATATACGTACAAGCATTCAGAAACCATATAATAGTTTTAAGACCTGCAAAATTGACACTGTACAGCAGTGATCGTCAACTGGTGTTCCGCGGGCCACATCCGGCCCCCCGATGGAAAATAAATGGACGTCTAAGGAGCTAGACAGTGTATTGGAAATTTTGAACTAATATGCATTTTGAACTAATGACTGAACCTCTGTTGGACTTACACTGACCTTATGCTGTATGTGGTAAACTTATGGTAAACATGTGTTTCCTCGTATGATTCAAATTGTGCTTAAGGCACTAACTTACTGTAGATCACTACAAGGTATATCCTGTTTTAATATTGATCATGCTCCCTCGAGAACATTGTGCGTATTCATGTGTGTAGTCATTCTTCTGGTATTCATGTGACTGAAGAACAAGTAACAAAGAACATAGATCCTATGTAACTAATTCACAGCATGAAGGAGAGAAGGTGTTGGGATCAGCGCCCTCTCTACTATATAAGGGACAGATCTCAGGATTAGCTCAGAGACACTCTTTACACACTACTTTCATTTACTGTTTTATTACTTAACTATTTACTAATAAAGGAGATTCTTAAAGGACTTTGTGCTTTGGTGTGTGATTCAACTGAGAATTGCCACGACAACGGCTAAATTCTGCCCTCGCCCGCGAAAGTGTTCTGAGAGTGGGAGTTCTCATTATATTAAAATTTCTCTGATATTACTGAATCAGGAATAGCCTAGTGAGGAGGGAGAAGTATGTTCCTACATGTATTTTTTTCTAAATCAAATGAAACAAGCCTTCAATCTGTCAGTAATCCGCCGGTCACGGCACGCGCACTTCCGGGTTCACTAAGTACAGCACGCATGCGTGGAAATGACTTTCAGCTGTACCGAGTTAAGACTGATATGCAGTGCTTGAAGTGGGCCGGAACGCAGCGGAACGCAGTTCCGGAACTTCTGTATTTTCGTCTTTTGGGTTCCGCCACTTTTTTCTGCGTTCCGGCACTTACTGAAAGTGATCCGACGCAGCGACAGTGGCCCGAGTTCCTGCACTTATTTTTTCCCACCTCAAGCACTGCTGATATGTGTGTGTATATAAGGAAGCCGAAACGGATGCTTTGGCGCGAATCGTTGTTTATCTTCTCGGAGGACAGTGGACTAACCTGCTTTATTTTGATTATCCCCTAGTGGCTTTCTGCAGTACAGGTAATATGAGTCTGTTAACACTGACAAAGGCTAAAAAATAACAGAAATTTGGAAGGAAAATGAATATATCAAATAATAATATATTACTTAAGATACAATATTAATTGTATTTTATTGTAGGAGAGCATCTAGTCCTCACAGTGTCTGCCGAGAAAAACTCTGGCCCTTGGACAAATGTAGTTGACGACCCCTGCTGTACAGTATCCACAAGCTTGAGGGTCACACTCCACCTGAAGCCAGTGTGTACTGGGAAGTACAAACATAAGAGCACAACACAGTCTCTCAAAGAGTTTGTAAGAATTGCAACAAGCAAGACTGATTTCACTAGATTTCATGTGGAAGAATTCCTAAGAGATTCTACCACTGCTAAAATTACACCTCACCATGTGAATTCTCACTCATTTGCAAGTGTGTGACAGCATTGGGAAGGGAGTTACACAAAAGTGTTTGTGTTTTCAGAGACCTATTGCTTAATACTGTGAGTAGCTGTTCAGTTTTCTTAGAGGAAGCACAATTTATGAGGTGCTTTTATATATCATGTTTTTTTTCAGTAGCTGAAACAGTGATGTGCTAGTTGATCTATAAAAAACTGACCTAGAGAGGCCAAAAATATTACTATTGAAATTTCAAGGTGGATATAGGAGGAGGGCTACATTGTTGTTTTGCTAAAATGGTACAGTAAATCGGCATGCTACTGCTGTCAGTGTTCTAATTTGCCAAAAAGTAATAAAACTGTTATGGGCAGAATTGGTACAGAACATACTAGTGTATTCATGAGTAATAGATCGAGGAAAGTCTATTAACTCCTCATGAAATTGTGCTCTGCACGAAAGACATGAGAGAATGGCATGAATGGCAGACTGTGGTGTTTTACCTTAATCATTGCTGCCTTCAACTGCTTTCAAACTGAAGCGGATTTTGTGTAAGTCCCTCTTCAGTGCTATTGCACGATTGCAAATGAGTGAGAATTCACACGGTGAGGTGTAATTTTAGCAGAGGCACTTTCCCTTAGGAATTCTTCTACATGAAATCTGGTGAAATCTTTCTTGCTTGTTATTACAAACTCATTGTGAGACTGTGTTGTGTACATTATCCGCTCACATTCTTTTGTTAGTAATGAAGCATATCGCACTGTAAATTACAGATAACTCATACACTCATTTAGAATTTATTCCTCCACACTTACTAGGTTACTAAGTGTGTAAATCAGTTGCGCTGGCTTAGAAACAAAAATAGTCTAATTTAATTATAAGGGATGAAGAGAAGTTGGAAAAGGCCATGTAAAAGCAAATTAGGACTATCTTCAGAGCATATATCCATATCACAATATCTTAAGCAGCCCTCAGGGAAAACTGTAAAGTTCAAGCAAAATGTTGCCACTTTAGGTAATTAGTGGATGTGTGGTGCTATTGCTTTTTTCCTTTTTCTCTCGACCTCTCGGGCATGTACGTGGAGTAATAACAGAAGCAAACTGTGAATTGATGAATAATTATCTTTTATAACCGACCAAAGCTGGACTAAAGAAAATGTATTTATCCTTCATTTCAGGTTCACCTCACCCTCCCCCTATGCGCCCCCACCTATGTCTTCATTGTGTGCTGTTCTCCAGTTTGTGGTACATCAATAACGCTGCGTAGGAGAACTCAGCTCTCTGGAGACATAAGGGAGGGCAAACAGACAGATAGTGGCTCCTTTACTAACAGCCTCTTCCCTCGCTGCACTCATCTGCTTCTTCATCCCCCGCTCTCTCCTTCTCCTCCTCATCTGCTGTTATTTATCATTTCGTGCTGCGCAGTCGTTCGGCACGCGCTGGCCCTTGTCCCCTTGCCCAGTGGAGATGCAGCTGAACAGCTGAGGTGGCGTTAGCCACTTAAATCTCTCTCATTGTGTGCAGTCTCCAGAGCCCACGCCTATTCATCACACAGCCACACAGGCATGGGCAACTGGCAGCTTAAAGAGGGAGGAAGGGTATAAGACCCGCTAAGGAGAGGAGAGGGAGTGCACAGGACTAAGAGATGAAGCAGTGAAGAAGGGGGAGTGAGGTTTAAAGAGGTTAGGGCCATGCTAGTTGCATGAAAGGACTATTAGAGGATCTGTGCTAAAGGCTAACTAGGGTCAAAGCAGTAAAAGAAAAATAGACAAGGGGGTCAGTAATGAGTATTATGGGAACGTTAGGCCCCGTTAATACTCACCATAAAGAAGCAAGCAAAAGGAGGGGGAAAAAAAAGAAATTTTACAGTGGAAAAAGTTTCAGCACAGCCATACTAAGCATGTTTTGTGCATATAGTTTATCATTTTTTGACATTATTCATTTGCTCCAATGAGACAGCTACTATGTCTTTCTATATTAATGCATCTTGCTACAGAATGGTGGGCTACTCTAGAGATTAGGGTTTTGTAGCAAGACTGAGTTCAGATGCACACAAGCAAACAAATGTCTTCTGTGTTGTAGTGTTTTGCTAATCCTGCAAATGCTCAAATTTAGCAAGCACAACTGGCTTGAGTTTGCTGACTCTGATTTACTTTGTCCTGTTTTTTAAATGGTGCCATGCGCAAACTGGGTAATTTGGATAGCATCCTGCCCATCCCATGGACAGTTCCGCCTAAAGAACGTTAAAGCTAGCTGTATGAAGGGGAAAACAGCAAAAAGAGAAATTTTCTCTTGTAGAGTTATAAATCCTGACATGTTTTACCAATTAAAACACAAATAGTTTCATGGTTGAGCATCTCAGATGCATTTCAAAGATAATTTCTTAAACCTAGAGTTGAAGGAAGTATTAGGATGCATTTTAATTTGAAAAAAGAAAAAAAGTAATCTAGCTTGAACTACAATAACACTACACCAAATAATAATGTTTAACATCATATCCTGATGAATATGATCGCTTACTAAGCTATAAAAATCACAAAGTAGAACACGTAGCTTACACACCTCTCTGAAGTTTACACAGCTACAAAGCCTCAACCTTTTAAAGGGCTCCAGTGAAAGATACTAAGTGGTATGTAAGCCACACTCAGTCAAATAAGCAGGAAAAATAGTTCATTTGTTGGGCTCTAGTTGAATGACACTCGAAGCTGAATGTGTCCTCACTCACTTAGTGTAGCTGGAGGCTGAGACTAACTGGAAATTACAGAGAAAACAGACTAGTTAAATGCTTTAGTAAATTCATTTAGATTATGAATCCTCTCTAAGATGATACAAAGTGGGATCACAGACTGAAATAACTCATCAGTTTTGAAATTTGACTAACCATCACCTACCAGAGTTATTTAACAAGTGCATGAACATTGCCATAAACTTGGCTATGCATTCAGTGACGAGCTGTATTAATGCTAAACATACCTCACCTCAAAAATTCAGGTTCACGTCTCGATCTTACTTCTAGAACATCACTGCTGTTCAGGAATCCTGTCAGACTCATCTGTCTTTATATGTGATAAACAGTCATTTACACACTCTTTTAACTGCTCAGCCTCATCACCTTCATCAGTGGACCTCAGGACAACCATAAAAAGGGATGTGTAAACCAAATAAAAATGAAATATATAACTAATCTAAAATTCATTTTGAAGATTGCCGTAATTACTGCGTTTTCTGTCTAAATCCACCCGGGAATTGCAGATCGACCAGTAGAGAACAAATCTGTGTTCTCTGGTGCCTTTCGTGCAGAGCCCATTTTCAAGGTAATTACACCTACTTCATCGTCTTGTTAAAAACACGCGTTTTTCTTTTTTTTCTCAGTCAGTTTACGTAACTATATTGCTTCAGGATGTTCATTTGCATAGACCCCTCCTCTATTTTGCGCCTCAACAGTGTCGTGTCCTGAAATGCATATTCATGAGGTCAAGCGTGGATAAAACGTGCAGCTCAGTGGTGACCTTGTGTGCACGTGCAAAACATGATTCTGCGCACATGATGATAAATGCGTGTGAAATGCATTAGCAACCCTGCAAACTTGTAGTAAAATTGGTTTGATTTCAACACTGCGATGGGTTCTGCAGGATAGACGCTCATGCCTGGGTGATTTGTAAAACGGCAACAGCCGTTTGAACTACAATAACACTACACCAAATAATAATGTTTAACATCATATCCTGATGAATATGATCGCTTACTAAGCTATAAAAATCACAAAGTAGAACACGTAGCTTACACACCTCTCTGAAGTTTACACAGCTACAAAGCCTCAACCTTTTAAAGGGCTCCAGTGAAAGATACTAAGTGGTATGTAAGCCACACTCAGTCAAATAAGCAGGAAAAATAGTTCATTTGTTGGGCTCTAGTTGAATGACACTCGAAGCTGAATGTGTCCTCACTCACTTAGTGTAGCTGGAGGCTGAGACTAACTGGAAATTACAGAGAAAACAGACTAGTTAAATGCTTTAGTAAATTCATTTAGATTATGAATCCTCTCTAAGATGATACAAAGTGGGATCACAGACTGAAATAACTCATCAGTTTTGAAATTTGACTAACCATCACCTACCAGAGTTATTTAACAAGTGCATGAACATTGCCATAAACTTGGCTATGCATTCAGTGACGAGCTGTATTAATGCTAAACATACCTCACCTCAAAAATTCAGGTTCACGTCTCGATCTTACTTCTAGAACATCACTGCTGTTCAGGAATCCTGTCAGACTCATCTGTCTTTATATGTGATAAACAGTCATTTACACACTCTTTTAACTGCTCAGCCTCATCACCTTCATCAGTGGACCTCAGGACAACCATAAAAAGGGATGTGTAAACCAAATAAAAATGAAATATATAACTAATCTAAAATTCATTTTGAAGATTGCCGTAATTACTGCGTTTTCTGTCTAAATCCACCCGGGAATTGCAGATCGACCAGTAGAGAACAAATCTGTGTTCTCTGGTGCCTTTCGTGCAGAGCCCATTTTCAAGGTAATTACACCTACTTCATCGTCTTGTTAAAAACACGCGTTTTTCTTTTTTTTCTCAGTCAGTTTACGTAACTATATTGCTTCAGGATGTTCATTTGCATAGACCCCTCCTCTATTTTGCGCCTCAACAGTGTCGTGTCCTGAAATGCATATTCATGAGGTCAAGCGTGGATAAAACGTGCAGCTCAGTGGTGACCTTGTGTGCACGTGCAAAACATGATTCTGCGCACATGATGATAAATGCGTGTGAAATGCATTAGCAACCCTGCAAACTTGTAGTAAAATTGGTTTGATTTCAACACTGCGATGGGTTCTGCAGGATAGACGCTCATGCCTGGGTGATTTGTAAAACGGCAACAGCGTTCACAATTTGATCATTGCAAGTCTGCTGCTTGTACAAATCCGACATACAAAAACATCACTTTAAGAATGGGCTTATGGAATTTCACACATCAAATGAGGGTTTAGTCACACTTCACACTTCATGAACGGGTTAACACCAATTGCACTGGCTCACTTAGAATACTCTAAAGTGTATCCATAATATATAAACGTGTGTGTGTGTGAGTGGGATATGTATCGTGACAGGAAGACATTTGAAAAAAGATTATAAGTATTAAGCACACAGAAAAACATTATCTACACAACACAAACACACACATGCACACACACACACACACACACACACACACACACACACACATCCAAAACAAACATTTAGTTTCTGTGATGTGCACATAGGGCAATGAAAAATGAAACAAAGCTTTGGAGTTGCTTCCTGCTTGCTGTGGTTTGATTTTTTTTTCGGCTTAATGAATGTAAGCTCACACTGCGACTCTTTCATGTGGCTGAATCAAATGTGCCCAACTGTAGACACTCTTTAGCGCTCAGCGGGACGCTAACCGAGCCTTCCTCCCGGCCATGCTAACTTCCTGTGCCGTGTGCTAATCTCTTATTAGCACACCCAGATCTAAGGAGAGAGCTGCAGAGAGTTTGGGCCCAGTTCACTTTAGGATTAATGTTCTCCCGAGCCCTCACAGCTACGGCTGCATCTCATGAATCTGCTAATGTTGCCACATGTTGCCACTCCTCAATTAGGCTAGTGAAACATGTGGTTAGAGAAAAAATGGCAGTTTGTTGTGAATGTTTCCTGACTGAATAGGTGGATGGGCATTTTGAAGGGCATAGAATCTGTACCATGTTCTGTCAAGATGTTTGTTTTGACTTGATGAGAATGGCATACAATTCACAGGGCATATCAGTTAGCCTTATGAATGATTTCTTAATAGATTTATGTCATGCTGTTAGTTGAATTTTATGTCATATTCAGTGTGAACTGGCAGAACTGATTTATGCAGTTGACGTCTCATTATTGTCAATTAGCTCCATTCTTGGATCACAAGGGATATAAGGAGGGAGGGCCGATGGGATGTGAGAGGGAGAGGAAGAGAGAGGGAGAAGGGGAGGGGGGATAAGCAGAATATGGATGAAAATATGTCCATGCTTGAGGCAGAAGTATGCCAAAAAAAAAAAAACTTTCTGGGTATACAGGTTGTTAGCAGGGGCTGATTTTGTACATGTGAAGTCCCTAAGCTACATACTATGCTAAGAGCTCACTTATATCTCTCTTATTATTTTGTCTGCCTACTCATGATCACTCATATCTTTGGCTTGTTTTGGACTCATCAGCACTCTTATACATATCCTTTTAGTCTATTTCAGTTTTGGCAGTTTGCTTCCTGCATTTGTGATGTGTTGTTGTTGTTTGTGTGTTATTGGGACTAATTGTGAGTGTAGAAATCCTCTGAATAATGCTGCTCAAATCCACTCCATGTGTTGCTGGGTGGGCCAGGGGTGAAACTCTGGACATGGAGCTCACCACTTTTGTCAACCTTGCTGTGCTTGTCAGGGCTAAGAACTCTCCTCATGGAAGAATCTGTCAAAACTGACTCATTGAAGATGGCATTTCTTCTTGCATTCTGAAGACGATGGCACAGCCTTGACTGTACCAGAGACACTGCTTCAGCCCTACATTCCGTTGCTTCTTTGCCAGTCCCTTTGGCTACTCCTGTACTGGCCACTCAGGCTGCCCCCGTGCAGCACAAGGCCCCCAGTGTCGTGCTCAGCCGACCTCCGACTGTCTTGCTCAGGCACCATCTGCTGCTGACCAAGTGCCTCTGGCTACAGCCATTGACCAGTTCCATGACCTGGTTGCTGTGGTTCTGATGCCAAATCCCCAGCCTTCAAGCCAAGTTTGTTTCAGAGCTTGGTCTGGTTATGCTGCTAATGCAAGAACATGCTGTTTAAAAATGTCTAAAATACATTAATACATATCTTTGTTCATAATTTACAAAATTGTAAATTATGAACTAAGATACAATAAAAAGTATATAAATATATATA
>JBBIGA010000146.1:14901886-14915382 GCA_037576975.1 Alestes dentex
AGGCAATTATAAGGCTTCTCATAAAAACACTAAATGCAAAATGGTTTATATCAACAAACAAAGCATTCAAATTTGCCGTTAGGCTAAAATATGAGGCTACAGGTGATAATAAACTAAGAGCCGTTTGGGAGCCGAAAGAATCGGCTCTTCTTTGGGAGCTGAGCCACAAGAGCCGGCTCTCTGAAAAGAGCCGAACTTCCCATCACTAGTATTTATCGGTTGTATTCGGTGGCTAGCCTAAGACAGCGGCTAAAGTTAGCCTCTTAACTTCTCGCTCGAATTACCCGTTCCACCTTAAATCGTGCTTCTGTTTCCATTTCATAATTTAAGGTGGAACAGATAATTCAAGCGAGAAGCTAACATCACCCCTATTTGTTGTGTTTTCGTCGTTCTTTATTTATTTATTTTTTGCTGCATTTTAACCCCACTTTCTGAGCTCCAAACAATAAAGAGGGAGGCATTAAAATGCTCTGTTTAAGTAAATTCTTAAAAAAAAAAACATGTTGGAATGGAAATAATGGACTTCATTAATACACACACACACACACACACACACACACACACACACACACACATATATATATATATATATATATATATATATATATATATGTGTGTGTGTATATATATACATACATACATACATACAAAGATATGCATAGATGTGTGCTTGTAACAACAAAACAAAATATCGAGAACAACAAAAAATGTTGCTATTGATTGTGAAGAGTTTATTCAACAGACAGAGAGAAGCCAGCAGTCAGTCAAAGGCTTTGCGGGATGCCATATATCAAAAGCCACTATGTATGTAACACTGATGTGGGTATGTGCTCTTGAAACATTTTCCCCCTCAAGTAAACAAAATACATAATCATGGGGTCCTATGTGGCTCAGGGACCCTAAGCGACTGCCTATGTTGCTCATAAAAAATGTCCCACCACTAACACAGCACTCACTGCTATCACTTGGGAATTTCTGAGAAAAGATTATTCTCCAGCCAGTTTAACAAGGAGAAATGAATTGATAAGCGGAAGCTGAGGCTGGAGTGCTGGGAGTATGTGTTGCACAATGAAGTGATCCCCTCAAGTTCCTCTGCCCTCTAGCCACACATTCTCCCTCTCAGGAGGCTTTGTCCGACTGTGTTTAAAAGATGCCCTTGAGAAAATGTTGCAGACTGGCCCACTAGCCCACTCTGTCCCCCTCTAATCATCATCCCTCCTTGCTTTTGGGGAGCAGAGAGAAGGGGGCAGATGCTAATGTGTTTGTGTTCGCTCAGTGATAAGCGGTTTGCAGTGTCTGCTGGCTGCGTGCTCATTACACGCTTGTCAGGGTAGCAGAGATGTTTATTTTTATTCCAAACTAAAGGCTGTCACTCGCAGATGACATTTGGCTGCACTTTTTTGGGTAGAGCACATCTGAATGTGCTGAGAAAATGCTGCTGCGGAATGCTGATGCTTTATGGTACCTATGGATTATGGGAATAACTGCTTCTCCTTACTGTTACGTGTATGCACCTTAGAAACGTTTTGTCTGGAGATGACCAGTAATTCCCTTCTTCCCTTCCAACCACGATATGTTAGTAAATATCTGTTCCTAGAATCCTGGAGATGCTAACATAGTTAACTGCCTTCTTCACTCATAGTCTTGAGATGCTGCACAGTGCATCAAAAATGATTTATTAAATGAAAGCATGCAGTCAAAAGACATTTGGGAATTTCTGAAGACATTAATAATAAGTTCTGGTCGGTCCAAATTCTTATTCATTTGCATGCTTCAAAAGTGAGCGGCGCAGAGTATTTTTTTGGACCAGCTTGTTTAAAACAGCAAGATTTGAAGTGCAGTGGAGAAAATGAGACAAGGACCAGGAAATCAATGCATTTCTGACAGAAATATTTTATATGTCTGATAAGCTTTGTAAAATGAAATGGCAGAAATAGATACAGACAGATGACACTATCTTCTATTATATGAGGGAGTTAAAAATTGGCCAAGCTGAAGTTTGATCCATCTTGTGCTTTTGAACATAAGTTCACTTCACTGCTTGTACTCTGCTCTGAGGGTGGAAGTCTAAAACCATACAAATTTAACCAAGTAGTTTGAACAGGACAGGACAGAAAAGCGGGTCAAATCTAGCTTAGGGGTTTTTCTCATTTGAGCAGAAAGAGATAGACCAAACTGGGAACACACCAGTCAGTACACTTGAGTTGCTGAAAATATAGCATTCATATCTGATAGTCAAGGTAGAAATACCGACATATTTATAGTAATAAAACATTTTATTGCTGGCCTACCTCACTATATAGATCTCTCCTCCTTGCAGAAGTTAAAGTGAATATGTTATGGCATCCTCCCAGACTGAAGAAAACTATTTCATTAAAAATTAAAAGAAATTCCCACTGCAAACCGTTATATCAAACTGTAGTGCAGATATGTCTGTTTTACAATGCACTTTTCAGATTTAAAATTTACAACTGAAAGGCTGAGAGGTGTAGTAGAGAAAGTCTTTTTTATTATTCCAAATCAGTCCAAAGTATATCCACAGCTGACATAAAAGTGTTTATAGGTCATTTACCTTTATGACGTGATGTTTGATTATAGACACTAACCTTGGCATTTTGGTATAGTCTGTTATCACAGCCTGTAACTGTGACAATGATAGTATTTTTTAAGGAGATGACCTTCATTAAATTTCGAAATGGATAGAAACCGATACTCTCTGGTCCGTTTGAGTCTCAGGATTCACCTTTCCAGATCACAAAGGTTCTTTTTTGCCTTTTTTTTTTTTTCAAAATGCTGCTGTGCTTAACAGTGATCTGAGGGCTAAGAGCACAAAAACTGGCCTAATTTGGATTGACCATCCAAATGAAAGAAAATCAAAGAAAATCAATAAAGTTCTCAAAGAAAATCAATAAAATGACATAGAAAATGCAGCTTCCAAATATTTCTCCTCAGTAGGGTGGATTTGTGACCACTCAGCAAACCCTGGCCCTGCATTATTAACCGCCATCAGAGGTATGAGATTAACTTTCTGTTTCAGGACAGTAAAAGGTTCATTATGTTTTAAGACTCTTCTTGTTCCTACCAAAATTCCATGTATTTCTGGTTTTCAGTTTCATTCCGTGATCTGTTTGCAAGCCCTAAAGAACCCTGACTAGCACCTTTTCATATTTAAGAGGGTTTTTCTCCCAGCAGGCCAAACTGTAATTACTAAAATCATTTTACTGACGAAGGAACTTCAAGAATAGTCCATCTGAAAATCATATTTCACTCTCCATGATACACTGTCACTGGAACAGTCGGCAGCAAGCTCCAATTACACACACGGTCCCTTAAGGATATTATTCTCAGAATTGATTATACCTTTCCCCCTGCCTCTCTATCAGCATGTTATTAACTCGTTCACTTAAGCCTGGCTGCACATGGATGTTTTACAAAACAGCGGTGCAAAAATGGAACAAGACATCACGATGGCAGAAATTTAGGTCCTTTTGATAATGTCACTGTCAGACAAAATTTGCCTTGAATAACATCCTCTACGTACATATCAGTTTATAGTGTCTCGATAATATTACTCTCTCTCTATCTCACTCTCAGTGTCTCACTCTATCTCTCTCCAGATAAAAACAATCATTCAATAATGCCCTGAAACTGTTTACATTATTAATGATTATATTATTGGGCAGACGTGAGTAGCCTAGAGTAAAAGGATTGTTATTTAAATGAAATAATGACTCGTATAAAAGCAATCATAAGCTAACAACAACTACTGAGCATCATAGAAATGGTGGGGAATGTCTTAGTACTTCCAGTATTGACCTAAGAGGTGAAGTATTTTGGGGATGTTCCTCTCTTTTAGTGAATCTGTCCTAAAGTAACGCTAAAGCTTGAAAATGATATGTGCGAGCAACAAGACAGCAGAACAGGTGCTGCGCCAAGAGAACGTAATAAAATTACTTCAGTCATAAAAGACAATACCTAAATCAATGTGAAAGGCTAAAGTGCATCTGAGTATTAGCTTGAATGAATCAGAATTAGAAAACTTGGTCCAGGAGGATATTGCTTAATAGGGCAGACTTAATTACCATTTGTGTCCTGAGATATAATCCTCAGAAAGGTGCGCATTCACCAAACTGTAACTTAAGTACACTCTTAAGTATAAGGGGCTAAAAGGATGCTTTGGAATGATGCCACAGAACAGACCCACCTGTAATTTAATTTAAGAAGAAGTACTCCAGCAGTTTTCAACCTAATCTCCATCTGCAGCATCTGTAGTGTGCAGTCACATAATATGGATAATTCCTCACCCCTGTACTTAGAAAAAAAAAAACCCAGTGATTCAAAACACGCCGTAGCAGAGAGGTTTAAAAATACAGGAGTGTTCTTTTACAGACCCACCCAAAGAAAGGTTCTTTGAGGAACCAAACATGGTTCTTCTAGGCTAGGACCCTTTCTTTTTAAGAGTATTAATGTAGGTAAATATAACTAGTATCAGCCTCAAGAAAAATCCCTCAAAAAAACCCACTTTTGTTATGACACCACTGAGGTACAGTTGAGCAAGGTACCGTCCCCACACAGTGCTCCCTGGGTGCCGTGCTGGTGGCTGCCCCCCGCTTCATTTGGTGAATGGGTTAAATGCAAGGAAAGAAGTTCACATTGTGCTGTGCTGTGGTCTGTTCACACATGACTTAAAACATAAGAGCCAATTATCTTTTAAATGTGTCAAAAGGAACTCAAAATGTGCTGTCTGTAAAGTGGCATTTCATTAAACTGGCGTTTGCCAGATGCCCTTTTCCAGAGTGACGTATCATCATTAGTTACAGGGACAGTCCCCCTGGAGACACTGAGGGTTAAGTGTCTTGCTCAAGGACACAATGGTAGAAAGTGGGGGTTTGAACCTGCAACTTTGTGGTTATCAGGTTCACAGACAAGTGTTTCACCCACTAGGCTACTACCACCCTACTACGCTATTACACCCATGCTGTGTTATTTCTGCCTCATGTAATGTTTTGAGGGTGTACTGCCACCTCAAAAATTATGCAACTTTCATAAACGAATTCTAAGCGTTTCATAAGCTGATTTAAGAGCCAACACGCAGAGAATGGGAGTTCTATAGAGTCAAGTCTCTTGGCCCTTTTGCATTACCCTCAGTCTGTCCCCCGCTGTGTAACCAGGACAGGCTCGTGTACCTCTCTAACCCCCTGTGTGTGCTTCACTGAGCTAAACTACAGTTCATGGTATTCCCACTCAGCTGTGGAACAAGACATCCTTGAGCAGAAACGACAGGCCAGCGCGTCTGCACAGGTCCGGTAGAGTCCGGAGCAGACAGTCAGGCTTCACTGCAGGTCTGCACTCTCTCTCCTCCTATCCCTCTCTCTTTCTCCATTTATAGACTCCTTCACCAACTGTCTCTCCACTTTAAACCTCAGCGCTCGAACACCCATGCGGCGGTTGCGTAAGAGCTCACCTTACACTCCAGTTTTATCATGTTTCTCCGGCCTCACTGTCATCCTGCTTTGTCACGTAAAGGCTATACTGGGTGGTAATATTTGTATGAACCTGTGTGTGTAGTGATCTGGAATAAACGCTGCCTGACATGTTTGTTGATCATGCTTCGCAGGCTCAGGGGAGTGCATGTTTATTTTATGCGTCGGTGTGCATGCGTGTGCGTCACGTGTGATGTGTAAATCACTGATTAATCTCCCTCCTCTCCGCGCAGGCCGCTACCTGCTGGTATCTGTCAGGTCCATTCACCCAGACAGCGGTGCACTGACCTTAAACAGGCAGCTGAGTGCTCATTCATTCTTCATGCCAAGTTGTGTATAATGAAGGTGGCACATTTCTAGTGTCAGGTGGCCAGGTTTAGCGTGCTCAAACCAAACCGTTCAAAGATTCGGTAACACAAACCAGTCTTACAACACTGCTGTAAACAGGTGTCCAGTTAGAAAATCAGATGGTGGAGTGATACTTATGAACTGTTGGTAGACCTTAAAAGCACACGTTTCTCTTCATATTAAATCATCATGTTTTAATAACATGGCATTTGGTCGTAATTGGTCATCACCTGCAGGCAGCTACACAGCTTGTGACACTATAATGTCTTTGTGTTTTGTTTCATACATCACAGGTAACATGTCGTGTGAATTTAAACTATGTAAGCACTACATAATGTAATAACATTGATTCAAAGGGGAATGGACAAAGGATGGCAGTTTTATATGGGAGTGATTTTTGTCAATTTACGGCTGGGTGAGTGGTGGAGGTCGACATCCATTTACATTCTCCTTCAAAGCTGCAACTGTAAATGAAGATAAATGTCATTGCACAGTCTGAAATTACGCAGCACTCTCCTAATCATATCAAGATCGATTGGAAATTGGGAATCCTGGGGATTTTTTTCACCTTTTCTTCACTTCAAATGTTTTCAAGTCACCTTTGGTATAGCATTAAAACAAGTTTCAGTACTTAAGGACCATATCAGCTAGTGTTTGACCGTGAGGAATTTGTTTCAGTGGTTCTCAAAAGCAACATACAGTTTCAGCATCACTTATATCACCCGATACCTCAATAAAGTAAAACGGAATAAGTTAATAAGTCAATCATTCTTAGACTCAATCAAAAAACAAAACATGCACAGAAGAACTCACTACCGAATGAATCCCTCTAAGACTGAACCACAAAGAAATTTGAATACATATTTCTATTGAAAAAGTATGTGCACAAGAATTACCATTAGCATGCAAAGACACAAAATATAAAAGATACAAAAAACATAAATGCCAATTATCCTTGCACAGTCGTCTGAGATACACTGGATTTACAAAATTACAAAAATTACCATTTAGAAGTGTAAATTTATAACTGCGAGTACTTAAAAAATAATTTCAGTCAGAGATGACACTGATTAACATCATTTCTAAAAGAGATGGTTTTGAGCTGCAGTCCTTTTGGTTAGATTTTGTGGCCGACAATAAATTAAGAATCTGTTGTTGCTTCTAACTGAGGTTTTTCAGTCAGCTGTGAAACTGGAATAGGTAGAAACGTACAGAATTCAAAGAATCAAATACAACCTGGAACAAAACCACATTTAGGTTAATCTGGCACATGCTGAAAAAACTTGATATTGTAACAGTTTCAGCAGTTTTTGACTCTTTTTTTTTCTTAATCTTGCAGACATGTAGTATTAAAGCAATAGAAAGTTAAAGCACTCCCTCTTCGTATTAGAAAAGAATGCAAAAAGAAGCCCTTTCACGAATGGTCTCGGCCCTTTGGTGTCCTCTGGAGCTTCGGTTCGAAGGCATCTTTCCAGCAGGGCTCAGGCAGTAAAAACTATTGTCTGTCAAAAGGTTTGAATCGTCCTCCTGCATGGCTGCAAGGCCAGATAACTTAAAAACAAACTTCTAAAGAGCTACTTTCACATCTGTATTGACCAGTTCACTTCTTACATCCAGCAGCCCACTTGTGCCTCTTCTTAGACTCTCCTGGTGTATTGTGGGCTAGATTACATTTCGGAGCCAGCCTCTTCTATCCTCTCTCAGAGATTATGTTCTATGTGCTGTGTGATGGTAGCGAGTGAACTGCGCCGTGCAGAAGGGCTGAGAGCACTCGCAGACACGCATAGCTAAGCAACATGAGAGATTTTCTCGCTGTGTTTGCAGGAGAGAAGACTGGATCAGAGGCGAGATGAGAGGGCAGAAATGACAGTGTTCTTCTATTTTTCCCTTCTCCCCCCCACCACCCAGCTCTTCAATCCCTTATTGAGTCCTTTTGTGGAGGACTTTGGTGAAGAAATGGAACAAGTTTTTCTTTTCCCATTTTACCTTATCTTTTCAGAAAACTTCAAAACCACTTGTTCCTTCTGTCCCTTCGGGCTTCACTGCTGGCTGTTTTGACCTCAGCGGTTCTTTACAAAGCACTTCACACAGATTTAAAGTGCTGGCCATTAATGTTAAACGCAGTGATTATTGTGAAGGACTTTTTTGCGACTTAATTTAAATTTTGTAGGCCAAATATTTCAGCACGGCTGCCCATTCCGTGGCAGGGTTCAGAACTTGCTCATTTAACGCTCTTTTGTTGTTTGGCTTCTGGCAGAAACTTGAAGTCTGTCTCTTCTAAACTCCGAAAATATCTTTCTTCCTCAGTGCTTGTGATGATGAAACGCTTTGCCACAACATCTTGTTGTCGATCTTCTATCATCCTGTCAACATCAGAGTGAAGTAAAGAGGAGCCAAATGTAGGTACTTTTTAGACGCAGATACAAAACGTAATGCAGAATAGTGTTCAAATATTTATGGAAAAATGTTGTCTTTAAATTTGTTTCTCTCAATTTAGCCACAGCAAGAGCAGGTAAATTAAGGGAAAAATCTCCATAGCTGAAACACAGCCCTTTTCAACCTGAGAGGAGAGCGAGAAATAGATGCTTTTGGATAAAGGTGTGAAGCTCCGCAAGCTTTGTGGATCTTGCATGTACTGTCACTAAACAGCAGAGGTGGGTATTAACTGGTAATTTTATTCAGTTACATGTTCTTAATTAGAATTGTGATGAATGTGTCCTTTAATGAGTATTTGAGGATATTTGTGAAGAAGGGAATCTACATTTTAATCATGAAACTTATCTTTATGTTTATTCATTGTTTATGTGTTGACTGGTGACAGTATTTGGACCTTTTTTTTTTCCAAAAGCTTATAAGTTATAAACTTATGAAGTTTATCACTGCATATCAGGCCCATGAATACATCAAAAAAAAAAAAAAAGGAAGAACGGCACCTAAAACACATCATTTCTGATAGAAGCTGAATCTAAAGATTTCTTCTGCATTTCTATGAGTCAGAATGTAGTCTGAATGCTCAGAAAGTTCATTCTGTGTAGGATTATAGTAATTTTCTGACTTAAATTGCATTCTGCAGCCTCACGGTATTCTATAAATGTTTGCTTTGTTCAGACTGGTTGTCTCTCTGAGTCAGTGACATCCTCATAAGTTGCTTTGAAATTTCCGCTTTTTATCCAGTGCCTTATTATAGCAATGTACAGTCATCCTGTGAGCCTCACTTGTATCCTGCATCAACCAAAGTCTGCAGCCACGTTATCTATCTAGCTCTTAAATCAAATCCTGTGAGGCCTCACCAGTGTCCAGACAGGCTCTTTCTTCCTGATGTACTGTCGGCTCAGTGTACATCAGAGTTTTATGATGTGCTGGACTCGGTGATATGGGAAAACCAGGGTTTCAGATGGATGACTTCACTATATCAACCCACAGCACACGCTGCTTACTTCTCATCTGGCGATGATGGCAGTGGTTAGAAGCTGCTCAACAGTAATTTTACAGACATTAATTTTCACCCACTGCCTCGTAGTCTTGTTTTTGGAGGCCTGTTGTCAATAATAAATTACAAATTATGCGTCCCATGGTACGTTCATGATTGTATATTGATTAAAAGCGTAGATTCACAAAAGAGCTTCCCAAGAGGAAGCACAAGCATAAGCATTCAGTCCCTCTTCTACTTCACTCTCTATGCAAGCTAGCTACTTTGAACTATTTAAATGATCCATATCATGAATAAACTCATTTTACTTGCTTTTTGAAATCGAAGATTGTGATGTATTGCAAAATATACTGTGCATGCAGTACATATATGAACACTAAGCTGCCCAAACAGCTAATTTTGAATTCATTATAGTTCTCATGAATTATGAACAGGTGGGGAGAAAATGTTGTACTTTGAAGCAATGGCCCATTATAGCCTTCCAGACGTTTCAGACGCAAAATGGTCCCTCAGGACTTCACACTAGACTAATTTTTGAACAAGGAACTACACAGGTCAGTACTGGTTGAGGTTATTAACATAAAGTAGTGTTAATCTCTCCAGCAGAGATTGGAAATGGTCAAATATGGTTGAAATAAGGTCGGAAATGATTAAAATAAGGTCACACCTTCTTGTTAGTGACACCACCTGCGTGTAGTTTGTCACCTCTCCTGTCCCAGGTGTTTCAGGTCTTGTCTGGTGTGACGTAGCCTCTGTGGATCAGTGTGAATCTGTCTGGTCTTGTGTCGTTTATTATGTGTTTGCCTCTTTAAGTATTTCCTAAGTTATGTTAGTTTCCTTGTTGTTATTCAGTGTTTTATTTCCTTTAATACACGATCAAGAAACTCCCACATATATTCTGTCTCCATTCCCCCAAATTCATGACAAATAGGTAAATATCAATAATAGTACATATTTATAGAGTTTTCTCATTAAAGTATACGTCCTCAGATTTGATCTGTTGACAATTTAAAAACCAGCTCAACACTCCTTTCCCCTCTAAATAATAAATGCCTTATTTATTTGCAAGTTTTTTGCAAAGCACTCTAAGTTGTGTTGAATAAAAGCATGACCTAAATAAGACACATGCTTAATATTCTTTTATTATAACCATTGTCGGCTGTATATGACTTGTCATTCTTGACACATCAAGAATGTTTTGACAGCTTAACCAAGTTGGTAGAAATGCATGAAGTTGCAAAGAAGAGTCATCATTTCAAAATAACCTGAAGCGGAGTTGAGCGTTAGTGCGTCTTGATGAGATGTGCTCCAGCAAGTAGAGGAAATTGGTTCATTTAGGTACAAGAAAATTACTTTAGACAGATAATTAATACAGAAGGACCCAAAATACACTTATTAAATAGTACATTCCCCTCTTCAGAAGCTGTCTTTGGCTTCATGATAATAAGCTTAGTACATTTTAGTAGTCATTTGAGAAAGATTACAGTCTGCGCTTCAGAATGACTTTGTTTGTTACATTAATACTGTAATGTATCTTATACTAAATTATTTTTAGTAAAATGCAACTACATTAAGCCTTTTATATCAGGTAAACAAGAAACACCCGCGAAACATTTGCTGTGTCAACACTGTTAAATGTTTGCTTCAGCATCTACCAGCTTGCATCATTGCCAGTGCAAAGCCAAACTGCAAGATGGGTTTCTGAGAAAAAAAAAGGAAGAAAATTATTTTTTTGCTGGACCCGTTTGGTGTCTTTAAATGATATTTACAGATTTCTCACCAAAGGGTTGTTTGATCTGATCTCAGGCATAATGCATTGGCTCTGCGATCTCTTGCCTTTTATGTCTCACCTCAAGGTGTATTTATCGTCTGAAGTAAACACAACCACACTGGACAGCTCACAGATCCACTTACAGTTGCACTCAACTCTATTAAACGGAGTGTCCAGAAGTCAGAATATCCTTGCTTAAAGGTTTTTGAGTCTTCAATCAGGAAACATCATCACAACTGCATAAGGACTAGCCACAAGTGGACAAATTGAGAAAATTGAGTAAGTATGTATTGTATTGTAAGTATGTACTATTTTGGGTTAAGCTGCCTTCTAGCTGTTTGTTAAACTCTGTTAAAAACTCACTGGAATGAAGTCAGAGTCAAATCTAGAGTAATTTGCTATAAAAGATAGATGCTTTACAGACCGAAGGCTAATAGTATATGGGGCAGGATCATTGGTGACTAACAGCATATTATGTCTATTTACTAGTGTTTTTCTCTCTTTTTTGTGAATCTACTTGTGGTGAGTAAATTTTAGAATGGTTTAACTCCTCCCTGTAAGGTAACCATCTTACCAAAGAATGGCATAATCCTTTAAGGGGCAGCTGGTGGCCAAGTGGTTGGGGAGTTGACCCTGTGATCAGAAGGTTCTGAGTTTGAATCCCACTACTGTTAGTGGCACCACTGAGGTACCCTTGAGCAAAGTTCCACCCCCACACACTGCTCCCCGGGCACTGTGCTCCTGGCTCCCCACTGCTTCACTTGGGGAATGAGTTAAATGCAGAGAAAACAATGTGTGCTGTTCACACTGTGATGTGTTCACATCTGACAAATGATCATTTTTTAAATAAAACATTCAAGAATGAATAGAATAGAATAGACAGGTGTTGAAAGACTTTCAGACACCACATTGCCACCAGTTTGCACCTCATGGCAGCAGGTGGGCTGGTGGTTAGGGAGTTGCTCCTGTAATCAGAAGGTCATGGGTTCAAATCTCAGGGCTGCCAATCAGCGAGGTACCCTTGAGGCACTGCATACTGCTCTCCAGGCGCTACGTTGCTGGCTGCCCACTGCTTCAGAATTCCATACTGGTCATGCTGTGTGTTGTGTGCTGTGTTCAAGCATGATAAAATGGCCACTGTAAACTCATGAAAGAAACTAAAATGAGTCTAGTCTTTCTGGTCTAGAACAGATCTTTTTTAATTTCATACCGATTGATTATTGTTTGATGACCACTTTGGCCTAGATCCTTTGTGAATTGCTGCTTATGCACTCAGTTGTCCAGAAACTGTGTAGAAGCCCATTTTCAGTGCTGTATACCAAACACTCTCTCCTGAGGATTACTGCCTGTCTATGCACCTGTTCTATATTTCATATGACCATCTCCTGTATATAAATGCTTCGTGTTTTCTCAGTCCACTTCATCCAAGCAGGTCCATCTCAGTCTTTCGTACTTGTTTTGCCAGTTTTAGTATTACGATCGCAATATGTGTGAAATATAATGGAGAAATATAATTTTATCTTATGTAATATGAATGCAGAAAGTTTCACAGGTGGTCTGTGTTGTATTTTGGCATCTGTTAGAAACTAGAAGATGAATTGTATGCCACAACAATCATATACAGATGCAGATCCTTTTAGTAGCATATACTGGAAAAGACTATTTTGTGGTCTAACGTAGACTCACAAGTGAAATGAATTTCGAATGAAAGCCCTAATAAGATCAGGCAAAGCCAAATCAATCAAATAATTTCTCTTTTTGTTTGATTTTTTCTTCTGGTGCTTTGTCAGAAGCTGTTTTCGAAATCCTGTTACTAGTGCCTTTAGCCACTATCAGATTTTGTGGGCACCCATGGCCAATCTCTTTACACAGTCTCTATGTCCCCAACAAAGCTAATCTGATAAACATAGATATCCCAATACAGCTCAAAACCTAGAGTCAAGGTTATAGCCCCAATTCCTATATGAAATATAATCTCATCATACTTAAAATTGAATTTTTGAGGGGCAGCTGAGAAAAGGATTGTCAACAATGTGTGGTCCAATCTCCCTCATCCTGTCCTCAGAGGATCCAGTCCTGTAAAACCTTCCTAAAGAACTTGTTTCCCTTGTTTTCCTTCAGAGAGAAAAAAAAACCAAAACAAAACAACAAAAAACAATTGGTTTGGCAAAAATTGTGATTTGAAAAGCTCTGATCACTTTGTTCTGATGACTCAAGGCAAGGCCAAAATTTGCATCCTGTAACAAAACAACTGTCCCAACTGAGAGATGATGGAAATGCAATGACTCGATGGAGAGTGTGTGGGTGTGTGTTTGTGAGCGTTTGTTTGGGTGTTTGGGTGTGTGTGTGTCTCAGTTTGTGCGTGTGTGGGTGGGTGGGTGTCAGTTTGTGTTTGTGTGTGTTTGTGTGTTTGTGTGTGTGTGTGTGTGTGTGTGTGTGTGTGTGTGTGTGTGTGTGTGTGTGT
>JBBIGA010000146.1:14925614-14937831 GCA_037576975.1 Alestes dentex
AGCGTCCTCTGGACTGGACGACTCTCTGCAGTGCTAGCATTAGCCATGTTAGCTAGCATTAGCCATGTTAGCTAGCGCTGCCGTTTCAGATGTCTTGCAGAACGCCGGTACTGTTACTGTACTTCAACACCGACTTGCAGGTTGTGCAGGTCTCCGTGCTGTTTGTATGTCTAGAGTGAAGAATCTCCACAAATGTGATGTGTGTCTGTGTTCTCTGATGCCATGTCTCTCGTCTTGTTGTGGTCTCGTGTTTACATTCCACTCGCGCCAACGGTACCGCCCCTTTTATGAAGGGAGACTGCATTGTGTACACAAGCAAGAGGGGAGAGGAAAAAAACACACGACTAGTCGACTTGTCTCAGGGGACGTCGACACGAGCTTCTATAGTCGACTAGTCGACTTTTGTGTTAATGCCCTAATATATATGTGTGTGTGTGTGTGTGTGTGTGTGTGTGTGTGTGTGTATGTGCGTGTGCGCACGTGTATATAAGCATATAGTGAGAGAACATGACACTTAATGCCCGTTAAATGTAATAGTGGGTTGAGATGCAAAGAGATTTCTGCCATTTTTTCCTTGGACCAGAACCTTTATAACCCCTTTTTTCTGCATTGTGGAATATTGTACTTCCCCTAACAAAACCTCATGTCATCAAAAAACTTCACAGGAGACGAAAAAATATGCTTGACCTTAGTGTAATTCAATGTAACGAGAATAACAAGTCATTCTGGACCAGGTCTATTGATCCGTTATTCAACAAACGTCTGCCAAATGTACAGAACAGCTGGTGTTTTCAAACGGCTTTCAAAACAGAGTTTATGAGGTTTTCAAATGGCACTGACAATACACCCAGCTGCCTGGCTTCGGGAAAACTACATATTCTACATGCCAGGCTGTGTGTTTTCCTTAAGATGCTTAAAAATGAATCTTGTTTTAACCCATAGTTTAGCAGTACGTAACATAGAAAGGCAAGGTCTCTTTCGTCCTCCCTCTCTGCCTCCAGTCCTTATCTCTCCTCTGATGTCCCGGCCATAAATGTTTCATGGCTAAGTGAGCAGGAGGATGCTCGTGAAGTGCATAAACACCAGGTTGTTGACACGGTTACAGAAGATGAGGCTGCTCTGCACTTTCAAAATTGGGTCCAGATTGTCTCGCTGGATTTCCCTCTGAGGTTCAACACACTTAGCTCACTTAACAAACACGAGGAAACATCAGTTAAGGCATGTTTAAAGGCCACTGCATGTTGTAAGTGCAGTGAAGTTAATGCTAGGCCTATTCTATCACAGAAGTGGCGTTTGTAATGGACTTCATTTGCTGCGATATGCCCCGATCGTAGAGGCCCACTGTGCAAAACGCAGTGTTGCCCCGTGCCCACTTAAATCTAAAGCGGTGCTGGCTCTCCACGGCTGATTTATTTAAAGGTCCTAATGTGGTCCCGAAGGGTCAATTAAGACAAACGAGTTGCTGAAGTGATGTTTCTGCAGACTTGACCTTTCCCCCAATGTCCTGAACCTATTCCTGTCGTTCCTATAGTGGTGCAGTGGTGCATGTTGCTTTAATTAAGCACCAGGTCTGGGATGGTGGTAAAAGATGCATTTAGCTTTTTTAACAATGTATTTCTAAGGTCTTGACTTCCAGCGGCCCTCGTGTAGAAAAATGCATGCTGAGGATATGTCAAACACGCTACAGGAAAGAGTGGAGTAGTGCATTTCTGCAGTGCCCCCCTTCTCTCCCTCCTTCATTTTTTTCTGACGAGAAGAAAAAAGGCCATTCAGTGATCACTTTACAAAGCACATTAACTGCTAAGTCAAGCACAGCCACTACCCTGCTCTGCTAATGCAGTTATTTCACTCTCACACCGGGCTTGTATTGGCATGCTGATAAATACCCTGAGCGGTTGAGAGGATCAGAGGCCTGCTCTTATACTCTCTATAAGATTTCTATTAGGCAGCATACAAAATTTGTTTACTGTTAATGCCCTCTGCATGGCCAGTGATGGATTGCCAAGACCGTTATACACTTCAATCTAGCATTGGCGCAAGGCTTTCAGGGCTTTCTGCGTAGGTTTGAAGCACTGAAGCATGTAGAATTGAACGGACACCTCCAATTGTCTAATGCTGCTCTCACGCTGGAGCCTTCCAGGACACTGGATCAAACAGCATGGTGTGTCTAAACTTCCTGGAAACCATCAAACGACAGATTTAAAGGAAATCTTAATATGGCCAGACCTTTAAGCTTTCACGCATACATATACACTACCAGTCAAAAGTTTGGACACACCTTCTCATTCAATGTTTTTTCTTTGTTTTTGTTATTTTCTACATTGTAGGTTAATATTGAAAACAAACAAAATGATGAAGGAACACATGGAATTATGCAGTTAACAAAAAAAAAAGAGTTACACAAACCAGAATATGTTTTGTAATAAGGTAATGATGGACTGTTGTTTTCTTTACTTAGTTAAGTGGTTCCTGCCATAGTGTGGAATAGAACTGTAGTGGAATAGGATCACTAAGTGTGTACCAACCCGACCATCACAACTGATGATCCCAAGAAATTCCACTAATGAGCTCTTGACGAAGAACACCTGTTAGTTAAATACCATTCCAGGTCGATACCTCATGACTCTGATTGGAAAAATGCCAAGAGTGTGCAAAGGTGTCATCAGAGCAATAGGTGATGTTTTCAGTATTAATCTACAATGTAGCCAATAATAAAAACAGAGGAAATCGTTGAATGAGAGGGTGTGTCCAAACCTTTGACTGGTAGTGTATAACATCCACATTTGTAAACTCACCTCTATTAGTAAAGTTACTTAACTGTAGACATAGAAGTGCACTACATATGAAAGGGGTACATCCTTTATTTTTATCTTTAAGGTTCATCAAGGTGTGACTGTCCATTTTTACAGTTAGACAATCCATTTTTACAAGACCATTTTCCAACCTCTTTTATCCCTTGTTGAGTTAAACAGGCTTTCTTTACTGTACCTTCAGTGAAGTATGTTAATGGTGCATGTTCTTATTGGCCACTTTGTATTGTGCCTCTGGGCTGATCCACTTCTTCAAACTTCCGCATGAATAGGTGAGTTAAATTGCCGTAAGCTAGATATTGCTATAGAGTAGATATCTGTAAATGTATTGGTTGATGAAAAATTATTATAACAATGATTTTTGAAATATTGTTTACACTTCTACACTACACATACTCTTTTTAATAAAACGGAGAGAGAGAGGAATATGTTGTTTTTTTATGTTACAACCTCTTTAAAAGAATTGAAGAAAGACAGATCATACTAGCTATAGAAGTTGACAGATGTAGCATTACATTTAAGGCTCTTTGATCCATGGCTCTGAAAAACCAATAGACTATCACACTGTTGTACAAACTGTCTGGAGAAAACAATTTAGCCATTTCTCAGAGTCTGCCCTGCTGTTTGGTGAATTTAGTTTTCCAAAGACGTAATTAAAATGGACCTGTAAAGCCTACATTATTGTTCTTTTTAAGTTTCTCATTAGACATGGCTTTTTTATGCATTGATTGTTCTTCGTGTTCTTGCAGTGCTGAAAAAGTGGCAGTGCTTTCACTGATGTAATTTCAGATCTCATCCCTGTGACGCGAGTGCTGTGACCCAAACATGATGTTGCCTTTTTCGTCTGGGGTCATCCCTTGAAGGGTAGGTCAGAGGGAAGTTGGCCATTTCTATCAAGCACCCATTTGGAGCACTTACCTCGTCTGTTGCTTATTTTTCACTCCACACTGCTTCTCCCTATATTACTTCATTAATATTTTAAAACTGCTCATAAAGTTTTAGCCTTCAGTCGGTAAATGTGAAAAACCCCAGTAAGCTAAGGAATACACAAGCCTCTACTCTGCCCTCTTTTCTACAGGTAGCACCAACAAAAATCAGCAAAACGTTCAGCTTTGCTAGATCACAGCATTTCCTTAACTGGTGGTTATGAGCACTAGGGAGACTTTGGTCTACACGATGAACATGAAGATGGATTTTCCCTGAATAGTGAGAACATGTTTCAGCAGGCTAGCCTTAGAAGTTGTTTGTGGTTATTTACTATTTAGTGTAGCTTAATTCCTTTGAATGGATCAGTTTTTTTTTTTCTTGTTGAAAAGCTTTTACCTATATTTCAGGATTACAGTCAGTCCATATCTGGAAAGCTGAAAGATTATGTTTTAGGATGTAAACTGGCTGCATCCCCTGTTTGGTCATTAGCCATCTCACAGACCCTCATATAGGTGTGTTTTTGTTGCTTCAGGCTTAAAAATGCAACTCAGCAGGATGGTGGAACTAAATCCCTCATAATTAGTGAAGTGTTGCCTGCCAGACATCAAGAAAGGGATTCATTGATCGATTGATGGATACTTTATTGGTGTCAGCCAACACACTGACAAGGTAAATGGTCATATAATACAGTTGAATACGAAGTTATGGGAAAACGCATTTCCGTTTCCATGGAAACTGTAGACACTTTATCAAAATATGGGAGGATAGGTTGACATATAATGTTAAATCTCTTGACCGACCCTCTAAAGAGAGAATTAGATTTTTTCTAGTTTAAGGAATGGCTGCCATCAGCCTGCTGAGAGTATTCTGCTGATTCCCAGCACAGGAAGATGTGTCCACAGGCGAAGAGAGAGGCAGACGACAGGACATTTAATTTCATTTAGTGAACTCAGGATAGTTCAGGAGTACTCCAAAAACAGCAACGAGTGGACATGGAGAAATAAATGCACGTACAACCTCTGACATGATTTTGAAGTATTTTTTTTCTTTCTTTAAAATCCTATTAATTTTGAACATGACCAGAAGCTATTGGCTAGATTAGAGGGGATAGAAGCACATGCAAATCACACAGGTGCCAGGAAAGTATTCTGCTCGCTTGGTTTTGCATTCCAGGGAGCACTTTAAATTATATAAGATTAAGACAAGAGGAGGAAAACTTAACCTGCAATTTGGCTTTTTCCCACCAGGGATTCTAAAATTGGACACCCAGCTCGGCCTCCCACTTGTGCTTAATTCTGGCAAGCGGAAAGAGTCAGACCTAAGAATGTAGTCAGGTTTCCCGGTGTGTCTAAAATAGTTGATGAATCCTCAGGGGGCAAAGTGAGGAAATGCAGCGCAGTGATCCTTAACAAACCTGTGAGCCTGGAGATAACAGACAAGTTATTTTGAGGTTAGATTTACTGGTCAATGTCGCCAAAGGTGCCGTCCAAGAACAGGTTTCTGAATGATCTGATACTTTAGCAGTTCCAAAGCCTGATACCTTAGATTTTCCATAGTAGAACTGAGTTTAGAAGCTAAAACTAGATGGTTATTGCATCGAGGGCCAAAGAGACAGAAATTGCACAATTTAAAATATTTGGGGAACTGTGTCCTTCTTTTAAAGCTGCAAGAGAGGATGTATGGCAGGAGAGGGAATCCATTTTACACCAGACCAGCTCTCCTTATAGGGCCAACTGAGTCTTTTATTGGATGTTTGCTGCCCAAAAGTAAAACACAAAATTAGGTAGGCCCAGTCCACCATCCCATCTTGCTGCCTGCAGAGTGCTTTTTCTTATTCTCACCACATTGCCTGGCCCCACGAATAGGAGAATAATTTTATTGAGCTGCTTGAAGAATGAGTTTGTCAGGAAGAGAGAAAGAGTCTGCAGAAGGAACAGAAACCCTGGCAGAACATTCCTTTTTAGTTTATTTATTAGTCTGTGTGGGCTAATGATGTGGTAATTAGGTTCATCTTGTAGGTCTACTTTGACTTCATTTAATTGTTGGCCAAGATCATTTTTAACAAAAGCGAGTTGCCATTGGGGAAGCAATGATTAATCATATCTAGTAGTCATGGGGCTAACTGTTTTAAGAATAATTCATCTATAAAACAGGGGACACATTATAAATTGGTTTGATTGCTCATAGATCTGAGGAATGTGTCACAAACGTTTCAGTTGTAGGGCCACTAGACAACTGGCTTTCTTGCTGTATTCATAGAGTGTTGTGTGGATCTGAGGTCAAGTACTAAAGGGAAATGGCCTGAAACAGATATGAATGGAGAAAGTTACAACTAGAGATGGATGGATTATTCATGTTGGAGACGATGAGATACAGACACAAAGGAAAAAAAAAACAAGGTAACACTTCACTGAAGGCCAGTATTCATAACACATACATAAATAAACCTATATAAACATGTGTAAACAAGTGTCACAACATTTTCTTAGCTAAAATGTCATTAATTTACTACAGCAGGGTTGACTACAACTGACACTTGAACAAATAAACCTTTATACATGTTTATGGAGGTGTATGTCAGTTTACATAGATGTGATGAAGCCTTACAAATATGGGCCTTAAAGGAGAAGTTCGGTGTGAAATGGACCTGGGGTGTACTGAAACATGATAACGAGTATGAACTTTTGTCGAATAGCCCACCTTCATTGCCCCCCCCCAACCTCCCCCACCCCCCGCATTCCGAAACACAGCGCTTTTAGCCGATGCTAACCTCTAGGCTGATAATGGTAGGGCATGGGGCGTCCCGTAGCCAGTGCAGATAAATCGCTATTTTTACACCATTAACAAGGCTCAAAGTAGCTCCACACTTCATTTCTAGATTTCTGAGGGCCCTGACATTTAAAACGAGACACTGAGAACTTTGAAACTGCACAGGTAGTTTATTAAAAAAAGACAGTTTATACAGACAGTCCCTTCAGGGAATACACCCCAGGTCCATTTCATGTTTCAATATGCCCCAGGTCCATTTCACACCAAACTTCTCCTTTAAGTGAAGGGTTACAGAACAATGGACAGAAATAGAGAAATAAAAATAAAAGCTGAAATAAAAGACCACCAAACCTAGGACTCATGCAGTCCAGAAGATAATCAATACCAAAACCAGAGCTTATAGAAGCATGCAGCCATATTTTTCTACCTGTCACTAGCAGAAACAATTTGACTGGGCAGGCCAGATCCTTTGGCAAATTGTGATTGGCTGCCACCTGTCACTGGCATGCTTGGATTGGCTGCCACCTGTTATTGGCAAGAGGTGTACTTGAATCTAATAGTATTCAATACATGTGCCAAAGCTCCTCCATGCTGGGGAATATCAATGCCCACCAACAGCACTGAATATTTCAGCGCGATAAACAGCCGTACTGCAGGTGCTTCGTACAAAGACCAGTGGATGGAAGGCATTAACAAAGGTTTTGATTATGAATCTGGTGTTTATGCCAAAAAGACGTCTTCTCCTTCTTCTTGAATATTTAAAGGCAGTGAATAAGTATCTCTAAAAACAGAGAGAACATAGTTTAAAATTGTTTTGGTCAAAAAACCTATTGGTCTTTATCTGTGCAGCAGGCTTGCACTCAGAACTGTGTCTCAGTACATTACATTATATTAATTTGGCAGATGCCAAAATGACCAGAGGAGAGTTCTAAGTGCTAAAATCTTTAAATGGGGAGTAGTGCAAGACAATCAGGATAGGCGATGTTCTCTGAATGTCTCGTGTACATTTTCATTTTCACGAGTAGTTCAGTTGCTTGGAAGTTGACCCTGGCAGTTAATACTGTTTTGAATCTTAACTTCCTAAAGATACATGACTTTCAAAAATGAACTGTAAGTTGTTTTCAAATGTTGGATGAGCTTGTTTCTTATGGTTATAGCACTTAGCCATGTGGTGAGGCAAATGCATGAATGATGACTAATTCAAGCACATTCAAGGCTAGCTGTTATTTATGCATGCCAGTTATTTATTTATACAAGCAGATTGGGTTTTCTCCCTCTTTCCCTGCATATGTAATTCCCTCTGTCCTGGACTCTTGATATTATGGGCAGGTGACAGCCCCTGGACAGATGTTTCCCTACCTCTTCCCACCTGGCTTCCATGTTGGTGCTGTTTCATGGTTTGGTGTAAATAAGTCTCCCTGTTTGTCTACAGTCCGGTTTATCCAGTCATTTTAAGCATAGATGGCTCATTACGAACTGAGCTCCCAGGTGGGGTCATAGATTTTAGTCTTGTCTTGACAAGCTGAAATCCTCAGTGTTCTGTTTTCTGATTTGTTTTTTTTTTTTGTGTGTGTGACTTGTTCTCAGGCAATGCTGAGAGTATTATTTCTTGTAATTTCAGCTCAGGATAGCTCTGCTTTCCTTTGGGAGATGGGTCCGATCCTCATTTCAGCCTTTTATCGTTAGTGTATGCATGAGCCTCCTCCGATGGGGGATTTTGTTGTTTGTGTTTTGCTTGTTTTTCTTCTTTTTTTGCCCCTTTCCATTCTTTCTTTCTCTTTTGCCGGACTGGAGCTGAAGGCCAGAATCGGGTGTCAGGTTGCATGCAGTGTGTTGTATTTGGTTTGTTTCACGTGTGATGTGTGTAATGTCAGGATTTCTCCCCCAATTTAGCAGCCTTTAACCGTAGCACACCCAGCCCTGTTCCAGCCTGTCCTTAACAGACTGCCAGTTCCTATGGCACTACGTGTCTGCTCTTTTAAGTGGTTCGAACCTGTGGGATGTCATTGAGCGTAAGGTGGTTAAACTTCCTTGGGGTGAAATTCCCAAGTGGCGTAGTCAATCTGCTAGATCTTTCTCACTCCCCCTGCACCATGTCACAAAATGCACAACTTTTTTTCCCCTTTCCTTCAGACCACAAAATTGCAAAGCCTGAATTTAAGCCCAGTGCATTACAGGGCTGCACAGCACAGCATCCATCCAAAATAAACCCATAATAGCATTTTAACGTCAAAGATGTTCTCACCAGCACACCAGCGTGGCACCGCCATATGCGAACCTCACCTATACAGTCTTTTATCCATGTTTTTTTTTTTTTCACGGTTCTTAAGTGGCATAACTCTTTTTCTGCTTAGTCCTGATGCCACAGCCCCCTAAGACTGTGGCGTACTAGAGGAAGAAGCAGCATTATGCAGGTGGGAAATACTAAATGGAGTAAAATACAAAACGAATTCATGCAATTCTAGCTAATAAGGAGGCAATCACATTATCTTTTTGTATTTTTTTACTCTGTTCCTACAAGCCAGAAAAGAAAAACACAAATATACTGTCAAGCGGTGTCAAGCACATGCCGACCCAACATGCAGCAATATACCTATCAGAAGCCTGAAAAAACACAAGAGTCTCATCCATATCTGGCGACGTTGGTGGCTGCTGGGAGGAATTCAACAAAAGCTCAATTTTCAGGGACTTAAAATGCAGTTTGCATATGGGTGAAAAGCCAAAACGCATAGAGTTATATAATTTGAGTTATAAACCCGAGAGAGTTAAAGTGAATTTACCTTGGGGGGGAAAAAGGGGTACAGTACAAAGGGAAACTGGGAAATGGGGACAAGCTGGTGCCATTCTCTGTATCAGATCTGTCTCTGTATCCCTTCCGTGTTTGGCTGGCATTTGTGGTGCAGTTGAATCAAAAAGCTCCATTTGCACTTGTCAGAGAGATTTTAATGATTTGCTGGTACTCTTGGGATGCTGTAGTGCTACATTCACTCTCCTCTCACTGAGTGTTTTTTAGTCTGGGTGTGATTCTGTGTTGTGTTTCCCCAAAGTGTCAGAGTACAACAGCCATGTCTCTTCTAATGATGGTCAGTATGTGGTGAACTCTATGGTAACACAGGCAGGAAATCTGCATATGAGAAGAGTTACCAGACCAAGGTCATGCAGTGCTTTTCTGTCAACTTGATCTGATGTAAGATTGATTTAGATGACTCACTGTTTCACACACACCAAAAATAATCTTTTCTTATCTTATCTTATCTCTTCATATAGTATAGATCAAAAAAAGCTTTAGGTTTAAAGACTTATATCAATATTTAACACCAGAATAATGCTTCACCACTCTTTTCGTGCTTTAACCTGGAAGCGTTTCGTAAACCAGCACTCGACATTATAATTTTATTTGTATTACACTAGCTGCATAAACTCGAAAAAAAAATCCTTCCTTCACGGGGTTGAGATGGAACAACCCCAGCCACTATCACTTCGGCTCAGAGCAAACTATCTGCCTTTGCTGACAGCAAGTGGGTGAAATGTTCAGGCATTAAACTTTTAATGACTTGTAGGTACAGAACCACTCTCTATGAAAGGACAAGCAATTTTTCAAAATGAGTGAGCTATTATTTTTTCAACAATGTGACTGCTTATGTGCTGTCACACAATCTCAGCAAGCTCAACCCTTAGAAGCTGAGAGCTATTACTATATGCTATACACACACACACACACACACACACACACACACACACACACACACACACATGTCTATATACACTACCGGTCAAATGATTTAGAACACCCCAGTTTTCTGTTTTTTCTCGTATTGAAATTCGAACAGTTCAATGTGTCATTGTTCAAAGTTCTTCCCAACTGTGTTGCGAGGTTCCCATAAGTGTGGCGGCACTTATAGGCTGCTTTGCTTTCACTCTTCTGTCCAGTTCATCCTAAAGCAGCTCGATGGGGTTTAAGTCTGGAGACTTCTGACCACTCCATGTTTTCCAGCTGAACATCTTGTTCTGTTTTCTGAGGAAGTTCTGGCAGAGCTTGGACTTATGTTTTTGGTCACTATCTTGCTGTAGGACAAACCTGACCAACTCGGCACGTACCAGAGGGTCCTGCATGGAGCTACAGAATTATTTCCCACTTCTGGGTAACCTTACCTTTTTTAACCTCTCGCAGTTCAGCACTGTCTTTTGATATTCATTAGACTTGAAATGTTCGAATTTCAATAAAAAAAAGCTTGAAACACTGGGACTAAAACCTTTGACCGGTAGAGTGTGTGTGTGTGTGTGTGTGTGTGTGTGTGTGTGTGTGTATATATATATATATGGACAAAGGTTTTGGGACACATGACCGTTACACCAACAGAGATTTTATTGACACTGGTAAGACTTTAATTAGGAGGTGGTCACCCCTTTTCAGCTATAACAGCTTCTACTCTTCTTCAGCTTCCATATAGTGTAAGCTTGATTGTGATATTGACTGTTGTCTACGGTTTCGAATCTGCACTTTTAGCCCAATTTCTCTGCTTGTTTTACTAAGAAATAATGAGCATTTTAAAACATTATGCTTTCCTTATCAAGAACAATGACATACTTAGTGCAGGATTATGTTTACGTTTACAGTGCTTACTGAATTTGAAGTTTCCAAGAAGGAGGATAATAACAAAAAGACCATTTCATTTATGAAAACATCTCATTGTCCTTCACACTTAGAGGCTCTGAACAAACTGTGACAGAACCCCCAGAAGCGATAGCAAAGGTCATTCCACTCTTCATTTCCCCCCTGATAATCTAAACCCACCGTAGACTCGGCCTCTTTCTCCCCCAGAGAGTTTCTAAATCAGAAAATAGATGAAATGTTCAGCACCCCCTCCCCCGCCATGATATAACTCTCACATCCTCTATCCATCCATCACCTGTCCTGCTCTTTCATTGCTTGTCCTTTCTGGCTGTCTGTGCACGATGAGCTCACACTGAATGGATCCTTGCTACTGCTTCCACACTCCTGAGATAAGGTGGAGCAGAGTGAGCAGACACTGACTCCCTTATCAGAAGTGCCCCTTCGACGTCACGACCACCTGGAATTCTCTCTTCTCCGTGTGACTCCTTGGATGGTACAACCAGAGAGTTTTCTGACTAAATTGATTCTTTTTTACTTCATGAGACCAGTGGTTGTTTTTTTGTTGGACTTCTTGTTTAATCATTGCCCTGAAAGTGCTTTGAACTACATAGATAGCAATGAAGTGCTGAAGCGCCAGTGATAGCCACATTCCAAGGCACATTCCCGACACCTGTTCAAATGTATTGCATTAAAATGTGTTAAAAAATTGAAAGCACGCCATCCCTGGAATTCTGTGGATGAAAGTGGATGACGTTAGAGAAACTTCTCTAACCCATTAAATCTCTTAGCATACCCAGGCTTCTATACTGTAGTGCTTTAACCCAAACATACAAAAAATCTGAATATTAAGCCTGAGGGTGTAATGATTTAACTTGGGATTTAAGCATTTCACTGAAAGTAATATGATTCCGCTGATATATGTTGGCGGCACTGAATGGCTGAATCACCCATTTCAAATGGAACGTTCCTGTTGCCAACAGAAACTAGAATAATTCAGCAGTAATAAGTAGATGATAAAGTCTTATCCCCTTTTTCTCTCTCTCACTCTCTCTATCTTTCTCTCTCTCTCTCTCTCTCTCTCACACACACACACACA
>JBBIGA010000146.1:14969601-14992724 GCA_037576975.1 Alestes dentex
AGATAGATAGATAGATAGATAGATAGATAGATAGATAGATAGATAGATAGATAGATAGATAGATAGATAGATAGGTAATTTAAAAAGGTAAGTCTTGGTAGCAAAAACAGTTTGATTTAGTCAGGATGAATTATGACTGATTTTGGAAAACTAGAAACTATACAAGCATCATAATTGGACATCCAGGTCAACATAATAATGTTTAAAATATTATATAATGATGATCTTAAATGTGTTTTTTGGCACTGGGCCTGGAGGCACCCTCTTCTGCACATGGGAGCATTTGTAAGCAACGAACACTCAAATGTGCAGGACAGGGTGCCTCCAGGACCAGTGTTAAGAAACATACAAATGTAATCCACATGTTTACTTTAATTACTTTAAAAAGAAGCATTTTTCTGTTAAAAGCCTCAGGCTGTAGTCCACTGTAAGTGGTTTGTACATTACGAGGGTTGGATCAATGACACCACATTTAACATGTATGAAAAGAGAGCGTATGAGGGAACATGTGGAGGGGTATGTGATTAATGAGGTTTTAGAGTCTGTGTGAGGAGGACTAGTCCTGAAATCTCTTCTCACAGACACTTTGAAGTTAATGTCTGAAATACAATTAAACCCAGAGCTATGCATAAGATGAGGCTGTGTGTTTCCTCAAATCAAACACTTCCTCTTTTTAAGGATCTTTTCACTCCCAGTGGGCTCAATGTGAGTTTTTTAGAACTTCTCTCATCCCCTTCTCTTTATCTCATAGCTTTCTCTGTCTCTGTGCTGTCGTTTCTGATGTTGACAGCAGTGAGTAAATGTGCTTGGCCAGAGCCCATTAGCTTGGCAGAGTGATCCAGCACATTTTACATGGCTGTAGCATGAGCACCAGCCTTAACTGCTGTGCTATGGCTCTTTAATCACACACAAACTCCTTTTGTGAGAGAAGGATGTTCTCATGTGCTGTCATGGTTAGAATTGCACAATGCATGGCAGCTTCCTTTTTAGTACTGAAATGTGGCAAACGCATTGCAGTTCCTGTAGAAGAACCACTTTTCTTTCCCCAAGACAACTTTCACTGTGTATCATTTTTGGAAAAAAAAGTGTGTGCGTAAAGTACCCAATTAAGCTTTAAAGAAGCTCCATATGCAGAGCTTCCATAATAATTATATGTCCCAGTCAAGAACCATTTGGGATTAAACTGTGCACAATAATTGAGTCAGATGGGCAGAGATGCTACTTTGCACATTTTAGAATTCAAATGCCATACCATTCAAGATCATTTGAAAAAAAAAAAAATTCTATATTTTGTGTGTTCAAAGCAACAAGCATTTGGTGTTTAGAGAGCAAGGTGTGTTTTAATATTTTACACTTGATAGCTTGGGCGCCAGAACAATTTTTAATGTGGAGGGGATGCAGGGCTCCCTCCTGGCACATGCTTGATAGTCAAAAGACGTCAAAATTCTGGTATTGAGGACATACATTCACTTTGGGAATTTGGAACGAAGCTCTTAGAAATGAACGTGCCATGGAGGCTTCTTTAGAGCAATGTCTCATAAAAGTTTTCCCCAACGCAGGTCCTAGAGAAGGGGTGTCGAACTCCAGTCCTGGTGGTCCGTGGTCCAGCTTGTTTTGGTGATTTCCCTGCTCAGAAACACCTGGTTCACCTCGCCAGTTAATTGTCAGGTTTAGTGAATGTGTTTGAGGGGGAGAACCATCAAACTGTGCTGGACACCGGCGCTCCAGGACCGGAGCTTGGCACCCCTGTCCCAGAGGCACCCTGCTGGGCACATTTTAGTGTCCTCCATGCTCCCAACACACTGGATCCAACTAATTAACTAATTATAAGCCTTTCTTTGGTTGAACTGGTTTAGAAAACAGTAAAATGAGCATAGCGGGGTGTCTGGGAGGATTATCACTACTGTAGGAGAGCCGTTTTGGGTGCCTTAGATTCTTTCAATATTTCATTCTTTAGGAACGATTTTTTACGATGAACAAGCATTTATTTGTACAAATGTAACAATGTGTACACATGAAACTGAGCAGGATGAATATATTTTTTGTTGTCGTGATAAATTACATCACTTTGTCACAATATGCTTTTCTGATCATAAAGTGGATGATGCTTCAGGAACACAGATTAACTGCATGTTTCATTACAATCAGAGCATTAGTAATCCTACTTAAATGAATTTACTTCGGTGCGAAATAATACAATAAAAATAATAAAAATAAGTTGTACTCTTAGCTTTTAATAGTACATCTGAAATGTGGCACCATTGTTTGTGTTTGTTGCAACCTATAAGATGTCAAAATATGTCTTTAAATTGTGATACACACACACACACACACACACACACACGAGGTATGGCATATATATATATATGCCCATGTGCACACTCCATGCTAGGGTATTTAAATGGAATTTAATAGTTACAAAACAGTAATCTTTTTAGGTTTATATTTGACATGCAATGTTTTTTAGCTGCTTTTTCATTATTGTTGCACTGACCATGGCTCAGATACTCACATCAACCCTACCATCTAAAAACATCTAAGCACACTATTGAACCATTATTATTCAAAAGCTAAACTAACACAAGTATGCACTTGACTTGTAGCTGCGGAGCGTGATCTGTGAGGGATGAGAATTCAGTGTTCTTAGAAATTATCCGCTGGTTTTCAAGGTCTGTGGCTTTGATGGATTCTGACCAATTAAAACACAGCCTCCTTTTGAATACACTGTTGGTTTTAGTCTTAGAACCTTTTAAGCACTTTTTAGAAAACTATAAAACCTGTAACCTGGCTTTTCTGTCCTTGAAGCTTGTGTTTTCTTCCGTGTTTGGCCATCTCTGACACACCATTATGGGTAAACACTTAAACTGCAAACGGTTGCTGCAACTTAACTTGATGTCCATTCAGCTTACGATAGACTTTACAGTAAGTTCCCATGAAAACAAACTATTACAGAAATTCCAGAAACCGCATAAAGAGGCAGAATATCTAAAGATACTTGTATATTTGTATATTTGACTTAGACTTTGACTATGTGGCCAAAAGTATTGGGACGCATGCCCACTACCCCAACAGGGACTTTAATGACATTGATTTTTGTGTGTTTCTGTGGGAATTTGTGTCCATTCATTCTGTAGAGCATTTATGAGGTCAGGCCCTGATGCTGGACAAGAACTCATGCCACCATGTCTTAATGGAGCTTGCTTTCTGCACTGGGGCACAGTCATGCTGGACTAGAAAAGGTTCTTCCCCAAACTGTGTCCACGAAGTTGGAAGCATGCCATTGTCCAAAATGTCTTGATATCCTGAAGCATTTAGATTGCCCTTCACTGGAAGCAAGGGGCATCTGAATTCAGTAATTAAGATGTGTGTCTCAATACTTTTGTCCATATAGTGTATTTTGATTGAACACAATATGTAGCGAAAATAAGATTTCATGTGTACATGAAGATAATAAGAAAACTAACGCTAAAAGAGATGAATTGATTTTGATAGTGCACTCCTCCAATGCTGTGTTGTGTACCAGGTTGATTGCTGTTGCTAAAACCATCAGAGTGTTCTTTCTTTTTAACAGTCCACCAGATGTTTCTTTGCTCACACGTTGAAAGACAAAAGCAATAACATCCAGTAAATGACACATCTTGAATCCACTGTAGACCTTGCTCTTTTTGCATGAAAAATAATGCAGTTACAGAGCTGTCTGAAAATGACTGAGCAGCCAGTTGTCCACTTAGTTAAATTGGCTGTGATTTCTGTATAGTTCACCCAGAATACCCTTGAATAAAGTAGTTAAATCCTTAGGGGTTGTGTGTGGTTCCTCGCTCTCATTAATGCATAACTTACACATTTTTAGTAGTTGCTGAATAATTCATGGTAGTTACTGAATAATAAATCATAAAAAATAACTAGATAATAAGCATAGGGTTCAAGGGGTTATATCCAATTTTCTGCAATTCATCCTAAAGGACATCTTAAAGGCCCCATGCCGTTTTTTTAAAATATTTTTTTCTTATTTATTAGGAAACCTACTATGTTTATGGTGTTATGCACCAGCGCAGGGGTATTTCACTTTAGGTGTGCAAACTTTCTTCATCGCTTACAATTAAACAGGCCACTTCTGTAACAGTGCCTTTATGACTGATACATGTAAATTAGGTTTGCTCTGACTGACTGCTCTCTATTGTGCCCCTTTCAAAAAGCTGTCCGAGCTGAGGCACTCCTTATATCTTCTGTATGAAGGAATAGAGCTAACCTATTGCAGGCTTAACTGGCGGACACTAGGCTGGTTTTGCTGCTTAGTTTCCATAAATGGACCATACGGACTGTGAAGCGAATGGTTTTCCATGATATGAACTCTTTAAGATCTTTAAAGCTGCAGTTCCAAATTTTAAATTGAGTTTGTGCTCTTAGAATTTTCAGGACTCAGTTCAGATTTAAGCACACGCCACAGAATATCCACCTATCCTAGACCTTGTGCTGCAATGCTCTCTGGGACCCTGGCCAGAGAGAATTCCCCACTGCACTGTGAACCAAGGACAGGAGCAAGCACCAGCTAAAACAAGTGGCGGAAAACTAAGAAATCGGAGAGCTATAACAGAGAAGGGATTGACTTTCGGTGTCCTACTGAGATAAAGCAAAGGGCGGCCATGCGAGACCTTTTTCTCATCAACGCAAAGTATGAACGAATGATCGAATACTTCCATTCTGTGTTTCTAGATAAAAAAAAAATATTTACTTTACACTAACCAGGATGGAAGACAAAGCAAAGAAATGTTAAATGTATTCATAGAGAAATGATGGGAGGAATGTGCGTAATCTCTCTCCAGTGTAGGATGGCGAGTCATCCTCACAGTAAGCCTCTTTTCCTCTCTCTGCGGCAGAATAAGCATGTCAGGCAGTGTGTTGGGAAGCAGTCAGAACTAAGAGAGAGAGAAACAGCAGCCTGGGCTCAAGCTACCTAACAGCAAAAGAGAATGAAGGAGTAGTTTTTGCCTGAAGGACTGTCAGAATGCAGCAGAAGAAATGCCAGAAAAAAATAAATAAATAAATAAAACACACACACAAACACACACTCTCATTCTCTCTTCTCCCATTCATGGGGTGTGTTGTGAAATGTCAGATGCCAAATTATTGACAGTGCAATGATTCAATGATTATAATTACAGTCTCGGGATGAGAGTAATGAATGTAGCGTTTGTCTTTGAGAACGAGGGCATGGAAAAGTTGTCACAATATGTAAATGAGCAAAATAACGAAGCACAAACAAACCCAGTTTCAGGGCCAAAACGTGTTGTTTTCTTTCTACTTTGCTGGAGGATGTAAATACTATGCTTTTTCGTGCGACAGTCTATATTTTGTTGCTGTAATGCAATCTCATAGCATTTTTTGCCTGTTATGTTGTGTGGACATTATATGACGAATGGGCCAATGGGAATGGCCAAAAAATGGCTGAAGTCTCATTACAGCCTTGCTTTGTTACAGCAGCAGCGGTTTGTCATTTTGTTTGTGATTTAAAGCATTCGGCCCACCGGAAGAGGCTAAAGGAAAGGTTGTGCTGGAGGGTTTTTCAGGTCAGACGGGCAAGTATGAAAACTTGGCACTTTCTGTGGCTGTCTGATTGCTTTGGTGTGACCGTAACTCATCAGCCCTCGTATCATGATACGGAGTTCATCCTGCCGTGGGAGACATGGGGCTGATCCCACAGCAGCCCCCACTGCTGCTAACAGGGATCTAATCCATGAAAATGCACGCACACACACACACACACACACACACGCATGCACACACACACACGCATGCACGCACACACAAACAAACAAACAAACCCATAAGCTTGGCTAATAAAGTAAGCAGCCCATGACTTTTTGTTGCAGTGGGGATTGCCTGCTTGGGACCAAGCCTAGATCACCCACACTGGGGTTACACCAAAGACTGCTTTGATCACTGCCAAAATGATCAGGGCGCTCATGTTTCAAGTCTTTAGTTGGACCACCCTTCCATTCCACAAATCCAATCAGATCCGTTTGCAAAGCCACTGTGACTATTACACATAATAGGGTTGAAAACATGATGAAACGGGTACCTTTTTTGATGACCAAGAAATATGGCTCTTGTATAATTGCGATGATACTGGGTTACACAAACACACTAATCGTATTCCAGGCCATATTAAACCCGCCTGTGAAAAGGGAACATGCTGCATTTCTAAATGTAGATGCATGTGGCAGTGGTGAAATCTGTAATACCTCAGTAAAAATAGATGATGTGTATAGACCTCTGAAGGATTATACACCCTCAGGGCTCAGTGTAAGTGTGAGACGCTGCTGGAATTCTGCTCTCTGTGTGGAATATTCCACTCCCACCAGCGGCTGCTTTAACCTTTGGTTAAAGGAGTATTAATGGCGGTAAACGTTGCAATAAAAGCATCAGCACTGAGTGGAATATAGGAGCACAGCTGAGGTCTTGTGAGTGCCTTTTGCTTAAGGCGTCCATTATAGTTCTACGTTCTAGCCAAGGAAGTCGCCACATATTTGCTACATTCACCACGTCACTGCAGTAATACTTTGAGCAGGGTATGAATATTAATGAGCAAAAATCCCTGTAAAGACAAGCATAACTGTCAATGTACTATTAATGTTGCACTGCTGTTCCAGCCCCTAAGAAATGTGGTGTTCTGCTCATGCAAGCTGGTCTCTGAATGCTTTAGGGCTCGTACTGTTGATTATATTAGTAATTGAGTAAACTATCCAATATTTTTGATGATTAATTCAGTATTTATTTTTTTCAGGTCAACATAAACATTGACGTAACTGAAGGTTAAGCCATGCATAAGCTGTCAAAGAAATAAACTCAACAGAACAAAATATAAAACATTATAAGCTATGAAGCATGTTTAGTGGGGTCCAAAAGACTTCGGCCACATTGGAAAGTTGGAGGTTTTTTTTAAAGTTAACGTGGAAATAAACAACAGAATTTTTTAGGATTTGGATAAAAATGCAAACGAAGAAAAGTTGTGAAGTTGTTGAACAAAGGTATGCTCAGAGTTATACATTATTTCTAGGTTACTATTCAGATTCAAACACAATTATGACACTGATCGCATTTTTTTTTTTTTTTTTTCAAAAACACATTGAGTTTTTATTCAGGCGACTGATTTGAGCCTTTCATTAGAGGCTTTTGCCCAAACTTTGTAATTGTAATTTGTTACTTAATCTAAAATGTCTCATCCTTGGGCAAATCTACACTGTATGGACAAAAGTATTGGGACAGCAAAAGTACTGACCAGCAGGGACTTTAATGACATTGCATTCAAATATAAAGACTAAAATGGAGTCGGCCCCCCTTAGCAGCTATAGCAGGCTTTCCACAAGATTTTGGCGTGTTTCTATGGGAATTTGCGCCCATTCATTCTGTAGAGCATTTATGAGGTCAGGCACTGATGTTGGACGAGAAGGCCTGGCTCCTTTCCAGTTTGTCTCTGAGGTGTTGGATGGGGGTGAGGTCAGGACTCTGTGTGGCCAGTCAAGTTCTTCCACACCGAACTCATCCAGCCACGTCTTTATGGAACTCGCTTTGTGCGCTGGGACACAGTCATGCTGGAATAGAAAAGGTTCTTCCTGTGTCCACAAAGTTGGAAGCTTGGTGATGTCTGAAATGTCTTGGTCTGCTGAAGCATTAAGGTTGTCCTTCACTGGAAGTAAGGGGCCTGTAGCCCAGATGCTGAAAAACAGGTGTGCCCCAATACTTTTTTCCATATGGTGTATGAAAACCAAAATCCCTGTATTCTGCTTCTGCCTCTACCCTATAGGTTACTATAATGCACTGTAGCTAGTAGACACGACGGACTGTATACATCTTTGGCAGTTTGTATGTCATCATATGATAGATTTTACAGGACACTGTTTGCTATGCATGTGTTGAGCTATTGTTGATATGCAGAAGTACATAAATGAGAAAGAATGTGTGCAGGTTTTCATCCGTGTGTGCTGAGGTGCAGTAGCTTCATGTATGCTCCTGCAATGCTTGAATGTCAGTGGTAATACATTTCAGTTTAAGCGAACAGGCCAGGGGCAGGGCTATGTGACACAACAGCTTGTAGAAAAGTTTCCTTAGGCATGACAGTGTGCTTTTCTTCCTTAGGAAAGGGCGAACGAGGCACCGTCTAATGGAGGAGACAGGGTGTAACATTAGGCCTCAGTGTTTTTGACTAAGGCAGAGCGCATGGAGCAGAGAAGTGTTGTTGAACAAGCAGCCGACACCTTTAAACACCCCACTGATGAGAGGAAGAGCACAGGGCGACGGCAGCCATAATCTCGCTGCCCCTCCACCCACTTCAAAGCGATTCCGACATCAAGGCCGTGTCAAGGTAGATATTAAAAATCACGCATGCTCTTTTTTTGCCTTTCAAAGATGACATTTAATGGTTAAAAAAAATAATAGAGGAAAAAAGATGCACACAACAGGACGCGGCACAACAGCGTAGCCTTTATCAAAGCCGCCTCTGACATGCTGACATTTTGGGAAGTGCTGTGCTGGGCTGCTTTTGGAAACGGAGCTGCAGGAGTGGGGGGGTGGCGAGGCCTCCTCTGCCTCCAGAGCCACAAGCTGCTCTCATTATACTCCTCCCCAGCACCTGGGCATGAGCCGACAAGTACTGCAGTGTCAATACGTCCAATCTGAACGATTTCATTTGGGTCCTTACATGAAAATACTGAGATCAGGTTTTTTATTCCAGTAATTTATCACAAATATTGAATACATTATTTAATTAGACAGAAGATATATTTCATTACTGTCATATTAAAACGGTATTAAGACCTGTGACATGTCACTGTTACGTCAGCTTTTTCAGTTTGTATTTATTTTACACCTTTTGAAACCCTTTGCATTGTGTGAATGGATCAGTAAAATCCGAAATGAATAGAAATCGCACCTCATTATTACAACAATTTCCTCATTTGATGAAGCTCGGAGATCTGGGGTTTTGTAGTGACAGCAATTATGAAATGTTGAGAAACGTGCGAACAAAAGACATAGCAAGAAATTGTGCGGAATACAAACTAAGCTATTTTCTTCCTGCCCTCTCAGTCAGCTCCTCATACAACTGCAGGAAAAATGAGAACATGAGACGCAGTGAATGCTGTTCAGTAAAAGCAGATCATTTTGGGCGTTGCTTCACTCTGGCAATCAGAGCTTTAGTATTTGACTTAATACTAATGCAAATACTTTGAAATATACATTTTCATGTTCTTATATATGGCTTTTCAGAAAATCACAAGGTCTTCCTTCTTTATGTGCAAGTAGATTTTGAAAGAGTCTGTATAAGTATTAGCCTTGGTGTTGCTTGTTAATGAGTCAAACAGAACACGGGGTATATTTAGGGGCCATCAGTGTGATAAAGGTTTATTGTATTATCGTGATTAATGACATCACGTTACACTTTTAATTGCCAGTTCTTTTTGTCAGAACAGTGATCAACTGCATGTTTCATTATGAGGTGAGTATAATTAGTCTTGCTTAATTGGATGTAGTACAATGCAGTGTGTGAAATTTTGAATAAGAAAAAGTCATTGTATGCAGTTTTGAAGGCATTTTTTAAAAAATGGCACCGCTGGGAACCTCTTCCATCTTATCAATCATCAGAAAAACAAAATATATGTGTGTTTTTTGTGGAAATGGCTTTGAGGATCATGATAGTGTTCTTGCTGAATTGCCCATCCCTCATGGTATCGCCTGTCTCTGCGTATCCCTACATACCATGATATGTGTGTGTGTGTGCATGTGTGTATGTGTGTGTGTGTGTATGCATGTGTATGGAAGATTCGTTTTATTGCATCTCAAGGGGAGTGCTTATAGGTTAAGACCCTTGTTAATTATGTGACTGTGTGTGTGTGTGTGTGTGTGTGTGTGTATTTTAATAACCTACATCAGGCCCACCTTTGTAAGTGTGAGATTAGGAAAATGACCTGGGAGGAAAGGAGTAAAAGAGGCATGTGTTAAGGAGGTTACCCTTAGTGCTTAGTGCTGTAATGAACAGTTTCAGATTTTCCTTCATCGCCTTAAATCCCATTAGCTGGCATACTGTGTGTGTGTGTGTGTGTGTGTGTGTGTGTGTGTGTGTGTGTGTGTGTGTGCATGTATGTGTTTAAAGCAGCTTTAGCTGTTTAGTGTTGAAGCGTTGAAGCGCCCCACCAGTTTTTGTGCAAGTAGGCAGGTTCGGTATCCGTCATTAGTGGTCAGCAGTTCTGGTGCCGGAAAAATACATACACAGGACTCTTTTAGGCATAATCACACACATTTAATAAGTCACACCTCACTTTCTGACCACGTTTGAAACAGTTCTGGGAGATTTCTCTGAACCTGGGCCATATTGATCAGACTTTCATCCGTTGCCAGTGCAGTCTTTTCACAGTCTTTTCCTGATAATCTTATTAAGACTAACATTAAGATTAACATCAGCTATTGATTTATCTCTGAAGCAAATCTTGTATGTTATCTTAATGCCTTTGTTTAGTCTCATTTCTTTCATCAGAGTCAGAAGTGTCATCCAAAAGAGGTTAAGTTCCCCTTTTGAGATCCCTTTTGTAGTCTTGGTTCCTTGGAGTATGTTGTCCTCTGAACAGGATTTATCTAGACTCTGATTTCTGTAGAGCTACTTTGGGACTGTGGCTGTTGTAGAAGGTGACATAGAAATATACCTGAATGGAACGTCATACACACTCTAGAAAAGGTGACTCTACCTTTGATGTTCCGCAGTCATTTTTTGCTGCACTGTACCCAGTAAATCAAGTGATGATGTTCTTGAAAAAGGGCAGGATCACAGTCATTAATTACCTGAGGGTGTGGTTACTGATTCGTTAGCATTTTCCATGCTAAGAACAGCTGAGCTGGCAGAGTTTATAGTATGGCTGTGCCGTCAACCTGGAACACAAAAGCCTGTTTCTCCCTTCCGGAGCTGTTAGACCTGCCACCCGGTCAGGGTGAGAATCTGGCCAGGACCACCGCTGCATCTCCAGAAAGCCCCCCCACACACACACACACTTGCGGCAATTCTTGAATACTTACCTGCCTCGTTTTCTTTTTTATGTAAAGCTAAATGTTTATCTTCTAGACACTAATGTACCACAGCTTTTAGTGGAGCTTTGAAAGCTTTAACATTAAATGTACATAGACATTATAGAAGAGAACACTTAAATGTAATGACATTTTTAACACTGGAGCTTATTCGGTATTAGTGCAGAGTTTTCCTCCGTTTGTTTTACCGAAATTAAGTGTATTAAACGTAGTAATATGTTTAAAACAAATCACAGTGTGTGCACAATGACAATAATCATGCTACAGGCAAGAAGAGAGGCCATTTTTAAGCTAGAGAATGTGCCATAGCTCCAGCCATGCCAGAGGGGCTGCCTCCAAGCCATGCCTCACAGGAACAGCCTGAATAGAGAACTGTTCATTCTGGACTCATTCATTGCTTAGCTTCTTTTGTTACATGGGAAAATAGTGCTAGAGTTTTGGTGCAATCAGACTCTCTACCAGACATTGGGCAAAGATACTGTAATGGAAAACAGTACGCATTTTCTACTAAGCAGTGTAACAGAGTCCCTATAGCGCTGAAGTACTCCACTATTTCTGATTAAAAGTATGAAATATCTTGTATAAAATCCCACGACGCCTAATTAGCTTACACACAATTAATTTGAAATTGTATTATTTTTCGTAAATGTAGATTAAAAACCTGCCTGAAGAGTTTTGCATGCCTCCTCTAATTAATAGGAGTTTGTAACTAGGCTTGCACTTCTGCTTTCACTTTAAATGCTTTTAAAGCCATGTGAAGACAATCTGATTAAAATGGTGTTAAATTAAATAATTGATGACAATGGCGTGCAAAACCACAAGCTACAGTGGTGATAAAATATGATCAGAAAACACTACAACTTCTCACTGTTTTAATAAGGTCAAAACGTGTTTTCTTCAAGATTCACAAGTGTTCTGACGGACAGACCCCTTTTTTTTGCCAATCAAAGATTGAAGTATGGACAAAAAATGGTCTAAAATGGTGAACATATGAGAAATGAGTGCTTAAGAACTAGGAATGTCCACTAAACCAGTAGCCATAACAGCCATAATAACCTGTTCTGATAGGAGGCAGAGGGTCCTTTCTGTGTGAAGTTGGCATGTGCTCCCCATGTCTGCATAGGTTTCTGCCTCATGCTCTGGTTCCCTCTCACTGTCTAGAAACCTGCGTGTGAGATTGACTGAAGATGCGAAGTTGCCCCGAGGTGTGAGTGTGTTTCCTGTGTGTTTGTCCTGTGAATAGTGTTGCTCTGCTTTTTGCCCTATGACTGATGGATTAGGCTCCAGCACCCCGGTTAGTAGAAGAGGATCAGATAATGGATAGACAGATGGAGCACAGAATTATAGAAAAGCATCAGCGAAGAGAAGAACTTCAAAGAGCTTCCTTTTTTCTCAAGAAATGCAGATTTGTTTATGACACTTTAATGAGTGCTGAAAGTGGCCTAGGAGGCACTGTAAGGACAGATGATGCACCAATATCTGTCATCAGGGGGAGAGGATCCGGTGAAGACGCATTGATTTTATCAAGGCGGTAATGATGTCTGCTTTTCTTTTTTCTTTTTTTCAAGTTGTCTGAGAGCTATGGAACTTAAAGTTCTAAGTTGTTTTTCATTCGTATGTGAGAAATGTCATCCGTGTCCTTAGGTAGAAAGAAGTGTCGTTTTAAAAGCACTACTGGTAAAAAAAAAAAAAAAAGCTCCATCACGGATGAAGTGTGAACCCGTCACAGCTTGATTTGTTTCTGTGAAAATGTGTGCCTCACTGTCAGGAAATGCTTTTACGCTTTTGAACGGAATCGAGGCAGACGTTAAATTGGATAATTAGCGCAAAAAATTTAATATCGGCTCAATCTCTGATTGACATGTAATGAGTGTAGCGATTATGATGGTAATGATGATCTGCAGTATGACAGATGTGCATCCATCCTTGTGTAATATTGTCCGTTTGTGTCATCAGAATGCCTAATTTCGGAGGACAGACCATGCAAATGTGATGTGTAGAGCGATTGGAAAATTGTGTAGGGAGAAAGAGCTGGGCTTTAGGTGAGGTTAGAGTTGTGGGCAGTTTCTCCTATGCACTAGTAGGCCCTGCACCCTACACCCCCCCAACCCCGTTTGCTAAAAATCCAGAAGTGGTTTCAAGTGCAGTTTAAATTCTTCACTGCAATTTAAGTTGCACCTGAGAGTGTTTTTAGAGATGCAGAGTAGCTCTGCTTTCTGAAGCTCCTGAAACTCTGTCCAGCTCTGACACGTTCCTTCCTCTAAAGCCTAGCTTGTAAACTTTCACATCTCACAAAAGCCACAGTATGACAGAAGGAGCAGCAGGCTGAGGACTTAATCTCTCAAAAAGGTGTGAACTCATGTCCCACCCAGCATGGAGAAGAACAAATATACTTACAAATATGTGTACGCTTCCATTCATAAACTTTGCGTGTATGACGTAAAAGTGATGAAAATATACTGTGATCAGCTGATGCCCACAGAAATAGGAAAATGTTATATTTCTTCTAGCATGAAACTTTTCATGCACAAAAGGTAGTAAAATAAAGGGCCTCAACATTAAGCACTATTATATATTGTATATAACATTGTGCAAAAGTCTTGAGCCACCGTTCTTTTCTTTGAAGTCAGACTTTCTTTTATTTTTTTTCAAGTAGTCTTGCGGGATAGTTCTTCAGGCTTCAAAGACTCTCATTTTCTGTCCAGTCCCTGTACCTGATTAGTCTCACAGGATTTTTTTTTTTTTGTTAAGCCACACAGTGACCAATTTAGAAATCATTTAAGCATAACAAAGCCATCTAACTTCAGGCCTGAACCAGTGGAGAAACAGGTACAGATGATTACAGATGATCAGGCCTGTAATTAGTATACTAGAGGTGCAGAAAGCTTATCTAGGCACCTCGTATCTGAGGGGTGGCTCAAGACGTGCACAGTTCTGTGTATGTATATATATATATCTATATATATATATATATACAATTGTAACCCATAATAAAAGCTTAGCTGATTATCATATGAAAGGTTTTTATAGTGACACATGCCTAGAATCACATGTCCAAGACAAGAACAATTTAGGAGCCTTTTGCCTGGAACCTTATAATAGAACCGTATGGTCCTCATTTATTATAGACTTCAATGATTGTTGTTTTGTAAGATTGCCACAGAACCTTTTTCCAAAAACACATTTTACATTATTTTCATGCTCGCTGCTGATGAGCTTTGCTGAGGTCTTGTGTTTGCAACTTGGTTTTTTTAGAGATTACCAGTGCTTGAGATGTTGAACATTGTGACTCAGGAACTCTTGACAACATGCCGAGGGTGCACCAATCTTAACAAGTGTCCTGAGAATTGATGTGAATGGCTGCTGAATTATAAGAGCAGATAAGAATAAGTGCCTGTCCACTTCTGCCCCCAAAGAATGGAGGCAACAACAATAGGTTATAACTCTCACAGGACTGAGGAGCCGACACACTCAAGAGGCTGGAGGGGCGAATTCGGCAGGCCGGGAGGAAATGAACCAAAGACATCTGTAGAAACGAGGAACCTAATAAAAATGTTCAAAAAGCTGCAAGTTCCTGGAACAAATATAGCATCTTGTTGGAAAAACTCATGCTATTCTAGTGCTTAAGAAGGAGGAGCCAAAAAGTAATCTTTCACAATGCAAGAGTCACCAAGAGAGTTGGTGTCGGACGGGGAAAGGACTGATGGATGGAGACGTTTGGAAATAGAGGAGTGCCCCTATGTACGGTGGAGCCAAGGTGGTCCAGGAGAGAGAGAAAAGTAGGCTGTTCTGGCATTTCTCATTTGCTGTATGGCAAAGAGGAAACTCAGGAATGGGCAAAAGGCTGACATAGCAGGAGCAGGGAGGTTGATAATGAAGTGTTTCTTGCTGGAGTATTTACGTGACTATGCCAACGGGGTTAGTGCCGTGCAGAAAGGAAAAGTAGTGAAGGGACTATCAAAGCCCTCAGATTCTTCCTGGGCCTATAGAGTGGAGACAGTATCGGGTTAGTAGAAGCAAAGTGAGGACTGCAGCACGAAATGAAGTCACTAGCAATAAATCCACACTTGGAATATTGGCAGTTCAGGGCAGAAGGGATCAGATAATGACAGTAGCAAGTAGTCCGGGCTTAGTTTCTAATCAGCTTCAGACTGAATGGAGCGTCTGTTTTGGTAGATCCCATGACTTCTGTAACAGTCCGTAAGCACAGGATTTTGAGGTAAGATCCGTTCATCCGTCCATTATCTGAGCCTCTTATTCTAACCAGGGTCTCCAGGGATGATTATCCCAGTGCTCATAAGGCGAAAGGCAGAGAGACCCCAGGGCTGGTCATCAGCATGTACGATCATCATCATGTTTTAAATGGCTTAGTATGTCCACACGATACATTGTTCACATAATCACAGGGCCAGTCTTAACATTTAGGGGACCTAAGCAACAATCTTCTTTTTTTTGTCATTGTCCAAATAAAACCATGTGTCTCCATAATCTTTTGAACACAGCAACTTTGCAGTGCGTTATGTGAAACTTGCATGATGGATGAACCAATAGAAATCCCACAACATGGCTTGTAATAGTGATGCTGTATGCTCACTTAGGAGTAGTTTTGCCTTCTCCTGTTAAGCTACTATTTTGGAGATAATTTAATAAAAGTGTTAAAAATGATAAGGTGAACACAATAAAGCAATAATATAATAAAAATGGTATCTGCTTCTACATATATAATTCCACGGAAAGCATTCAGGTTCAACTCCCCTGTGGAAGTACCTAGAATTAAGTGCACGCTATGATAGAGAACGTTTTTCACATTTGTAAGCCAGCAGCAGTCTTGCTGCTGAGTAAGCAAGCTTATTTATTTGTTTTATTTCTTTGTTCAGTTTAAATACAACTTTATATATCAAAAAAACCCCAAAAACCTGTGGTCTTACCATCACCATAGTTGTGTTTACTCAGGTCTTCTGCAGCTGCTTGATGATTTGTCACCTAAAGACACACACCCTTTATTTTTAGTGATGCATTTTGCAGATTCTGTAATACCGTAGAACAGATGTATGCACGGAGATATGGTAATATGTTGAGCTTTGCTTATTTCCATACGAACACATTTCCATACAGTGCAAAGCCCACAGTTTCTCTATGCTCAGTTTTGCAGGTCTGTGCACTTTTTCAAACTGATGCATCACATATTCTCTGCCACAGCTTGGCCTGTGCAAAACGCCACATCTGAAGCGTTTTATGGAGCTCTCTCTGAATGAAAAAAATGGACATAACCCTCAAGTAAAAGAAACATAACCGGCTGACAGCCTGTGGCTGCTTTTTATTGAGATCTATCCTGCCTACGGTGCTCGGCCCTGCCTCAAGTCGTCACTCATTTATGTGGTTATCTTTCACGACTGAGTCGATTACTGTTACTGAATACTTGAAGCTGCCCGTGCCTCTAATAGCTCATATCTCAGGCGTCTCTCGCTGGCTGAAGTGTCATTGTAGTGGCCTGCTATTCTCACATGGAGAGAGACTCAATGGCTTTTACAGCCCATTAGAATATATCAACCCTGACGCCCATTATTACCAGGCCTAATGGCTGCCGTGCACATGAGCCCTACTCCACTCAGAGTGGGGCGGCACAGGAAGGGGGGAGAAAAAGCGGAGAAAGAAGATGCAAAGAAAAGCTGTCTGTTCCGGTCTTGTTATGATGAATAGGGGGTTCGGTGGAGAATTCAAAAGCATCCTTGGCTCTTTGGTGGCCCAAAGCAAAATTTGTTCTGGGACTGCAAATCTCCTGCCCACAGAGAGGTGGCGGGGAGCTGATGGGAGGAGGGTGGCCAACACATCTGGCAGTAAACTACCTGAATGTGAGGGATGATTCCTCTTTACTCCTAAACTTTAAATGGCATAAGATATGCCCCGCCAAGTGGGGGTGAGCAAAGTGCACTCAAGTTTGAATCACAATATTTTACAATATTTGGAGGATAGAAAAGAGAGATGCTAGCTGCTATATACAACTATATGCTATATACATGCTAACTTGATAACGTGTACTCTAACAGCTGCTGACAGTTTTGCTAGTCTGGGGGAGTGGGGGTGTGTGACACAGCTACTATGCCACTATGAATTGATACTGACTAGCTACTATGTATAACGTGCAAACCTTGACTTGTTGTCCTGGGTGGGTGGGGATGGGGTGTTGCGGTGATCGATGCTGATTTTGTGGTGGGAAATACTGCATAGGGCCCACAATTCTTCTTCTTCTTCTTCTTCTTATTTATTTTTCTTCTTCTTCTTCTTCTTCCTCTTCTTCTTCTTCTTCTTCTTCTTCTTCTTCTTCTTCTTCTTCTTATTATTATTATTATTATTATTATTATTACTACTACTACTACTCCTGCAACTACTACTACTTTTACTACTGCTACATCTACTACTACTATAGTAAAGTAGCAAGTGGTAAAAAAACAGAATGTCTTGCCGGCTGCGATGCTTGGCTGGTACTATGTAAAAGACACTGATTAATGAAGCAGCACACCCTGCTGCAACTCTCACAGTGGTTGCAACTTCAGTTTCTTGTCGTGTTTATATGAGTTACTTTGGCTATTTATGTTCACTCTTAATTAACCCCAGCACGGTGCTGTTTGCATGCATCCTATGTTACACCAGTAGAAGTCCTTAGGAATAATGCTTTAATGTTAGTGTAATTCCGCTGTAAGTCACTCTAGACAAAAGCATCTGCCAAATGCAGTAAGTGTAAAGTAAGGTCATATTGTATTCACCTTTGTGCTAGTATACATCCCACCCCTGCCTCCAAGCCCACAATTCGAGAAGCTGAGTGCTCAAAAAACAAATAAGCAATGCGGTAATTAGATGCTTGAAATTCCTCATATTTATTCATTATTTATTTTCAGCCCCTGTATTGGATTGCAACCATGGTTGGAGCTGAATGTCCTGCTTTCTAATTTCATTTCACAATTAGCGTCCTGTTGGAGGTTAGTGGATGCATCTCGGAGGTTTTTAAATGTGGCCTCCTACTTTGTGTGAGTCACTGGCAGCGCATTCAACATCACCATAATTGCATTTCACAGACCTGAGCCTCAATCACAGCAAAACATGAGGAGGAGAGTGTGGAGCACGGCCCCTCTCCAATGCTCTGACCTCCTCTAAACATTTACCTTCGGTCTATCCATTGTAGAATGCACAGGAGGGCTATTAATGAAAGGCAAAGATTACCTGGTGTTATTTTATAGGCATTCTTCAAACAAGCGGCTGCACGAGAAGAAGATAAAAGAATGCAAGGTACAGTATCTACAACCCCCAAGCCATGTAAAGCCTGAGAGCTGATAAATAGAATCACTCCTGTTGCAAAGTGTCTCTTTTTAAAATATTTCCATCATGATCAGAAGCGTGTTTTATATTGATGTGAGAAGTTCTGCAGGCTATATGAATGCATTTCATATTTGCATTAACTGATTCGCTAAAGGCTTTATTAATGTGATGCCCTGGCTGTTTACCCAGTGGATTAGTGCTGCCAGTGCTCTGATGCAGTCTACAGGCACCAATAAAGTAAAAACACTGATACATAGATATGCACAAGTTAAAAGAAAGAATAAAGATTTCTTTGAACACACTGCATGTATTGAGCATGTGGTGCCATAGACTACGCTGGAAGGCTGGCGGGGGGCTCTCGGCTTCATTACTTCTTTGTAGTTACTGCTGAGTTTTTGACAGGTAATTAAAAGTGGGCAGATATGGGAGTTGGGATCATTCCCCTCATAATTCTTCATTATCTCCTCAAAGCAGATATTTACCCTCCAGAAATGTCTCGATACGCTCTCTCGCTCCGTGCTCTTTCCTTGGCCCAATAGCTGGGAGTTACCTCTCCGCTCCAGAGCTGCAGGTAAATATTTGACTATTTTGAGAAGTTGCTTTGACATTTTCCAGAGAAAACTGATTAACAAGGAAGAATCTCCTGATACGTGTGGACATTGTCTTTGTAATTGACGTTGCTTTAAAATGCTGGCAAACAGATTCTCTTTTGTGTTTTAGCATCAGTGGAAAAGCGAGCGGAGCTGGTTTTAAAGCGCGGAGGGGGAAGCTGTCCGAACCTCGGCTGAGGTGAACGGCCAGCTCAGTACGAGTCTGCAGCGGGCCTTGGAGCCTGGCTCACCTTGACTGTGTGAGGAACTGCTTGAGTGAAGGGTCAGTCACAGCAGTAGCTCTGATGGACAGTCAGTGCTGTTTGAATGAAAATGAAAACAGGACCAAAAATACTGTTTTCCTGCACATAAACTTTAATTCAACCTTTTTTTTTTTTTTTTTACAGTTACTGTAGGCAGGCACTTTTTAATTAGCTTGGTTCTTTCAGCAACCTTAAGCTATAAATACAACTCTGAACCTCCTCTGTGCCTTTCCATATACTCTCACATCAATTCGTTTGCATCATATGTCCTGAAGCGAGAAACCATTTAACCAGTTAGCATGACTAATCAGCTTTGAACAGGGAATTCCTTAACAATACTGACACTGTGTAACAGTTGCTTATTTTGTTTGTAACCTCTGGCAAAATAATGAAAAAAAAAAAAATCTCATAACTAGCAGTTATGGAGTAATTTACTGATTCACCAACAGTACATTTGCATTGCCTGCATATATTTGGGCACGTGCTTGCCAATACAAATGCAGCCTCTGGGTCTAGTAGATTTATAAACCTTCTATGTCACTTCTATGCCCGCACACAGTCTCGCTATCTGCTTTGCATGTGGTTTTTGAGGAAACAGTGGGTGAATGGCTCTGGCTAGTTAACTAGTTTATTTTTTGCACATGTGAGTGACAAGTGGCATTATGCTCAGTGAGGGGCAGCTCGCGCTCATTTTCTTTTGGCTCGTGCTTCCGAGATTGACAGATCTGTGGCATAGTTCGCCTAGATGAACAAATTGCTTTTTTGCTTTACTGCATCCTTTCTCCTTTGATCAAATTGCCAGACAAATTTCAGCCACAGTCAGTGTGACCTTAGCTTAATAATGGAATGAAACCCTTTTTTTTTTTTTAAATCACTATAATACGGCATATGAGATTACTCAAGAAGATAAATGTTAAAATATCGTTTCTGTTTGGAACAAGCCAGTTATATTCCTGTTCCTGAGCCCTGTGATCAAGTGTGTTCCATGGGGTGAAGGGCATTACGACAGTAACCTCGGGTCAACCTGTCTCATCTGTTTTAACACTGATTTGCATTGATTTGCTAAGCGCACCAAGAAATGCGGAATTCTGTTGCTTGAAGTTTGATCAATTTGTGGTCGTCACGGTCTCTGGAGTTGGGAAAACCAACCACCCCGTTTATGTTTTTTTTATGGTGTGTCACGTTGCATTTTGATAACAGCCTGGCCTCGTGAGCGGATGCAGCTTCAAAGCAGGAATGATAGCTGAGGTGTTCTGAAATGCAGAGACTGCCATTAGAGCTCTAGTAAGGTGGACTGATTAGCCTCTGTGTAGATAATCACATACAGTGTGTGTGTCTATTTGAATTAGCCTGCTCTGGAGGGCTAGCATTCCTGAGTTAGATGTTGGTCCCTGAAGTGGATTCCTCGGTCCTTAAATGGGTTGTGAAGCCTGGAAACCTTGTTTCTGATGCAGAGGGGAAGGGGGGAAAATGTAGAAAGTAGCGCACCATATGGTCTTATGATGCACTCTGGACGTATATGAGTGTCGCTCTCATACTGCAGAGGGCACGAGAATGTATTGCGGCGTCCTGAAACCATACAGTTTCAGCACAAAGTGTACTTTCTGATGAGCTCTTTAAGATGATCCACTTCAGTTCAATTAAAGTGTACATGCGCTCTTGAATAAAGGTGCTAAAAGGGTTCTTTGGAGCAGTGCCATCGAAGAACTTGTCTTTTCAATGATTTTTAAAGAGCAATTTGCAGGTGAGATGTGCAAGTGTAAAGAAGGTGCGAGGGTTAAGAAGGTGCAAATGTTAAGGAAGCTTTCAAAGTTCAAAAACAAACTTCCATGTAAAGGCTGTATACCAAAGTTTTTCATACGTCAAACCAAGACCCGTTTAGTCATTTTTATGAAGGGTTGCATTAGACATCAAAAAGCATGATGAAGAAACCGTGAGAGAAACCAAGACTCAAACGAGGAGCCCGTCCTCTACTCAGGAGCACAATAAACAAATGAGATTTTGGAGAATTATAATTAAAGAAATGAGATTAAACATTAAACAGACCAGACAGAGGAAAGATCCATGAGATAAACCAATGACTAATGTGATTAGACAGTGACATTGGCTGTTATTAGCCAATGACAATGACTAAGTCTATTCAAGAAAATCAGAAATAGACTGTAGTATTGACAGTTGCAGATTGTTAGATAGGAGAGTAGGACACTACAGAAGATGTACGGTATCCTTAACAGATGAATAGTTCAGTCACTACTTGTAAAATCACTTTTAGAAGTTAGAAGTTGCATTTTGTGCCTCTCATGAGCCAAGTAATTCCAGATACAAATTTACACTCATAAATCTATAAAGCCAGTCTCGGTGCTTTAGTGCATATGTTCTTTGTTTTTTTATTTATTTCCTTTTCCCAGTAATGACTTCTTGACAGGCTCACATCCTTTCACGCCCACAGTATGGAGCTTTCTTCTCACACTGGAAGGATGTTCAGATTTGGAGCAAGAACGGAATTTGATTTTCTCATATCTTTTAAACATGAAGGCATTAAATACTGTATGTGGCAATCTTGAACCGAAAAACCTAAAAGTAATATTGACTTCATGGTTTTCTTCGTAACAAGATGTGAAGCGCGTGGGAAGTTGATTTCTCTCTCTCTTTGGCATGTTTTTTTTTTTTTTTTTTTTTTTGAGGTTCTCAGATGCCTTCTCAATTAATATGTTTGAAAAAGATGTACACCTGTATATTTGTTCTGGGGCTGCAAATCTGCAGTTCTTGAACAGAAGATCAATTTGCCCTGGAAAGAAAAGTGGCTAGAAGATTACAAAGAAGGACATTAACACTTCAGAGCTGAGCACCTGCATTTGTAAGGTGCAGCTTTGAATGATGCAAGTGCAGGGGACACATTATTGTTCCTCCGTGCTCCATAAATAACTGGAGCTTTGGCTCAGCTCTCTAGAGCTGGAGCCTTGGGACTTGTAGGAGTCACCGCAGCACTTGGCAATTTGGATGCTGAGTAAGCATAAACCATGTACGTTCAAAGTATGCCTCAATATTGACTCTAATTTTCCCTCTTTCTTTGTCTGTCTCTCTTGCTGTCCTTCCTTTTCTCTCTTCCCTGCCTTTGATGTGCCGAACAATAAATGATTTTATTCTGTGATTGCCTCAGCACTTGAAAGATGCACGGTGCCGGTTCCCATAAATGTGAGTGTTGTTAAAGAACACTTGAAGAAGAAAAGCTTGTGTAAAGTTTGGTATGCAGTTATGTTCAGTCAATTCTTCATGGCTCTTGTTAACAAAGAGATAAGCTCTAATTTTCTTGCTTCCACTTCATACGGCACATAGACTTAAAAATAGATGACTCTTAAACATTTGTATCCTCTGGAGGCTTCACAAAGATTCAACCATGAAAAATGAATCACATGTTTCTTCACACTTTTAAAACCCATAAGGGTTCATGAGGCGCTGGCATAATACCACTTCTGGTTACGTTTCTATGTATGGTTCCACAAAATGTAAAGGATCTTTACCGGGGGTTCCCAAGAACTACAGATTTTTGAGTCTTCCCTGCTCTACACACTGAACCCAGCCCGTGACTTTGGTAATTAGTTGATGTGTTAGATGAGCTATAGTACAAAAATATGCACCACATAGGGTCAACAGACTGTAAATTACACTCTTGAAAGGTTTTTCAGTGCTTCTTGGCTTGGATCTACAGTTCTCAGAAAAATTCGTGTCTACTGCACTACACACGATGAAACAGACTGGTAGGCCAGACTTGGTGGGCTTTGAGAATCAACGTTTTTGATTACGGAATTGCAAAAAAAAAAAAAAAACTCTATATAAAGTGGAGGATAAGTCAGCAAATGCAGCATATCTTATTTATTTTACCTGA